>JAOPSE010000512.1:0-501370 GCA_029449295.1 Zea luxurians | reverse complement strand
TTCTGAATGGACCCTCTACAATTTATCATGCGTTAAATGCTTCCTTTGCTATTTGTAGAAAGGATAGGAAGACAGTTGCTAGGAAATTAGGGGCAAAATGCAAGGGTGATAAAACTTGCATTTGGGTCCCTAAGACAATTGTGACTAACCTTGTAGGACCCAACAAGAGTTGGGTACCTAAGACCCAAGCCTAAATTTGCCTTGCAGGTTTATGCATCCGGGGGTTCAAGCTGGATTATCGATAGCGGATGCACAAACCACATGACGGGGGAAAAGAGGATGTTCTCTTCCTACGTCAAGAACAAGGATTCCCAAGATTCAATAATATTCGGTGATGGGAACCAAGGCAAGGTAAAAGGGTTAGGTAAAATTGCTATTTCATCTGAGCACTCTATTTCTAATGTGTTTTAGTTGAGTCGCTTGGATATAATTTGTTATCTGTTAGTCAATTATGCAAAATGGGATATAATTGTCTATTTACAAATGTAGATGTGTCTGTCTTTAGAAGATGTGATGGTTCACTAGCTTTTAAGGGTGTACTAGACGGCAAACTTTATTTGGTTGATTTTTCAAAAGAAGAGGCCGGTCTAGAAGCATGCTTAATGGCTAAGACTTACATGGGCTGGTTGTGGCATCGCCGCTTAGCACATGTGGGGATGAAGAACCTCCACAAGCTTCTAAAGGGAGAACACATGATAGGTCTAACTAATGTACATTTCGAAAAAGATAGACCTTGTGCAGCTTGTCAAGCAGGGAAACAGGTGGGAGGTTCTCATCACACCAAAAATGTGATGACAACATCAAGACCCTTGGAGATGCTTCATATGGATCTCTTCGGACCCGTCGCCTATCTGAGTATAGGAGGAAGTAAGTATGGTCTTGTTATAGTTGATGATTTTTCCCGCTTCACTTGGGTATTCTTTTTGCAAGATAAAACTGAAACCCAAGGGACCCTCAAGCGCTTCCTCAGGAGAGCTCAAAATGAGTTTGAGCTCAAGGTGAAGAAGATAAGGAGCGACAATGGGTCCGAATTCAAGAATCTTCAAGTGGAGGAGTTCCTTGAGGAGGAGGGGATCAAGCACGAGTTCTCCGCTCCCTACACACCTCAGCAAAATGGTGTGGTAGAGAGGAAGAACAGGCGCTCATCGATATGGCGAGGACTATGCTTGGAGAGTTCAAGACCCTGAGCGTTTTTAGTCGGAAGCCATGAACACGGCTTGCCACGCCATCAACAGGGTCTATCTTCACCGCCTCCTCAAGAAGACTTCATATGAGCTGCTAACTGGTAACAAACCCAATGTGTCTTATTTTCGTGTATTTGGGAGCAAGTGTTATATTCTTGTGAAGAAAGGTAGAACTTCTAAATTTGCTCCCAAAGCTATAGAAGGGTTTTTATTAGGTTATGATTCAAATACAAAGGCGTATAGGGTCTTCAACAAATCATGGGTTTGGTTGAAGTCTCTAGCGACGTTGTATTTGATGAGACTAATGGCTCTCCAAGAGAGCAAGTTGTTGATCTTGATGATGTAGATGAAGAAGACGTTCCAACGGCCGCGATACGCACCATGGCGATTGGAGATGTATGGCCTCAGGAACAATTGGAGCAAGATCAACCGTCTTCCTCAACTATGGTGCATCCCCCAACCCAAAATGACGAACAGGTACCTCAAGTGGAGGCGCATGATCAAGGGGGAGCACATGATGTTCAAATTGAAGAGGAAGAAGCACCTCAGGCACCTCCAACCCAAGTTCGAGCGACGATTCAAAGGGATCATCCCGTCGACCAAATATTGGGTGATATTAGCAAGGGAGTAACTACTCGCTCGAGATTAGTTAATTTTTGTGAGCATTACTCCTTTGTCTCTTCTATTGAGCCTTTCAGGGTAGAAGAGGCCTTGCTAGATCCGGACTGGGTGTTGGCCATGCAGGAGGAACTCAACAACTTCAAGCGCAATGAAGTTTGGACACTGGTGCCTCGCCCCAAGCAAAATGTTGTGGAACCAAGTGGGTGTTCCACAACAAACAGGACGAGCACGGGGTGGTGACAAGGAACAAGGCTCGACTTGTGGCAAAAGGTTATGCCCAAGTCGCAGGTTTGGACTTTGAGGAGACGTTTGCTCCTGTGGCTAGGCTAGAATCAATTCGTATTTTGCTAGCATATGCCGCTCACCATTCTTTCAGGTTGTACCAAATGGATGTGAAGAGCGCTTTCCTCAACGGGCCGATCAAAGAGGAGGTGTACGTAGAGCAACCCCCTGGCTTCGAGGATGAACGGTACCCCGACCACGTGTGTAAGCTCTCTAAGGCGCTCTATGGACTTAAGCAAGCCCCAAGAGCATGGTATGAATGCCTTAGAGACTTTTTAATTGCTAATGCTTTCAAAGTGGGAAAGCCGATCCAACTCTTTTTACTAAGACTTGCGATGGTGATCTTTTTGTGTGCCAAATTTATGTCGATGACATAATATTTGGTTCTACTAATCAAAAGTCTTGTGAAGAGTTTAGCAGGGTGATGACGCAGAAATTCGAGATGTCGATGATGGGTGAGTTGAACTACTTCCTTGGGTTCCAAGTGAAGCAACTCAAGGACGGCACCTTCATCTCCCAAACGAAGTACGCAGACTTGCTAAAGCGGTTTGGGATGAAGGACGCCAAGCCCGCAAAGACGCCGATGGGAACCGACGGACACACCGACCTCAATAAAGGAGGTAAGTCCGTTGATCAAAAGGCATACCGGTCTATGATAGGGTCTTTACTTTATTTATGTGCTAGTAGACAGATAATATGCTTAGCATATGCATGTGTGCTAGATTTCAATCCGATCCTAAGGATGTCACTTAGTGGCTGTGAAGCGAATTCTAAGATATTTAGTTGCTACGCCTTGCTTCGGGATCTGGTATCCAAAGGGGTCTAACTTTGACTTGATTGGATATTCAGATTCCGACTATGCTGGATGTAAGGTCGATAGGAAGAGTACATCGGGGACGTGCCAATTCTTAGGAAGGTCCCTGGTGTCGTGGAACTCTAAGAAACAAACTTCCGTTGCCCTATCCACCGCTGAAGCCGAGTACGTTGTCGCAGGACAGTGTTGTGCGCAACTACTTTGGATGAGGCAAACCCTCCGGGACTTTGGCTACAATCTGAGCAAAGTCCCACTCCTATGTGACAATGAGAGTGCTATCCGAATAGCGGAAAATCCTGTTGAGCACAGCCGCACAAAGCACATTGACATCCGGCATCACTTTTTGAGAGACCACCAGCAAAAGGGAGATATCGAAGTGTTTCATGTTAGCACCGAGAACCAGCTAGCCGATATCTTCACTAAGTTTAGATGAAAAGACCTTTTGCAGGCTGCGTAGTGAGCTAAATGTCCTAGATTCGCGGAACTTGGATTGATTTATAGCATACATGTGTTTATGCCTTTGATCATGTTCCTATGCATTTTGTTGCTTACTATGGTGCTCAAGTTGTACAATCTCTCCCCGGACCTCACAAGTCTTGTGCAAGTGACACACATATTTAGGGGGAGTTGTGCTACAACTTGACCCTTTGAGACTAACCATATGCTTGAGTTTGCTTGTTTTAGTCTCAAAGGAGGTTTGAGGGAAAAGGTGGACTTGGACCATGAAAGACTTCCACTGCACTCCGATGAGAGGGTAACTTATTCCAAGTTCATCTCATGTACTCTTATTGCCTTTGTGTTCTTTTTTTGAAGATTTTGGTGAGGCAATGGGGTTTAAGGGCCAAGATTGATCCCGTTTTGGTGCTTGATGCCAAAGGGGGAGAAAATAAAGGCCAAAGCAATAGATGGATCAGCTACCACTTGAGAAATTTTGAAAATAGTAGATTAGAGCTTTTGGTTTGTCAAAACTCTTTTATTGTCTCTTATGTCAAAAGTTGGCCTCTTGTGGGGAGAAGTGTTGATTATGGGAAAAAGGGGGAGTTTTTGAAATCCTTGATCAAATTTCTTTGGAATACCTCTCTTTATGTCTCTCCAAGTGGATTTGACTTAGAGATAGGAATTTGAGTTGGATTTGCAAAAACAAACCTAGTGGTGGCATAGAGTGATCCATATATGTCAAATTGGATTCAAAACAACCTTGAGTTTTCATTTGCATTGATATTGCACGTATTCTAGTTGCTTTATGTTGTGTTGGCATAAATCACCAAAAGGGGGAGATTGAAAGGGAAATGTGCCCTTGGGCCATTTCTAAGTATTTTGGTGATTGAGTGCCAACACAAGTGTTTTTGAGCTAATCTATGCAAAGTGGTGGACAAAGTGAAAATCATGTTAAAAGGTATGTTTCTAAACTTAGTACATTGTTTTATGGACTAATGTGTTGTGTCTAAGTGCTGGAAACATAAAAAACTGAATTGGAAATGAGATGGCTATGTTCAGCCGAAGTCAGCTCGGTCTGGGTGCACTGGACAGTGTCCGGTGGTGCACCGGACAGTGTCCGGTGCGCCAGGCTGGCTCTGGCGAACAGGCTGCTCTCGGGACTTCGACGGCGGTGTACGGCTATAATTCACCGGACTGTCCGGTGGTGCACCGGACTTTCCGGTGAGCCGTTCACAGGCGAACTCGTCGCTCTTGGGGGATGATTAACGGCATACGGCTAAATTCACCGGTCTGTCCGGTGGTGCACCGGACTGTCCGGTGAGTCAACGGTCAGCCGGGGCAACGGTCGGCCGGGATTCCGCGCGTGACGTGTGGCCGAGCCAACGGTCACATTGGTGCACCGGACTGTCCGGTGTGCACCGGACAGTGTCCGGTGCGCCAACAGCTCTCAGACTCCAACGGTCGGCTTCGCCAAATAAGGAAGCAATCTGCACCGGACAGTGAACAGTGGATGTCCGGTGGTGCACCGGACTGTCCGGTGCGCCAGTCGACAGAAGGCAAGATCTGTCTTCCAGGATTGCTCTCAATGGCTCCTAGCTGCCTTGGGGCTATAAAAGGGGCCCCTAGGTGCATGGAGGAGTACACCAAGCATTCTTACAACATTCCTAAGCACCAAGACCTCGATTCCGTGCATTTGTTTCTTTGTGATAGCATATAGAGCTCTAGTGGAGTTGTGAACTCATTGGGTTGTGTTGCGAGCTCTTGTTGCGACTTGTGTGCGTGGTGACACTCTGATTTTTGTGTCTTGTGTGCGTTGCTAATCCTCTCTTGCTCCGTGCTTCTTTGTGAACTTCAAGTGGTAAGGGCGAGAGGCTCCAAGTTGTGGAGATTCCTCGCAAACGGGATTAAGAAAAGCAAGCAAAACACCGTGGTATTCAAGTGGGTCTTTGGACCGCTTGAGAGGGGTTGATTGCAACCCTCGTCCGTTGGTACGCCACAACATGGAGTAGGCAAGCGTTGGTCTTGGCCGAACCACGGGATAACCACCGTGCCATCTCTGTGATTGATCTCTTGTGGTTATTGTGTTTTGACTCCTCTCTAGCCACTTGGCGACTATTGTGCTAACACTTAACCAAGTTTTTGTGGCTTAAGTTTCAAGTTTTACAGGATCACCTATTCACCCCCCCCCCCCCTCTAGGTGCTCTCACCCCCGTGGTGGGTAGTGATAGTCAGGGTACACAAATCCAATAGCATCAAAAACCCTATTTAATCTTTTCTTTTTTCGGCTCCCGAAGGCTGCAGATAGTGCATTATCTTCGGACTTGGAATATGCTCCAAGTAATTCATCACTAGTATTCTCAATACACTTCAGCCAGTCATCATCTGGTTCGACAAATTTGTCCCCAAACCTGAAGGTGTACTTCAGCCGAACTAGGCCGCCTTCGCTAGGGTTAGTGATAGTGTCCTTCGGCATTTCCCAACTGTCTATAAGTGGCCATATTCTGTAGGCTATATGTTCTTGAAGCAAGTCCCTTGTCCCAACAAAAGAGCAAACTGTGCTGAAGGCCCTTCAGCATGCTTCGGCTGCCTCGTCAATTTCAACCTTCGGCTTCCGGATGCCGAAGCGGGACCAAATGGGGCGCATGATGATCTCTTTAATGTCTTCTCTCGCCTTTAAATCATTCTTTACATAGAACCATTCTTTCATCCAGTCCCTGGGCCACCTCTTCCGGAATGTTGGCACTGGGTAACTTGCGCCGGAGCGGGCAACAAAGCTGTAACAGCCGAAATTGTTGTGATATTGTTCTTTACCCCAGGCCTTCGTCTCATACGAGAGTTCGTGCATACTGCAAAAACATCTTGCGCTTGGCTCCAGACCTTGACTTCTCACAGCCCAGACGAAAATCCCCATTCTAATAATCGCTTCGAGAGTGATCTAATGAAGATAGATCTGGTATGTCTTCAAAATTTCAACCACAAATCTACTCAACGGGAACCGAAGTCCAGCTTTGAAGAAGCTTCGGAAGATCACAACTTCGTTTTCTTCAGGAGCAGGAACGGCCCTGTCTACGTCAGCCCTCACAATAGACATATCTCGAAAATACCTTCATCTCATATTATCTAGATGACTCTGTCTGATAGTTGATTTCCCAAAGACTACATGACTTGGTTGCCAGGGCCGATCTTTAGAGTCTTCGCCTCCACTTTCTATATCATAGTGTTGGGGACTTGTTCTCAAATGCTATGAATTAAGAACAAGGCAACATAAAAAGTGTTAAATTTTAAACTCCTTCGTCCTTATAAACATTATACCCCTTCGGATATAATGAATCTTGGACGAAGATAACAAAGGAAAAGACCTTCATAAGATTGATAGATGGTAAAAAAGAACACATATACATAAAGTACGAGTAATGATATGAGTATTATCATCAACTTATTTTTATTATCAAACTCATAAAAACAAATTATAAATGTACCTTCGGATTGATGGAAAGTAAAGGTACAGACGTGATGCGAAAAAGCGTATGCCAGGTCAACGTGGGAGTACTGTTCATCTATTTATAGGCACGGGACGCAGCCCGTGTAAAATTACATTGATGCCCTTTACATTTGACAATAACTTTATAGCAATCCTTCGAGGTTTAATTTGACTTTTCATCTTTAAGTCGGTTCCTCTTTTCTGCCATCATGCTGAAGCTTTTCTGCACGTAGCTTCGTGATCGTCTTATCCTTCGTTGTGGTCGCTTTCCACCCCAGTCAAGCTTCGTCTTAACCATGCTTTTGTACACCCGCAACCTGACTCCGAAGATACCTGTTCACATGTTTCACTCAGAAAATATTGTCAAATCATGTTTTTGAGGACCTTCGGAAGCCGAAGGCCCCCAACAGTAGCCCCTCGCAATATTAATTTACTCTAATGATAAATTCATATTGCGACATGGACGAAGGCTTTAAGCCGAAGGTATGAAAAAACACCTTCCTTTTGCTAGAATAGCAATAGTCATTGACAAACGGGGCCCTCCAGTTTTCGACACAATGGGTGTATAAATAAGAGCTCACCGCAAGTTTATTTGGCACGCTCTTTTGCCATCTGCTTTTACTCACCCAGCTTTTCAGCCTGCGCGCGACAGCACTTGCTCGGTTTTTAAATTTTAAGCTTCGGTTTCGAGTGTGTTTTGTCAGCATTTGCGAAGATGCCTGAGGATAAGAAAGTTGTTGGTGCTTCGAAGCTAAGCCTTTCTGAGGAAATGCACCTGGGCTTTCTTGAATCAATGTCAAAGACTAATACGGAGAAGATTACCAAGGAGATTTTGGAGGGTTTATCTGAAGATACTGACGACAGTGAAAGTTACGATGTGGATAGTGGTGGTGAAGATTCTGAAGATCGACCCTGGCGACCAAGTCCAATATTAAGGAAAATCATCTTGTCAATATGAGAGGGAGATACTTTCGGGACTTGTCTGTTGTGAGGGCTCACGAAGGAGAGAAGACTTGTCCGACTCCCGAGGAAAATGAGGTCGTGATATTCCGAAGCTTCTTGAAAGCTGGATTACGATTTCCCTTGAGCAGTTTTGTTGTGGAAGTATTGAAGACATTCGAAATCTACCTTCACCAACTTATCCCCGAAGCAATCATACGGATGAACATCTTTGTGTGGGCCATGAGAAGCCAAGGTTTGGAACCTAACGCAAAAAGCTTCTGTAACATACACGAGCTTTTGTATGAGACAAAACCCTGGGGCAAAGAGCAGTATCACAACAACTTTGGCTGCTACAGCTTCGGTGCTCGGTCCGGGTCAAGCTGCCCTGTGCCAACCTTTCGAAAGAGGTGGCCCGACGACTGGATGACAGAATGGTTTTACGTGAAAAATGACTTGAAATCGCGTGAAAATATCAAAGGTATCATTATGCGCCCTATCTGGCAACGCTTCGGCCTCCGGAAGCCGAAGGTGGAAATGGATGAAGCAGCCGAAGAATGCCAGAGAGCCTTCGGCGTGGTTTGCTCTTTTATTGGGACAAGGGATTTGGTCCAAGAGCATATTGCCTTTAGAGTTTGGCCACTTGTAGAAAAGTGTGAAATGCCGAAGGATACCATCAAGGAACCTGACGAAGGTGGACTAGTTAGACTAAAATACACATTCAAATACGGAGATAAGTTTGTTGAACCAGATGATGACTGGTTAAAAAGTATTGAGGCGATAAGTGACGAGTTGCTTGGGGTATACTCGAAAGCAGAAGATACTGCATTGTCAGCGGCCTTCGGAGGCCGAAAGAAGAAAAGACTTAACCGAGTATTCGATGCAATTGGGTTTGTCTACCCCGACTACCATTACCCAGTGCGAGGCCAAAAAAGGAAAAAATACTTCTCCTGCAAAGGAAATTGCTTCAGCTACTCCTAGTGAGCCATCGCCGAAGAGGAAAAAGGTAAAGGTGCTCACACACCGGCCACGTTATATTGAACTGGCCACAGTGCCTGAGTTTATTGGTGAGGCCTCTTCGGCCACCGAAGCTAGAGAACCAACTCCAATGCCAAAAATCGAAGAAATGGCCGAAGTACCAGCAACAGAGAAAGCAGAAGAACCGAGGACTGGAGAAACAAAAACATTAGAAATTTTAAGTCCTTCAACAAAAATTGAGGCAACAAAAAGCCAAAAGGGTCCAGCAGCGACCCCGAAAAGAAAAAGGATGGTTAATGTGCTGGATGTTTTGGAAACAATTAAATCTTCAAGCATAACTCCGAAGAAAACTGTTGAAGCTTCTGAAATGTCTACTGAAGCCTTTGTTGCTGAAGCTTTGAAGCAACAATTTGAAACTGAAGCTGGGCCTTCGGAACCCACCAAGGTGAAACCTTTGAAAGCTGAAGAAACAAAATTGACAGAGGCAACTTTGGAAACTGAAAAAAACAAAAATGACAGAGCCGATTTTGATTGAAGAAATTGACACTGCCGCCCCCGAAGCATCTTCCAAAATACGTGATTATATTGTGCGACATGCTTCGGGGAAGAAACTATCTGAAGAAGACATTTTTGAAGCTAATCACTATGCCCGAGAACTGAAGTATCCGAAGGGGGCCGTAGTGTTCAATGGAACAGACGAAGATGACTTCCTATACTGCCTCACAATAAAGAATTATCCGTCTGCTGGGAGATGGCTAGAAGCATGGGGTTCCCGAAACTTGAAGCTGGCCTTTGCGCCATGACGAAGGACGATCTTGCGGATAGCCTTGCATACAATAGTCTGAAGGTACAAAAATTGTGAATTTTGAAGTTTATGAATTTTGAATTAGTCTTTTGTTCTTATGTTAATCCATTCATTCTTTTGAATAGGGCTTAATACTCAGCAATGCCTTAAGGGCACAAAAGAATGCTGAAGATGAGAGCTGCACCATTGCTCTTAACAACCTTCGAACAGAGGTTATCAGACTAAGAAACGAAGCTTTGGAAAAGGACAAAATTCTTCTTACATTGGTGGATAAGATAAAGGAAGACGAAGCTAATTCTAAAACTCAAGCCGAAGCTCAGAAGCGCGAAATCGAAGATCTTTGGAAACAATTAGCCCGAGCTAAAGAAGAACGCATTCTTGAAGAAACAAAACGAGAACTAAGTGACCAATGGGCAAATCATTTGGAAGTAAATGTTGAAGAGCTTCGTGCTTCCAAGAAAAGGTGCTATGATAAATCCATAGAGTGTGTTAAGAAGATAAAATCCAGCTTCGCCAGCCTTGGCGCGTTCTCCAGTGAAGAAAAATTCACAAGGGAGAATCCAGAAGGCCCGATTGAATGGATCAGTCACGAAGCTGAGGCCTTCGAGGAAATCTTGAATAGTCACGGGGACATTTGTGCTTTTTTCGGGCGCTAGGGGAATTGTTACTATTTTGGAGAAGAAAGGGTGCGAGCATGTGAAATCTTTAGCACAATCTAAAGCTGCTTTATCCTCTGAAGATATTAAAGACCCTTCAGCCAAAGCAAGCCAGGTCGGTGGAAAATTTTTCACCGACATTTGGGACAATGGCGGCCGAGAAATGGCTCAAGAAATCATTCAAAGAAGCGAAAAAGGCATCCATGATGCTAGGAAGGTAGCGGAGGCTGCTGAAAAAAGCACAGGGTCCGAAGGGCAAATAGGTATTAACTAGTGGTTTTTATTCTGTTGTGATTTTTGATTTTGAACTTTGTTCGCGGTTTGTAATAGTAATATAGCCGTGTCCTCTCCTCCCTCAGAACCTGCTGAGGCATCTCCGCCCCCCCCCCCCGAAGGGGGACGACGAAATTAGACAAATGGCCGAAGCCATCATGGACAAAGTTGTCAATCAGCTACTGAACGAAGCTGCAGAAGTAGTTCTTAGGGAAGATTAAGTGCTATTGTAAAAATATTTGGAACGTGACATGTGTAAAACTTTGTAACTTTGAATGTAATATATAATCTATTTATGGTTCATTTCTTTACGATGCATGAAATTTTGCATACATACCGTTTTTGAGCCTTCGTCGAAAAAACACCTTCCCTTCTTTTCATGCTTCGTGAAGAAAATCTTTTATGTATCACAAGAATTTCCATACTTCTCTGATGAAGAATATCCAAGCTTCGTGAAAACATTCCTCGAAGCTATAAAAAAGTTTTATGTTGTCTCTCTAATGAAGCTACACTTCTTCTCAATTTATCTTGTGCCTTAGCACGATTTTCTCTTTTTCAAAACATTCTTCGAAGATCAATACCGTGTCCCCTTCTTGTTCTACATGTGATATGATGTATGATGCTTATGTTATGCAAAATGATGTGATGATGTTATGCTATGCAAAATGATATTTATGCCGAAGATACACACATCCCTGCAATAGAGCACAGAATTTTTTTATCTCAGCGCTGACTTTTCGTTGTAAGCCTCCCTTAGGAGCTTCTTCGCCTTTTACTTTCAGCGGAATCAGCGTTTATTTTTCGCTGTAAGCCTCCCTTAGGAGCTTCTTCGCCTTTTACTTTCAGCGGAATCAGCGTTTATTTTTCGCTGTAAGCTCTGCATTC
Organism: Zea luxurians; assembly: GCA_029449295.1. Classification (NCBI taxonomy): domain Eukaryota; kingdom Viridiplantae; phylum Streptophyta; class Magnoliopsida; order Poales; family Poaceae; genus Zea; species Zea luxurians. The sequence continues at coordinate 490,014 of JAOPSE010000512.1, read as the reverse complement.
CCTTCGGAATGACTTTTGAGCAGAAAACTTACACTGCGCTCCCTTAGGAACGACTTTTTACTACTTCGAAGAAGTTACGGTGCGTTCCTTAGAACAAGTTTTTGATAATTCGAAGGTTCTCCGTGCCACCATAAATTCTTGTCCTTCGGCAACTCAAGCCTATGGAGAAAATATATTTTCATTATGATAATAAGCTAAACTGTTACAAGAATTTGAAAAAAACAATAAAAGACACTTAAACTTCCCATAATTGTTCTTTACTACAAAGAAAGTAAAACTGAATGCAAAAAGCTACTGTCGAGGTAGGATATTTTGTCAGTAAATGTGCTTCGACTCTGGCACAGTGCTATTGACTGTGCGAGCTTCGGATTCCTCTCTGAAGTCCCTCTGGGGGTGAGAGTGCTGGCTCCCTTCTGGCTGTGGAGCTCGTTGTATTAGTGGTGGCGGTGGAAGCTGTTGCCAGGAAGCTTGGGGTTGGCTTGCCGAAGCAACAGAGGCTGCAGGGTGATTGCCTACATATTCTGGAATGTAAGGCGAATGGTACGAAGCAGTATGCATAACCTGCTTCGACTGGCTCTGTTGCGCTGCAGCTTCTGCTAGCTCCTTTTGCTTCTGGATGGTAATATGGCACATCCTGGTGGTATGGCCCTTGCCTTCACCACAGAATAGGCAGTAAATTTTTCTTGGTTGATCTCCAAATCTTCCCCCGAAGCCCCTGGTGCCTCTGCCCCTTGGCGCTGGCGGCCGGAAAGAGCTTTGCTGTTGCCCCGAAGCTTGCGAGGAGCACTGTGGCCTTTGCTGTTGACTCCCTTTGTCATCATTTTGAGTAGAATTGTGAATTGACCTGACGTGCCTCGGATAAAATCTTCCTCCGAAGCCCCTGGTCATTTCAGAGAACCTGAAAGCTTCCTCCCTTCTTTGGCGAAAATCATTGTCGGCTCGAATATACTCGTCCATCTTCTGGAGCAGCTTCTCCAAAGTTTGAGGAGGCTTCCTGGCAAAGTACTGAGCTGAAGGTCCTGGTCGAAGCCCCTTGATCATGGCCTCAATGACAATTTCATTGGGCACTGTTGGTGCCTGTGCCCTCAGACGTAGGAACCTTCGGACATATGCCTGAAGGTATTCTTCGTGATCCTGGGTGCACTGGAATAAAGCTTGAGCAGTGACTGGCTTCATCTGAAACCCTTGGAAGCTGGTTATCAACATATCCTTCAGCTTTTGCCATGAGGTGATTGTCCCTGGCCTAAGAGAGGAGTACCAGGTTTGTGCAACACTCCTGACAGCCATGACGAAAGACTTTGCCATGACCGCTGTGTTGCCACCATACGAAGATATGGTTGCCTCATAGCTCATCAAGAATTGTTTCGGATCTGAATGACCGTCGTACATGGGGAGCTGGGGTGGCTTGTAGGATTGTGGCCAAGGAGTAGCCTGCAGTTCTGTTGACAGGGGAGAAGTATCATCAAAAGCAAAATTTCCGTGATGGAAATCTTCATACCAGTCGCCCTCGTTGTAGAAGCCCTCTTGATGAAGCTCTCTGCGCGGGGGCCTTTGGTTCTGGTCATCTTGAGCAAGATGTCGAAGCTCTTCAGAGGCTTCGTCTATCTGCCTTTGAAGATCAGCTAGGCGAGCCATCTTCTCCTTCTTCCGCTGGACCTGTTGATTGATCATCTCCAAATTTTGGATTTCTTGATCCAAGTCGTCCTCCGGAGGCGTTGGACTGGTGACCTTCCTCTTCTGGCTCCGGGCCTCCCTAAGAGAAACGACATCTTGATTGGGGTCCAGCGGCTGCAGAGTGGCAGCCCCTGTCGTTGAAGCTTTTTTCGGCAGCATGACGAAGGTGACGCTTGCCGAAGGTATTCAAAACTCAAAAAATGGACGTGAGTTCACCGGAGGTGGGCGCCAATGTTGGGGACTTGTTCTCAAATGCTTCGAATTAAGAACAAGGCAACATAAAAAGTGTTAAATGTTAAACTCCTTCGTCCTTATAAACATTATACCCCTTCGGATATAATGAATCTTGGACGAAGATAACAAAGGAAAAGACCTTCGTAAGATTGATAGATGGTAAAAAAGAACACATATACATAAAGTACGAGTAATGATATGAGTATTATCATCAACTTATTTTTATTATCAAACTCATAAAAACAAATTATAAATGTACCTTCGGATTGATGGAAAGTAAATGTACAGACGTGATGCGAAAAAGCGTATGCCAGGTCAACGTGAACAGTACGGGAGTACTGTTCATCTATTTATAGGCACGGGACGCAGCCCATGTAAAATTACATTGATGCCCTTTACATTTGACAATAACTTTATAGCAATCCTTCGAGGTTTAATTTGACTTTTCATCTTTAAGTCGGTTCCTCTTTTCTGCCATCATGCCGAAGCTTTTCTGCACGTAGCTTCGTGATCGTCTTATCCTTCGTTGTGCTCGCTTTCCACCCAAGTCAAGCTTCGTCTTAACCATGCTTTTGTACACCCGCAACCTGACTCCAAAGATACCTGTTCACATGTTTCACTCGGAAAATATTGTCAAATCATGTTTTTGAGGACCTTCGGAAGCCGAAGGCCCCCAACACATAGCTATCGCTATCATCAGTATCTTCAGACAAGCCTTCCAGTACCTCTTTAGTGATCTTCTCTGTGTTTGTTTTTGCGATTGATTCAACAAACCCAGCAATCTTCTCCTCAAGAAGCTTCTCCTCTTCACTTAGCTTCGTCTCAGCAACTGCCTTCTTATCTCGAGACATCTTCTCTTCGGAAATCACGAAAATGTGTCCTCCAAACCGAAGCTCAAAAGTTTGAGAACTATCAAGCGCAAGTAAGCAAAAGTTATAAAATTGAGAAAATAAGGCAAATGGCACAAGCAGTGTGTCAAGTGCAGTCGGTGTGATTTCCTATTTATACGCCCAGTGCGCTCCACGTTGGAGGGCCCTGCCAGTCATTGACTGTTGCTATTCTAGCAAAGGGAAGGTGTTTTTTCGGACCTTCGGCTTGGAGCCTTTGTCCATGTCGCAATCTGAATTTGTCATTCTAACAAATTAACATCGCGAGGGGCTACTGTTGGGGGCCTTCGTTTGCCGAAGGTCCTCAAAAGTATGATTTAACAATATTTCCCGAGTATTATATATGAACAGGTACCTTTGGACTCGGATCAGAACCACACAAAGTGAGAAGCAGGAACAACACGAAGGATGACACAGCGCTGAAGCTACACGCAAGGGAGCTTCGGCATGACGGCATAAAAGGGAACCGACTTAAAAGGGAAAAGACTATTTAGACCTCGATGGATTACTTTAGAGTCACTAGCAAATGTAAAGGGCATGTATGTAATTTCACATAGGCTGCGTCCCGTGCCTATAAATAGATGAACAGTACCCCCATACTGTTCACGCTGATCTGGCATTTGCTTTTTGCGTCAGGCTTGTACCTTTACCTTCTGTCGAGTCGAAGGTACTTAATGTAATTCAACATTGCCCTTGTATTCATTATCAATTATTTAATGAAAAATATATGTGATAATGTTATATGATTCCCTACATTGTTTCTTATGTCTTGCATGCTTCGTTTTCTGTTAATATGTATACATATATGTATATTCGGAGATGATGAAGGTACGTCCTTCATGACCTTCGTCCTAGAATCATTATATCCTTGGGAAAATAATGCTTCGAAGGACGAAAGTCATTAATAAATAACCTGTTTTTGTGTTGCCTTGTTCTCAATTTATACCATTTGAGAGCAAGTCCCCAACAGGACATTTAGCTATAAAGTGACCAGACTTACCACACCTGTAGCGCACCCTCTTGGAACGGGGCTTGTAGTCCTTCCCCTTCCTTTGTTTGAGGATTTATCGAAAGCTCTTAATGATAAGAGTCATCTCCTCGTTGTCGAGCTTGGAGGCGTCGATTGAGAGTCTACTTGGTGTAGACTCTTCCTTCTTTTCTTCCGTTGCTTTGAATGCAACGGGTTGCACCTCAGGTGTGGAGGTGGTGCCTTGCTCCAAGTTGACAATATGTTTGGAGTCTTTGATCATTAGTTCAAAGCTCACAAACTTGCCAATCACTTTCTCTGGGGACATCTGTTTGTATCTAGGATCTCCATGAATTAATTGAATTTGAGTAGGATTACGAAAAACAAGAGATCTTAGAATAACCTTGACTATTTCATGGTCATCCCATTTGGTGCTCTCGAGGTTGCGCACTTGATTGACCATCGTCTTGAGCCGGTTGTACATTGCTTGTGGCTCCTCTCCTTTGTTGAGGATGAATCGACCAAGCTCTCCCTCGATCATCTCACGCTTGGTGATCTTGGTCACCTCGTCCCCCTCGTGCGCCGTCTTGAGGACATCCTAAATTTCTTTGGCATTTTTCAACTCTTGCACCTTATTATACTCCTCTCGACACAAGGAGACGAGGAGTATAGAAGTTGCTTGGGAGTTAAAATGCCTTATTTGTGTGACACCCCAGGTGTCTATTTCATGTTATGCCGTGGATTTATCCTAATCTCGGATGCTCAGTAAAAATTTCTATTCTCGATCGTGCCTATCTCTGTTTATCAGGCTCTCTCTCGGAAGTTCACCGAATTCAGAGTTAATTGATCGCGAGAAACAGCCAAATTTGGAGCCTGTTAAAACTTTTAATTCTCGACACGAATACGAACTCGATAATCCATCTCGAATTATAAATCTCATCTAAAGCTCATTTAAATCAAACTCTCGACGGCTGTTATTTGATCTGAGCCTAAGTCTAATTCCTCGAACCTCGATCGATGTCCAACTATTTTAATCCGAGTCCGTACTCTCAAACGGAATGCTCGGTATGTCGTCCTCTAATCAATTTTATCCGACTCGGCCAAATATCTCATGTCCGAACCGAACTCAAAACCCCCGTATCGACAGCAATTTTAAATAGCACGATTCGCCTTCTCCGACTAAAAATCCAAATCGATGAAGTCTCAGGACGATTTATTTTCGAATCACGCGTAGGTAATTATTTTCGAGCGAAATCAAATCCAACTCTCGGCCGAATTAATCGCTCAATCGTCCGTTCGTCGAAACTCTAATTCGCTCTGTTCTCCGTAGAGACGAATTCCGCAGGAACGTTTGTATTCCGGGAAATGATTAGCGATCCGATAATCCGTGTTTAATCAAAACACCATAAAATAAAATGGAAAATAACTAGCGCAGCCCGAGTACGTGTTTTGGACCAAGCCCAGTCCAGCCCGGCCCATTTGGCCCATGAGAAAACCCTAACCCTAGGGCTCATCTATAAATACGGATCCCTCTCCCTTGCCCTTGGCTGTTTTGCACTCCCACCCCTATTTTTTTTCCAACCGCCACTCTCTTCTCCTTTCTCTCCCATGCACCTTCTTCCTCCTTGCTCAGGGCGGCAGCAGCCACCAGCGAGCCCTGCTCCACGTGCCCCAGCCATGGCGCCCTTCTCCCCAGCGCGCAAGAGCAGGAGCTTTTTCTCCCATGGCCGGCCTCCCTTTCCCCCCCTCGGCTCCTTCCAGCATGGACGAGCTCCATCTCTGCAGCAGCCGAGCACCTCCATAGCCATGGCGTCCCCAGCCCTTCTCCTCCCATGGGCGCGAGCCCCACTTCCCCTGCAGGTGAGCAGCAACTTCGGCCAGCAGAGGACAGCGACTCCCCTCTCCCAGCTCGGCCTCGCCATCACGCAGGGAATGGCTGGCGCCCAGAAAATCCACGCAGCCGGCCCCCTTCCTCCCTGTGCCCAGCTCTCCTTTCTACTGCGCAGCATCTCCCTCCCCCAAGCCCCTGCGCGCGCACAGCAGCGGATCCCCGGTGCCCTCCCCTGCTCCTCCTCTCTTCCCCACAAAATAGCGGCAGCTCGCCCCACCTCCCCTCGCTGCGCAGCCCCTCGACGAAACGCCGCTGTTCCTGCAGCCCCGACACCTTCCCTGGCTTCCTCGCTGCTAGCGCAGCGCGCGTGCCACATGTTCGGCGATCTGTCCAAGTGGGGTGTTGAGCAGTGAGCAGCACGCCGTCGATGCCCGCCGTGTGTTCGCTGTTTTGCGCAGCCCATCCGCGACGCCGTCGAAAACCGTGGTGAGAAACCCCCCACTGTTCTCGATGTTTATTTTCCAATGTGTGTCATGTTCGATGAACTGCCGCCAACAAATTTGTGTGTTTTCGCATCTAGTGGTCGACGTCGTGCCTTGCCCGTTCGACGAAATACCGAGCCATGTGGACAGCCATGCGTCTAGTCACGACCCGTTCAGGTTGATTGATTTGTAGTTTATAATACATATGCTTTGGTTGATGTCGGACAATGCATGTATATATGTGGATGTGTGTAATATGTTTCGGCAATACACGTTAGTAGGATCGCATTTGCGGTTAAAGAACAAGCGGTTGATGAGGTGTGCGATTTGTAGTTTGTCTAATTCCGTTTTGGGTCGATGTGGTGTATAGTGGTGTTTGATTAGATGTGGGCATAAAATGTTTGGATTATATGCCGTGGCAAGGTCGCATTCACGTTTTGGTAAACACGTGTGTCGTGCTTGTTTTATGTGATGAGTAAGTTTGGAAATATATGTGATGTGAGGATTGAATTAGTACACGTACGTGTGTGTGTGCCGTAGTGTATTATAGTAGTAGTGGCGGGAGATATTTAATTGAGGTGCGCGGGTATATGCCGTAATATGGTTATACTCGCAACAAAGAAATATGTATGTATTGTGTGACCCGACGTTTAGGTTACTATTGTATAATCGTGTGAAGGACTCTCCCGATGGTCACGTGACTAAAGGCTGGTGTAGTGGTAAAGCGAGAAGTAAGTTTAATATTTTTAAAAAACGATTAGTTGATAGCATCTGTCGGTGTCGTCATGCTTTCTGTGGTATGGCGGGTCGATGCCTCGCCTTGTCAAATATTGCATTCCATGCCCCTTTGGATAAATAAATGTCTTGTTGATCGATTGGAGGTCTTATACGAGTGTTATCGCAGCCCAATAATTATTGGGGCAAGTAGCGTTCATGAGTCAATCCTTGTTAAAATTGAAGAACAATCCGATAACATATGCACCTAAGTGCTTTAGGTCCTTCAGTAGCAAGTAAGTCTTATGAAGTTTTATGCCCGACTTTAATGCCTCTATGTTAGGCCTCCTAAAATATGGTGTTCTAAGTGACTTGTGTGTTGTCTTGTTTAAGTTGAAGAAAAGGTTAAGAAACGTTAATTAACCTGCTCTCACCCATGTTTTGAGTTGCAATGTCTAAATGGGTTGCTAAGTCTTATGCTGTGATTCGCCAACTAATGTTGAGTAGGAGTCAAATTCGTTAAGTGATTGTTATATATGTGTTGTCTCGGATTGCGATAATAATATGCAAGCCGACGTGTAGGATGTATAGCGGCCTAGATTGTTACTCTGGCTAGCCGACTTGTTAGATGGCTTTGGTTAAGTTTGTAGTCGCGATAAATTGCTTGTTGTGGTCTAAATGTGTATGGTTATGGTTGCGAATGAAAAGTAGAAGTGCTCATGTGATGTCTACGCTAAAATGCAAACTATTGGGTGAAAAGCGCTTCGATATTGATTATCATAGAGAATGCGTTGTTAATTGAGTATGGTACTTCTAGTATTCGGAATGTCATGGATAAAAATTAGTACGCCTACTTATTAGTTCTCACTTGGTTATTTTAACTCTAACAAATGTCAAAGTGTTATAATAATTCAAGTCTCTAGAACGCGGCAATTCTTGAATTGTATAGAAGCTGAAATGTATTGATTGCTGTTTTGGGCTGCACATACTGTTTTCGGTGTGCTGTATGTTTGATGAACTAAATTGTGTTTTCTGTAGATATGTGCTATAGAAAAGTGGTAGATAACTTTATTATCTTACTGGTGTTAAAATTTGACAGCCACAGGTCTAACAGTTTAGGAGTTGTGCTTTTTACAAATTCAGTAACTGAATCTGTCCAAATGCTGTACAGATTTCAGAAACTGCATTGTTTGCTCAATTTAATGTTGCAATCTGTTCATGGTCGTTATAAGAAAGTTGTAGATGCTTTTCTGATCTTGCTTGTGTTAAAATTGCATAACTAAAGGCCTGACGGTTTAAAAGTTATGAATTTTACAACTTGGTTGCTGTGTTCTGTCCACTATCAGAACAGATTTTGAAAACTGCGTTGTTTGATTCAGTTAAGCATAGAATCACTTCTTGGTAATTATAAAAGTTATGTAGTGCAATTTCCAAGCTTTCCAAAAAGTCTTAGATCACTCTTTTTGGTGGTCTGAAGATTTAGTTGTGAATGTTTAAAGTCTGAAGACTGAATCTACCCAATTCTGGACAGCAAGCTCTTCTAGTGTCTTTTATCCTTAGTTAAATATTGAATCACCTTGAGATGTCTATAGATAATTTGTAGAACATCTAATTAGCTTTCCAGAAAGTCTAATATCACTTTGTTTGGATGTCTAAATCTTCAGTTGTGAACTGTTGAAGTTGCAAGTCTGAATCTGTCCAAATCTGGATAGAGCTGCTGTGATTGCACTTTTTGACCTTGCTGTGTATTGAATCAGGTTGAGGTGAAAATACCAAAGTTATAGTTCACTTTTTAAGCTTTCCATAAAGTCCTAGTTTGCTATTTTTGGATTAATATTTGAAAAGTTATGATTAAAACAAGTAACTATTGTATTGCTGTCCAAAAATCTGCAAGTGCTCATTTGATGGTTGAGTTCACCCTTTTGGCTAAAAATGCTTAGTTAGCACTTAACGGACTTAGATTTGTAATGTCTAAACTTAAGTTAACATGTGTCTATGATTAATGTGCTTGCTTGCTGTAGTTGAGTGTGGATAGGAGTTCTGTAGTTATTGATGTCTATGTCGTATTCAAACTTACGTTGTCTTGGTTGGATTTGTGTGGTCGGTGATGCTTTTGCGCGATCAATAGGAGAACTAATGAAAAGCCGTATCCAGATAAATAAAATGCGCGTACTTGTGACGTCGTAGTTGTGTCGCGTAAATATACAAAATGTTTGTCGTCTTTTAGTGGTGTTAATGTTGTGCGTTCAATGATATGTAGTAGCTAACGCTATTGTGTGTGGTTGCTTATGATGTCTCGCTACTTAGTGTTTAATTCGTTAGCATGTACTTAAAGTATCTTGTGCTATTTCATTATATTCATACATATGCACCTTGCATCTCATTTAGGACCGAGAGAGGATGATCGTGCAAGTGATGTGGTGCCACCCACAAGATGCAGTCGGTGGATGACCCAAGGAAGGATGGACATAACCAGTGGATGCTCGCCAAGCGAGTACCTCCCCCAAGCAAACACTACCTAAGTGTTAAATTAAAGGCAAACCCCGGTTTTATGCATAACCTGTTATTTATACTATTTTACTACACTTAATGATTATAGGATTGTTTGTGCACTTAAGTGTAGGAGTTGTCTGAAACCCTAGTTGCATGATCTCAAGAATCCTTTTGGGATGGATACTAGTATGCTAGGTCGAGTAGCTGCTTTAATAATTAGGGATCTCGGTAGAAGTCGAGTGATTTTCTAGCACTCGCGCGAGGTCAGGAATTGGTTGTATCCATTTTTATATCATAATGATGTTGGTATGTGGACAACGATCCATGGGGATTGGTTGTCTACGGGATAAAATTTGAATAAGGATTAAGGTGTGGTACCGTGAGTCAAGCGTTTGAACGTACTAAGCACATGCCGAGAAATATGGTAAATCGGTAAGCCTAGTACCTGAGTGAACCTGGCAGCAGTTTGCCCTCCTCACGCGACCTGAGACAAGGTCTCCCATTCCGGTTATGGTGGGTACAAGTGCGGTCACTGCACGACGGCAGTCGGGGTCAGTGAGGAATTGTACGCCAAGGCGGTGAGCCCCTCTCTACTGACGGGGAATCGATGGGGACGGTTGATGTGTGTGGGGACGGAGTGCCTCGCCACGTCGTGTGTTTAGGTTTACCTTGCAAGGTTTAAAAACTCGATTCGAATTGTCTGCTTCTCGCAGCTAATGAGACTGCTTGATCCATGCTGCTACATTGAGTAATAAGTGGAAATGAGGTGACTGGCAAAAGATGTTGATTGGTAAAAATGTTTGATACCATGTATGACTAGCTAGGTACACATTTAGTTTAAAAGGATCATACTAAAACTTGAAAAGCTAAAATGTGATTTTAGACTCAACTAGTGCTTTTGGCAAACCAAACCCCTCAGCCAAACAGCTGCATGTCTAGAGGTAGAGGAGTAGACTCCTCACACCGGGTAAGTCTAGCTGAGTATTAGTATACTCAGCCTTGCTTGTGGCATAATTTTTGCAGGTACTTCTTAGGATGATTGGTTGATGGTGTGACTTGGCCTACGTCCCTGCCACCGGGATATACGGTCGAGTGGGTTACTGCTTCCGCAGGAGAGGACCAGGAGGAGTAGCGTGGCCAGGCTTCGCCATGTTACTCGGTTTTCTCCGTTAGTTATTTCCGCTGCATTAAAATTTATGGTTATTATTTATGAAACTCCGATAATGTAATCACTAATGATACTTATTAAATTGTGGTATTATGTTTTATTGTATTTCTCTGTGCCTCACCTTCGTGTGAGCTAGTGGTATTCGATCCTGGATAAGTGGCCTCGTCGGACTAGATCCGAGGGACTGACGATTTATTCCTATTTAAGTGTGGTCTAGCCTTCAAGGCGGGACTTGGCACTTAAGTTGGAATAATTCGGGCGGTTCCGCCACAATTTGGGCGGCCTCATCTGAGTCGTAGTCCTCGTCACCCACCTGTGGTGCCTGCACTCCAAACTCAACAATATCACAAATGCTTTCGTGGAGTGAGGTTAGATGGTGCCTCATTTTATCACTCCACATACAATAATCTTAACCATCAAAATATGGTGGTTTGCCTAGGGGAACAGAGAGTAGAGGAGCGTGTTTAGGAATACGGGGATAGCGAAGAGGCATCTTACTATACTTCTTGCGCTCTTGGCGCTTCGAAGTAGTAGACTCGGTGCGGGTGTGGAAGGTGATGAAGAGTCGGTCTCGTAGTAGACCACCTTATTCATTTTCTTTTTCTTCTTGTCACCCTTCCTATGTGACTTGATGGAGGAAGCGGATTCCTCCTTGTATTTGTCGTCGGCCTCCCTTGACGGAGTCCGTTCATTGTTCTTCCTTCCCGATCCTTCAGACTTTTCGCCGGTGACCATCTCCCTCTTGGCGCGTTCTTCGGACATCACTTTGAGTTGTTAGACTCTTAATGAAGCACCGGACTCTAATACCAATTCAAAGTTGCCTAGAGGGGGTGAATAGGCAAAACCTGAAATTTATAAACTTTAAACATGCACTATGCACAGGGTTAGTGTTAGGATTAAATTGGAGTGCGGAAGATAGTTCTCCTTGCTTAGAGTTGCCCAATCAATGCGGATAACTTTTGGGAGCAAACTCAAATCAATATGAGCAAGGGAACTTTTAGAGAGAGGAAAGAGGGGAAACAAATCAAGTGAAGATCAATAAGTGAACACGGTGATTTGTTTACCAAGGTTCGGTTCCAAGGAACCTAGTCCCCGTTGAGGAGGCCATAAAGGCCAGGTCTATTTCAACCTTTCCCTCTCTCAATCGGTCACACAAATCGGTCGAGGCTTCTCCTTAATCACTTGGGTCACTAAGACCCCACAAGGATCACCACACACTTAGGTGTCTCTTGCTAGCTTTACAAAGCACTTAGAGAATAAGAATGACAAGGAGAAAGCAATCCAAGCAACAAGAGCAACAAAAGAACACAAAACACCCTCTCTCAAGTCACTAAGCAATTGAGTTGATTTGGAGGCTTGGAGAGGATTTGATCTATTGATTGTGTCTTAGAGTGTAGCCTTTTGCTCTTGTATTGAATGTTGAGTTCAGAAAACTTGGATGGCTTGAATGGAGGTGGTTGGGGGTATTTATAGCCCCAACCACTATTCTAGTTGTTGTTATCGATGGCGCACTAGACAATCCGGTGGTGCACCGGACAAGGCACTGTTCACTATTCAGTGCGTGCCACGTCAGTACATCGTTGGGGTTTGGAGCGCTTGACCATTGAAGTCTTCTGTCCTCTAGCGGCACCAGACATGTCCGGTGCATTCTGACTTTACTGCTCTGACTTCTGACTGTGCAGTGTTTACTTTTTACTATACATCATAGTCGACCATTGGCGCAGTTGACCGTTGCTCTATTGGCTCACCGGACATGTCTAGTGCACACCGGATAGTCCAGTGAATTATAGCGGAGTGTCTCCAGGGAAAACCCAAGAGCAGCCTATTTGGGTGGTGCTCGGCCTGGGCACGGGACAGTGTCCGGTGCGCCACTGGCAACACCACTTCAAGCTTTGCTCCAATCTTTGCTTGAGCCCCCAACTTAATTTCTTTCTTGGTTTATTGTGAACCTTATGCACCTGAGATAATTGACAACTAGGCAAACTAGTTAGTCCATGTGGTTTGTGAAGGATGTCAAACACCAAAATCGATTATAGGAAATGTTTTAAGCCCATTTCCCTTTCAAGTACCACAGTTTTCTTCCTTATCTTAAGTTTTCCCTTTGTGAGGAATCTCCACCAGTTGGAGTCTCTCACCCTTACATAATTGATCTCAAGTAAACCACAAGAGTAAAGGGGAAAATAGAATCAAACACACGAGACAAACTCACGGCAACTCACGCACACAAGTCAAGAGAGAAAAGCACAAAGATAGCACAACGGTGTTACAACTCAAAACAAGTGCCCAAATCTCTACCTACTAAAGCAAATACGTGAATTCGATGTCTCAGCGTTGTAGGATGTTCAATGATTGCTTGGTGTGGAGCTCCATGTGCCTAGGGGTCTCTTTTATAGCCCCAAGGGACCTAGGAGTCGTTGGAGCTCCATTTGGAAGGCCTTGGTTGCCTCCTGTTCGCGGGTGCACCGGACAGTGAACAATGCATAGGCACAGAAACACGCGATTGGCTGGTTTCCTGTTCTGGGGGCACCTGACTGTCCGGTGCTCCACTTGACCGTTGGCCCTCGGCCAACGTGGCAGCTAGCCATTGGTGGCTGCCACACCGGACTATTTGGCGCTCTGCATGGATGATCCGGTGAATTATAGCCGATGTAGGCTAAAATTTCTGAGAGCAGGCAGTTGGCCAGACCATGCACCGGACTGTCTGGTGGGTGGCACTGGACCGTTCGGTGCTACGCAGTCCAGCATATCTTTTTACTTTTTCTTCCTAGGTTTCTTTTGCACCTTTTGACTTGACTTTATGACGTCCCTGACACTTAGACAAATATGATTAGCACACAAAACAATTGACTAAGTGTCCAGAGCTTACCTTTTTACTCGGTCCATACATATTTTGCACTATTTTCTTTTCTGAGTTCAATTTACTCCATATACCTTTGTTCATACATCATGTTAGTCTAAACATAATGTGTTGTGCATTTAATCACCAAAACAATATAGAAATGGCCCAAGGGCACATTTCCCTTTCAATCTTCCCCTTTTTGGAGATTCATGCCAACACATCAAAAAGCAACTCATAATGAACTAACATATCCAAATGAGCTAAAAAGTGCATATTGATGTCAAATTGAGACCAATAACATTATTATAGGATTTGGCATATTTGGATCATTTTTTCCACCACTTGGTTTTTTTCGCAAAATAAATTCATTTTCCTATCTCTGTGTCAAAAAACACTTTGCTTTGGCAAATCAAAATAACTTTCAAGACTAGTTTTGATCAAGAATCAGAAAACTCCCCCTTTTCCCATAATCAAATTTCTCCCCCATAAGAGAGCAGTTTTTGCAATAAGAGGGTTTTGATAAAAAACCAAGTATACATACACTAAAATTTTGAAAAATACACAGGTGGTAGCGGATCCTATTGCTTTAGCCTTAATTTCTCACCAAAACAGAAGAACTATTTAGCCTATTAACCTTATTGCCTCACAAAAAATGCAAATAAAACCAAAGACAATGAGAAAACATAGATAGGGACTTGGAACAAGATACATTGATATCGGAATGCAGTGGAAGCCTCTTTTTGTCCAAGTCCTCCTTTTTTCCTTTCAATCCATCTTTGAGACTACATCATTGATACTCAAGCAAAAACATTAGTCTCAAAGGGTCAAGTTGTAGCACATCCTCCCCCTAGACATATGCATCTTTTGCACAAGGACTTGTGAGGTCCTGGGATGACTTGTACAACTTGAACACCACAAATAAGCAAGTAGAGACTATGATGATAAAAAGAACATGATCAAGGGAATAAAACACATGTATGTTATAGATCAATTTAAGTTCCGGAATCTAAGACATTTAGCTCACTATGCAACCTGCAAAACCTTTTCTCTTCTAAAGGCTTAGTGATCGGCTAGCTGGTTCTCGGTGCTAATATGGCAAATATCGATATCTCCCCTTTGCAGGTGATCGCTCAAAAAGTGATGCCAGATGTCTATGTGCTTAGTACGGCTGTGTTCAACAGGATTATCCACCAAGCGGATTGCACTCTCATTATCACATAGGAGTGGGACTTTGCTCAGATTGTAGCCAAAGTCCCAGAGGGTTTTCCTCATCCAAAGTAGTTGTGCGCAACACTGGACTGCAGCAAAATACTCGGCCTCAGCGGTGGATAGGGCAACAGATGTTTGTTTCTTAGAGCTCCAAGACACCAGAGACCTTCCTAGAAACTGACAAGTCTCTAATATGCTTTTCCTATCAACCTTGCACCCGGCATAGTCGGAATCTGAATATCCGATTAAGTCAAAGGTAGACCCCTTTAGATACTACATCCCAAAGCAAGGCGTATGTTCTAAATATCTAAGAATTTGCTTCACGGCCACAAGATGACATTCCTTAGGGTCGGATTGAAATTTAGCACACGTGCATACGCTAAGCATTATATTCGATCTACTAGCACAAATATAAAGTAATGAACCTATCATAGACCGGTATGCCTTTTGATCAATGGACTTACCTCCCTTATCGAGGTCCAAGTGTCTGTCGGTTCCCATTGATGTCTTAGCGGGCTTTGCGTCCTTCATCCCAAACCTTTTGAGCAAGACTTGAGTATACTTCGTTTGGGAGATGAAATTTCCTTCCTTGAGTTGCTTCACTTGAAATCCAAGGAAGTAGTTTAATTCACCCATCATTGACATTTCAAATTTTTGCATCATTACCCTGCTAAACTCTTCACAAGACCTTTGATTAGTAGAACCAAATATTATGTCATCGACATATATTTGGCACACAAACAAATCACCATTATAAGTCTTAGTAAAAAAAGTAGGATGATAAGGGACATACATCAAGGACGTGCCAAGTCTTGATCCAGAAGCAAAAAGAAATAGCTAAAGCCAAAGCACGACAGAATCAGCCGAAGCAGGTCCTGCACACTCCTTCATGCTATTCTCCATACATTCCCGAGTATGTGGGCAACCAGCAGCCCACAACATCAGTTGCTTCGGCAAGTCACTCTGAAGCTGCATGGGCTCCGCTACCACCACAGCCACCTATGGCACCAACCTTGCCTCACAATCAGCAACCAGAAGGGCATCGTCAAGCGCAACAACAACATGATATACATGAAGAGTCCGAAGCTCGCACAGTCAACAGCACCGTGCCCGAGTCGAGGCACATTTACTGAAGCGATACAATGGCTGGATCAGCAAATTTTCATACTTAATGTACTCTTTACTTTTCTATCTTTATATTCCCCCGAAGACAATATAAGAAGGTTCAACCTTCGGCCTATTGTAATGAATCTGGGGTTACACCATGAGTGTAACAGAAAAGGTAACGAAGCTCCAAAGTCATTCCTAAGGAATGCAGAGCCAAAATACCACCTAAGTAAAAGGTGAAGAAGCTTCAAAGTCATTCCTAAGGGGATGCAGAGCTTAGCTCCAAAGTCGTTCCTAAGGGAATGTAGAGCCAAAATACCACCTAAGTAAAAAGTGAAGAAGCTCCAAAGTCGTTCCTAAGGGGATGCAGAGCTAAAATACGACCTAAGTAAAAGGTGAAGAGACTCCAAAGTCGTTCCTAAGGGGATATAGAGTCTTATTTTTTATGATTCGAGCATCAATATCATTTGCATCATACCATCATATCATATTGCATGACATCGCATCATACATCATTTTGCATCGACAGAAACAGTGTAAAAAGAAGGGAAATTGCTCCTTCAAACATACCAGCTAACCCAAGAGGATTTATACCTTCAACAACGATATTCTTATGTAACATTTACGGCAAGACTTTCAGAGTTGCTTCAACAAAGAAGGGGATTTCTTTCTTTCTTCATGAAGCATGAAAAGAAAGGAAGGTGTTTTTTCGCCTAAGGCTCAAAAACGGTACGTACAAAGGTTTCACGCCTCACAAAGAAATATATTACATCATTAAATATACAAATAGTTGATAATTGTTTCTTACAAAAACGAAATTACATACAAAGATTCTAAGGTCTCAATATACAAGCTCTAGTCATCTTTCAAAACTTTGTTAGCAGCTTCGTTTAGTAGTCTGTTGACAGCTTCATCAACGGCTTCGTTAGCTATCCTAATTACATCGAGCGCCCCCTTCAGAGATGGATCAGCTTCAGGGTCGTATGGCTCTGGAGGGGGAGAAAGCTCAGCTACGCCACAATACAGGTGTCTGTTAGTTCCGAAGCTAAAATAATTTACGAAGCTAAGTCACGATAGATATACCTGAGTCTGGCACGTTCAGTAGCTTCTTCAGTTCTTCTGGCCTCTTCTAAGGCTTCATGAGACTCTTTCTCATTTTTATGACAGCTTCGTTAGCTATCTCTTGGCCACCCTTCAGCCAGACTTTGGAATAAAACTTTCCACTTAGTGCAACGGCTTCGGCTGAAGGGTTTCTAATATCGTTGGCTAAGAGCGAGAATCCTGGCTGAACCACAACCTTGGCATGTTTGCAGCCAACCTTTTCGAGGACTAACACAGCTCCATGGGTGCCAGCAAAAGCGCAGAAGTCCCCTCTATCACTGAGGATTTCCTCAAAAGCTTTGGCTTCGCCGTTAATCCACCGGATAACCATATCAAGATCACCGCAGATAAAGTTCTGCTCTGAGGAAAATGTGCCAACTTTAGCAAAGTTATTCTTCAAATTCTTAGCACATTCCGTAGCAACATTGTAGCATTCCTCGTTAGCTTGACGAAGCTCTTCAACATTTTTCTGTACCCTCAATCATTCTATATCAGATATTTCACGTTTTGTTAGCTCCACATTGAAATTTTTAGTTACTTCATCAAGCTTCTTTTCTAATTCTCGCACTTCAGATCTATGCAGTTCCACTTGAGTAGATAGTGCATATTCCAAATCAGCAATACGTTTCGCATCTGTCTCTTGATTCTTTTCAAATTTCTTGATTTTTTGATCTTCTTTAGAAAGACTAGACAACTTAGCTTTGCTGGATTTTAACCTTTCGACCAAAGAAAGTAGGATCTTATCCTTTTCAAGAGCTTCGTTTCTCAAAGTTATGACTTCCGATCGAAGATTTCCAAATGCTATCTGGTGGCTCTCATCTTCTGCATCTTTTTGAGCTTTTAGAGCTTTACTTAAAATTAAACCCTAGCAAAAAATGAACAAATTATAACGATAAGAATTACCACAAAAATAGTTCACCATAACAAAAATTACCAAATGCGAAGCCAAAGTGTACAAACCTTCAAGCTATTGTAGGTGAGGCTATCCGCAAGTTGATCCTTCATCATTGCAGACAGACCAAACTCAAGCTTTGGATACCCCATGTTGTCCATCATCTCACGACAAACATTAATTTCCTTACTGTACTCTGGTAGACAGTAAAGGAAGTCATCTTCGTCGTTTCCTCCATATACCAAGGACCCTTGGGGGTATTTCAGCTCCTTAGCAAAATGTTGCACTTCAGCAATTTGATCTGCTAATAGCTGCTTTCCCAAAGCATGTCGAACAATATAGTCTAAATCACTTTGGGGAGGTGCTTCAGGAACAGGTGATGCGGGCTTTTCTGGAAGATTTTCTTTCACCAGCTCCACCGGTGTAGCTCTCAAAGGCTCTTCTTCAGCATGAATAAGAGGAGCGCTTGCAGCAGCTACTTCCCTTGCATCTTCAATTTTATCATCAGTAACCTCAGTAGTAGCAGGAGCGGGCAATTTAGTGGATTGTAAAACAGCATCCAAAACACTGGTCATTCTCCTCTTCCTTGGAGTCATTGTTGCAGTAGTTGATAGCTTCGGCAACCCTGCCATAGTTCAAGGACTCAGTAGCTTTGGCTGTCCTTCCGTTGTTTTCTTTGTTCCTGGCTCTTCTACAGGATCGACACTAGCTTCGACCGGCATAGCAGGAACTGTTTCCGTAGCTAAGGGGACAACTTTGGTACTTTCAATAAACTTCACCTTCTCTGTCGAAGGCACTACAGTCGTCTTTCCTAAAGAATGTAGCTTCGGCCTACGGGTCAGGACCTTAGCTCTCTTCGGCTTCTATGCACCGAAAGAGGTCGAGGTGTCAATTTTTCTCTTTCCTCCTTGTTTTCGAATAGGAAAACAGTAGTCAGGATAAACAAACCCGATCACATCAAAAACTCTGTTCAGACTCTTTTTTCCTCGAGCACCAAAGGCAATGGTCATGGCTTCGTCTTCTACCTTCGTGTAGGCTCCCAGCAGCTCATCACTAGTTGCCTCAATAGCCTTTAGCCAATCGTCATTCGGCTCGTCAAATTGGCTTCTATACCTGAAGGTGTATCTTAGATAAACCAGACCACATTCGGCTCATCAAATTCGGCATTTCTCAGTCATTCACCAGTGGCCACACTTTGTAAGCAATATGTTCTTGTACCAAATCCCTGGTACCAATGTAAGTGTGCACGATGTTGAAAGCCATTAAGCACGCTTGCACTTCATTCCCAATTGCAATTAACGGTCTTCTAATGCCGAAGCGCGACCATATGGGATGCTGAATAAGGCCCCTCACATCCTCCCTCTCACTCAGATCATTCTTCACGTAGAACCATTATTTCATCCAAGAGCCCGGCCATTTCTTCTGAAATGTTAGCACGAGATATCTTGCATCAGAGCGAGGCACAAAGCTGTAGCACATGAAGTTATTGTGATATTGTTCCTTCCCAATTGCTTTAGTCTGATAGGATAGTTCATGAATGTTGCAAAAACATTTAGCATCTAGCTCCAGCCCTTGGCTTCTCATGGCCCAAGTAAAAAACCCCATTGTAATCAAAGCTTCGGGAGTAAGTTGACGAAGGTATGTCTCAAATGTCTTCAGTACTTCAACTAACATCTTGTGCAATGGAAAACGAAGTCTAGCCTTCATAAAACTTTTAAATACTACCACCTCATCTGCTTCAGGAAGTGGAACGATGTTTTCTCTGCCAGCCCTCACTATGGATATGTCGTGGAAGTATTTTCCTTTCATCGCTTCAATTTGCCCTTGCTTAATAGTTGATTTCCCGAAGACAACATGGCTTGGTCTCTAAGGCCAATCTTTGACATCTTCATTACCACTTTCTATATCAAAACAGTCACTATCACTGAAATCCCCAGACAACCCAGCCATCATTTCATCAGTGATCTTTTCCATGTTGGTTTTTTCCATAGCTTCGTAAAAACCAGCAATTGTGGGATCTACAGTCTTCTTGTCTTCGGCCATTCCGATGGTGGTCACAACAAAAGCTGAAGCTCAAAAAAACAATTGCGCTCACAAAAGTCAAAAGCTAAAATGGCAATCACAACACAAAAATCTAGATGGCATGAAAAATATTCATAGCACATGCCTCTATATATATACTCAGAGCTCCACTGGTCGGTGGGTCCCATGATTCAGAACGATTCGCTATTCTAGCGAAGGGAAGGTGTTTTTCGTACCTTTGGCTAAATTTGTATCGCAGTCTGAATTTATTACAAAGAAACAAATTAATACTACGAGGGGCTACTGTTGGGGGCCTTTCTCTTCCGAAGGTCCTCAAAAACACGACTAACCATTTGCTTTTAGCATAATATTGATTGTTACAGGAGCTTCGGTTCATGAGGGAAGCCCTCTCCTCTATCGAAGGTCTTCAAGACAAAGGTTTAACCCGAGAATGACAGCAATGAATGCTGAAGTTGTGGTCAAAGAGCAATAGCTTTGGCTTAAAACGGTGACAAAGATCAAGCATAATGCTGAGATGAAGAGGAAAAGACTAGCTAACCTCTAGTGATTTAGGCTACGGTTATGAGCAAACATTAAGGTTATAAATGTAGTTTTACCTGGGCTGCGTCTCGTGCCTATAAATAGGTGAATAGTATCACCGTACTGTTCACGTGGATTGTAATTGCTCTCGCGTCAACACCTTCAAACAAGCCGAAGGTATCAGTGTAATATAAATTCTGTTAATGTTCATATGTATATCATGAAATACATATATATGGATGAATGAATGAATGGATTACATATACCATATCTATGAAATTCTGTTCTCATAAATGATAAAGGTGTGTCCTTCATGACCTTCATCTAAAGATCATTATATCCAAAAGGAGATAATGCTTCGAAAATGGTACTTAATCTTTAACAATTGTGTTGCCTTGTTCTTGATTCACAACATTTGAGAACAAGTGACCAACATAGCATTTGTTCCCAAATACATGAAAGTATGTAACATTGGGTTTGTTATTGGTTAGGAATTCGTATGACATCTTCTTGAGGAGGCGATAAAGATAGAGACGGTTTATGGCATGGCAAGCCGTATTTACAGCTTCCGACCAAAATCGCTCTGTTGTCTTGTACTCTCCAAGCATTATCCTTGCCATATCAATGAGTGTCTTGTTCTTTCTCTCTACTATACCATTTTTATGTGGCATGTAGGGAGCAGAGAACTCATGCTTGATGCTTCCTCCTAAAGATATTCTTCCACTTGAAGATTCTTGAACTCAGATCCATTATCGCTCCTGATTTTCTTCACCTTGAGCTCAAACTCATTTTGGGCTCTCCTTATAAAGTGCTTTAATGTACTTTGGGTTTCTGATTTATCCTGCAAAAAGAATACCCAAGTGAAACGGGAAAAATCATCAACAATTACAAGACCACACTTACTTCCCTCGATGCTAAGATAAGCAACGGGCCCGAGTAGTTCCCACCTGCTTCCCTGTCTGGCACGCTGCACAAGGTCTATCTTTCTCAAAATAGACATTGGTTAGTCCTAACACATGTTCTCCCTTTAGAAGCTTATGAAGATTCTTCATTCCAACATGTGCTGGACGGCGGTGCTAGAGCCAGCCCATATTAGTCTTAGCGATTAAACATGCATCTAGATCTGCATTCTCTTTAGTGAAATCAACTAAATAAAGCTTGTCATCTAATACACCTTTAAAAGCTAATGAAACATCACTTCTTCTAAAGACAGATACATCAACATTTGTAAACAAACAATTATAGCCCATGTGACATAATTGACTTATAGAAAGCAAATTGTAACCAAGCAATCCTACTAAGAATACATTGGAAATTGAATGCTTAGTAGTGATGACTATTTTACCCAAACCTTTGACCTTACCATGATTCCCATTTCCAAAGATAATCGTATCCTGGGAATCCTTGTTTTTGACATAGGAGGTGAACATCTTCTTCTCCCCGTCATGTGGTTTGTGCTTCTGCTGTCAATAATCCAACTTGCACCCTCGGATGCATAAACCTACAAGGTGATTTAAGCTTGGGATTTAGATACCCAACTCTTGTTGGGTCCTACAAGGTTAGTCACATAAGACTTTGGAACCCAAATGCAAGTCTTTCCTCTCTTGCACTTAGGCCCCAAATTTCTAGCAACTATTTTATCATTTTTGCAAACTAACACATATGAAGCATCATAACTCCGATAAAGTATAGTTGGGCCATTAGTTGCATTTTTTGGCGCATGATAAATGACATGATTAACATAACGCCTATGTCTATTCCTACCATGGGCATTGTGTAGAGCTAGATGATGCAAACATGGCATGAGAATCAAAAATAGGATCATGATGTATGGGTAAAACAACATGATCATAACAACTATTATGATGAGCAACGCTAGAAGCATTCTTAACATGAGCGTACAGATAAGCATGATTCTTTTTGTCATGAAAGGAGTGAGAACTACTAGCCATAGGTGCCTTCTCTTTCTCCTTGATGAGATTGGAGGCCCTTTGGCTTGTTAAGTTTTTTGTTCCCTTTTGGAAACCAAGTCCATCCTTAATGGAGGGATGTCTACCAATGGTGTAGGCATCCCTGGCAAATTTTATCTTTTCACACTTATTCTAACAAGTTTTAAGTTGAGCATTAAGGTTTGCAACTTCATCATTCAACTTAGAGATAGTGGAAGCATGATTATTGCAAGCATCAACATCAAAATCTTTGCATCTATTGCAAAAAGAAACATGCTCCAAATATGAACTAGCAGTATTTAATTTTTCTATTCTAGCATTTAAATCAACATTTAATCTCTTAAGGCTAGAAATAGACTCATGGCAAGAAGACAATTTAGAAGACAATATTTCATTTTTATTAGTCTCTAAATTAAAGCAAGAGATTTTTCAACACTTACAAGTTTATCATGTTCTTCATAAAGAATATCTTCTTGTTTTTCTAACAACCTATCCTTCTCATTAAGGGAAGCAATTAATTCATTGATTTTATCTACTTTAGATCTATCTAAACCCTTAAAGAGATCACTATAGTCTACATCTTCATCAGATTCCTCATCACTAGAAGAAGTGTACTTAGGGGTATCTCGTGTACGTACCTTCTTCTCCTTAGCCATGATGCATGTGTGATGCTCGTTGGGGAAGAGGGAGGACTTGTCAAAGGTTGAGGCAGCAAGTCCCTCATCATCGGAGTAAGATAAAGAGTAGTCTGAGTCCCACTCGTTGCCAATGTGCACCTCACCGTTCGCCTTCCTGTAGTTCTTCCTTTCCTTCCCCCCTTTCTTTTCTTATCTCTGGTCATTATCATTAGCGGAACATTGTGCAATAAAATGACCAGACTTACCACATTTGAAACACGAGCACTTTCCCCTTGATTTATTCTTGTTGGGGTACTCCTTGCATCCCTTCAATGTGATCTTGAAGCGCTTGATTACAAGCGCCATTTCTTCCTTGTTGAGCCTGGCATCCTCCACTTGTGCCATCTTGTTGGGTAGCGCCTCCTTGTTGCTTGTTGCTTTGAGAGCAACAGGTTGTGGCTTGTAGAGAGGAAGCGGTCCGTTGGTAATGTCATCCACATACCTAGCTTTCTTCACCATCATGCGCCCGCTTACAAATTTTATCCTCGGGCATCATCTTGGTGTACCTGGTATTTTCACGAATGATGTTTACAAGATGAGGATCAATAACATTAAATGACCTTAGCATGAGTTGAACGACATCATGATTCGTCCATCTTGTACTCTCGTAGCTTCGAATTTTGTTCACCAGGGTCTTTAGCTTGTTGTAGGTTTCAGTTGGCTCTTCTCCCCTTTTCATGGTGAACCTTCCCAGCTCTCCTTTCACTAGTTCCATCTTTGTGATCATGGTGGCATCGTTACCCTCATGAGAGATTTTGAGGGTTGCCCATATTTGCTTGGCATTGTCCAAGCCACTAACATTGTTGTATTCATCACTACATAGAGATGCTAGCAAAATAGTATTAGCTTCGGTATTCTTATGAATTTGCTCATTAACAAAAATAGGATTATCACTACTATCAAAATGCATCCCATTTTCCACTATTTCTCAAATACTAGGATGAAGAGAGAATAGATGGCTACACTTTTTATGACTCCAAAATGAATAATCATCTCCATCAAAGTGAGGGGGTTTTCCAAGTGGAATAGATAACAAATGTGCATTTGAATTGTAGGGAATACGAGAGTAATCAAAAGAATAGTTTTGATTAACCGTTTTCTTTTTCGACGAGGAGTCTTCATCGTCGTCATCCTTTGGTGAAGAAGAGGAGGTGTCGTTGTTGTAGTATATGATCTTCTTGATGCGCCTCTTCTTCTTTCCATCCTTCCTCTTGTTGTTTGAGCCTGAGTTGGTGGGCTTGTCACCTTTTGGCTCATCAACATAGAGAGTCTCCTTCTCCTTCTTGTCGTTGATCACCATCCCCTTGCCCTTAGGATCCATCTCTTTGGGCGGATAGTCTCTTGATGAAGAGAACGTCTCTGATACCAATTGAGAGCACCTAGAGGCGAGTGAATAGGTGATCCTGCGAAAATCAACTCTAAACAAGACAAACTTGGTTTATAATAAATGTTAGTAGAAACAAAACCAAGTTGATATGAATAGAGGTAGAGAGAAGATGAGAACTCTTCACTTGATTATCCCTTTAAGATATGCATTAAACTTAGGAACAATAACACAAGTGATTATGTGAGAACTCTATGGAAGAAAACAATCACAATAAAGAGATGCACAAGTGACACGGCGATTTTATCCTGTGGTTCGGCTAATGTCTACTCCACATTGTGGTGACCTCCTTCGATCAAGGGTTGCACTCAACCCCTCTCAAGTGATCTAAAGATCAAACTTGAGTACCATGGTTTTCTTCCTTATCTCAAGTTTTCTCTTTGTGAGAAATCTCCATAAGTTGGAGTCTCTCACCCTTACACAATTGATCTCAAGTAAACCATAAGAGTAAAGGGGGAAGTAGAATCAAACAAACAAGACAAACTCGCAACAACTCACGCACACAAGTCAAGAGAGAAAAGCACAAAAGACAACACATCAGTGTTACAGTTCAAAACAAGTGCCTAAATCTCTATCTACTAAAGCAAAGACGTGAATTCGATGTCTCGGCGTTGTAGGATGTTCAATGACTGCTTGGTGTGGAGCTCCATGCGTCTAGGGGTCCCTTTTATAGCCCCAAGGGAGCTAGGAGCCATTGGAGCTCCATTTAGAAGGCCTTGGTTGCCTTCTGTCCATGGTTGCACCGGACTATCCAGTGCACACCGGATAGTGAACAATGCATGGGCACAAAATCACGTGATTGGCTGGTTTCCTGTTCTGGGGGGCACCGAACTGTCCAGTGCTCCACTTGACCGTTGGCCCTCGGCCAACGTGGCAGCTAGCGGTTGGCGGCTACCACACCGGACTGTCCGGTGCTCTGCGCGGACGGCCCGGTGAATTATAGCCGACGTAGGCTAAAATTTCTGAGAGCATGCAGTTGGACGAACCGTGCACCGGACTGTTCGGTGCTACGCAGTCCAGCACATCTTTTTCCTTTTTCTTCCTAGGTTTCTTTTGCCCCTTTTGACTTGACTTGACTTTATGAAGTCCCTGGCACTTAGACAAATATGATTAGCACACAAAATAATTGACTAAGTGTCCAGAGCTTATCTTTTTACTTGGTCCGTACAGATTTTGCACTATATCATTTTCCGAGCTCAATTTACTCCATATACCTTTGCTCATATATCATGTTAGTCTAAACATAATGTGTTGTGTATTTAATCACCAAAACGATATAGAAATGATTTCCCTTTCAACATCCCAATTGTTCTAGAGGACCTAGAGCGATGGCCTACACCCTGATGGCTCCCGACACCCCTGTTAGGATCGTAGATGGGAAAAAGAGCCACAGAGTTTAACATGGAAAAACTTCCACCAATGTGGAGGAGAAAAAACACGGGAAAACAGATCTATTATGTGGTATGTTGTATAGGTGCAAGAGGAGCCTATTTATAAATATACTTTCATCAAAAGTAACATCATGATGACAATCACCTTCTTAGAATCGGCACACAATAAACAATATCTTTTAACACCATAACTATAGCCAACAACCACAAAATCCCTCGAGAGTCCCTAGCATCTCAATGGCCTCGAAGGACCCCTAGGGCCCCGGATGGCCCATCATCGCTCAAAGACGTTGGACGTTCCAAAAGTCCTAAAGAGCCCCGGCACCCCAAAGGCCATGAAGGCCTCGGACCGTCGTAAAGTTTAACGAGGTAGACATTTCGAGAACCATGAACCCTTGCTTTCCATAAGTCAAGGCCCTAAATATATTTAATTTGTGTCTTAGATTACTGTTGACTTAATTAAATAAAATATTTGACATGTCCATATTAAGTTTAATAAAGAATATTGTTTGATGTGTCCTTAAATAGATCAGCTTATGAAGTTATCTAAAATTATGTTTCTGAAGTTAATTTATCGAGGGATAGAGGGAAATGCTTTTTTTTTAAAAAAAAAGAACTGTTGGTTGGCTATATACAAATTGGTCAACATAGTTCATGTGATTGTTTGAGGAAGAAATATTTTTCCACGTGGAGTAAACATAGAACGCGAAAGGGAAACAGCTCAGTTGCAGCCTGCAGCGTCCCTCTCTCTGTCCGTCTTTCCCCAGCCCCAGTCTTCTGTTCTCTCTGTTCAGGTAAAGTAAAAAAAAAAAAGGCCAGCAACAAAGACAAATAGTCCATGTACCTTGCTGCAAATAATTCGTTTTCAGATTCAGATGACGTGTTTGCTCCATTCCTTGTTGCGCTTATGATCATCATCGCCAACATCATACAAGGTGACAGCGAGTTAACTCAGGTTAACTCATTTAGCAGAAAAAAAAACAAAACAAAAAAAAATTGGCCCATGCAGGTCTCGAACCTGCGACCTTCGCGTTATTAGCACGACGCTCTAACCAACTGAGCTAATAGGCCATTTTATTTAAATAAATATCTAATATTTATTAATACGTGTTTGCCGAACAAGTGGACTCTATGGGCCTGCGAGGCCCAGCGTCTCCATCCTATTCTGTAGCGAGACGGCACCGCTAAAACCTAGCAGAGGCTCGTGCCGCCACCGCCAGCCGCAACAAGGAAGGAACCAGGAACACGATGCCCAAGTCCAAGCGCAACCGCCCAGGTGATCCCCAATCGTTTAAGCTCCTTCCTTCATGTTATCTGGGGATGGCACTACTTCCTGTTTGTAGTATTGATGCGTTTTCCTGTACAACTTTGTGCCTTCTGAATTGAATTTTTGTTTGGTAGCTTTGTCCTTCTGGAAGTAAAAAAAATATTCTCACTCAAGCAACAAAACATCTTAGTTTGCACAGTGGGGTCTTGCTGCTGTAAATTATGCTAATGCGCACCGAACGAACGCAGTAACCTTATCGAAGACCAAGAAGAAGCCAGGTTTGGAGCGCAAGGGCAAAGTAGTCGCCGAGATAAAAGATGCCGTCGACAAGTACAGCAGCGCCTATGTTTTTACCTACGATAACATGAGGAATCAGAAGCTCAAGGACCTCAGGGAGCAGCTCAAGTCTTCTAGCAGGCACGGCGCCCACATTGCACGTCTGTTGATTCCGTCTTCTGCTTTGGTCAAATCCTTCTTACCCTTCCAAGCAATATTTTCTGTTCCAGGATATTTCTCGCTGGGAAGAAGGTTATGCAGATAGCGCTGGGGCGTTCACCTGCTGATGAAGCTAAGACAGGCCTCCACAAACTTTCCAAGGCGAGAGCTGTTCCCTTTTTCAGAATTTAGTAGGCGCTGTGTTCCAGTTTCCTCAGACCATCAGTATGATGTTTTGACCGAAGTAACTTCGCTGTGTTTAGTTCCTTCAAGGCAACTCTGGTCTGTTCTTCACCAATCTTCCAAGGGATGATGTTGAGAGGTAGTATCCGGATGCCGTCACCGTTACTCGCATTTCTTGTTTTAGCTTTATATATGAAGATTTTGATATGGCCATGTATATCATACTGGCAGGATGTTTCGAGAATTTGAGGAGCATGATTTTGCAAGGACAGGAAGTACTGCGGCAGATACGGTATTCTGGTTTTGCTTTTTCATGTATATCCCTGGTTTGGTTTCTTCAAATAGACTGACTAGGAAGTTGACAATGAAACTTATTTGCAGTAGCTCCTTAGTGCCATTTTTGGTTTCTTATATAATGTGTTTCACCAAATTTACAACCTTTTAAAAAAACATTTACAATTCCTCAGGTTGAGCTTAAGGAAGGCCCTCTGGAACAGTTCACACATGAGATGGAGCCCTTTCTTCGCAAGCAAGGACTTCCAGTTCGCTTGAACAAAGGTTTGCTGTCTCGTCTGCATTACATATATGCTTAAAAATCTGGCAAGAAGTCATTAAAAAGTCAGTCTACCATTTGTTGGTGCAGGTGTGGTAGAGTTGGTTGCAGACCATGTAGTTTGTGAGGAAGGAAAGCCCCTTTCGCCAGAAGCAGCACAGATTCTGGTACAGTATCATTGCGCAATGGTTGTCGTATGTTTGATTTAGAAGATATGCCATAATCCACTATGTAACTTGTGATCAATCTAAAGTTTAGGCTCCATTGTGCCCAGTTTACGTGAAAACCGACACATTCTCATTTTATCCTTTTCTACTCCATTGTATTGAGTCTCATTCGGTCTCTCTCTTGCAGCGGCTGCTTGGGATACAGATGGCAACATTCCGTCTATACCTTGTGTGTCACTGGTCGAGCGATGAATTTGAAGCTTACAAAGAAGGCTTGATGCACCTAGGAGCTGATGATTCCTCTTAAGCTTGTGTTTCGTGTATAAACAACACAAAGGGCGCACTTGCTGTCTTGGTTGGGTTGGAAATTAGAAAGATGCTGTCTGCAGAAAAATTTTGCTAGTGTATTTCTGAGATTCAGTGTGGGGTTTTGTATGTGCGACGGAGTGCTGAACCTAAAGAAACTGTTTGGATTCAGGTTTCTGAGTTGGGTTTACTTGTTGAAACTGAATGTAGCTCAGTGGCAAATGGCAAATCTGTACCTGGTGCATTTTTTCTGATTAATCACGATTAATGGTCCAAGTAGGTTTGGATCAATCACGATTAATCGTTCAAATTGTTTGACTAATGGTGATTAATTGTCCAAAGTCGACAAGCTAACATTGACCTGGTGGCTGGGGAGAGCGTCCACGTTTTCCAGGTCCTTGACATGATCTTTGTATGTGTATATCCACCTGTCTTTAAGGATGTCGTTACTTAGAACTGTGTAGCCTGCTTCTTTCTAGACGTTTGAACTTTGTTATCTGCACTGTGCTTTCTTTTGGCTCTGGCTCGGCACCTTAACTACCGCTTGTGATATATGTTGGTCATAAATTATTGTCGCATTATGTAATATATGGTATGGACATAACCTTCAAGGTTGCAAGATATATGATCTGTACATAACTTCAAGGTTGCAAGGCCACCAGTTTGAACAACAATGTTAAATTATTGTATTGAAGTTCAAGACATGCATCTAAATATGAACATAAATTCCCTTTGTGGAAGTCAGAAATTAGACCTTCGCGCCAGCAATGACAAAACCACTTTGAAAACGAAGTCAAGCATAATTTGAATAAGAAACACTCCACGTTATAAGCGATGTGGATTAAGGAATCCCCACTATCAGCTTATGAAATAAAGAAGCTTGTGTTGCATAAGTAATCCTAGTATATGTGCTATGTATCAAAACCCATTACTATATGATCAGGAAGGCATATGATGGACCACTTTAGAATCTTGCATAATAAGTCACAAGAGGATCTTGTATATCTCCATTTAAGCATTGCATCCGTCATAGAAAGGATGGGCTTTGAAGCAATTATAGAGGACTTAGAAGTGTGGTTCTTAGGGGGGAAGAAATTTGCATACTCCTAAATCAAATCTTGAGCACGAAGTTCAAGTACCCAATCATAATTTTGAAGATTAAATGAAGATAAGGGTGATTTGTACTCTTTTTCCTTAAGTGAGTTTTCAATAGAAGTTTCTTTTGAAAGGTTTTTAACGAGGCAAATCATGCAACGAAGCAAGTGTGGGTCATGTACTCTTTCTCCAAAATTTTCCACCGGATTTTAATGGAGCTTTGGAACATGCGCATCTCACGGCAA
This sequence comes from Zea luxurians, assembly GCA_029449295.1. Taxonomy (NCBI): domain Eukaryota; kingdom Viridiplantae; phylum Streptophyta; class Magnoliopsida; order Poales; family Poaceae; genus Zea; species Zea luxurians. The sequence continues at coordinate 460,202 of JAOPSE010000512.1, read as the reverse complement.
GAGGGCTAATGGGGAGTGTTAAGCAACCAATTTAGACCCCGAAGGCCTATATAACTCATCTAGCCGAAATCCTAACTTTACACTATATATAGCGGAGGACACCACCATATACTGTAACCAATGAACAGAATAGATGGATGAGAATATCAGTTCTTTTTATATCTTTGTGTCTTGTAGGTTTATGATTCAACTCTAAGTTAAAGAACCTTTAGACTACACTCGGTAGCAAAGGGTTCTTAACCGTTTTCACTTGCTAATTGCTTGCTGATTGGAACCTGGTACTAAAACTGCTAGGTTTTGTCAGCTTTAGGCATAGGATTAATTTGCTGCTTGGTTCTGGACCCCCCCCCCCCCCCCAAAGAAATACGTAGATAATTCTCATGAACGGATCTTACTCAGGTTACATGCAGTATACAAGTCCACTAAGGTGATGAGATCAATCACAATCATATATTCTCAGATTTGAATCCATACCTTACAGGAAATCTATTTGAAGATGCAAAAGTGTTCGACTTTGTTTTCGAAAAATAAACTTAACCTTAAGTATATACACAGTCAGGACCTCCAGGAAAAAGAAAAAAAAAAGCGCAGAGAGCGGGCACTGATACGGAAAAAAATATCATAACTCGCACTAATGACTGAGAAAATATCGAACTAGTGATCAGCACCGATTTTAGTCTTTACTCTATCTTCTAGATTTTTTTTCACTTGGGAGCGACGTAGCAATCCTTTACGCATCTCAGAAATGGTAAACACGCCAGACTCAAAATCTCGTGCTAAAGAGCGTGGAGGTTCGAGTCCTCTTCAAGGCATAATGAAGTATTCCGGAAATCTGCGCCTGGCGCTATTTTCTGAGGTCCTTAACTATCTCCCTGAGAAAAGTAGACAGTAAAAGCCAAAATAGATTAAATATAGCCTGAATGATCCTAAAAACCCCTCGAAGGAGATAATAAAGAACCTAAAGCAGACGGTATCCTACTGAAAGGGTGGTCTTAAGAATCCAAAAGAGGTTGCTCAGAAGAGATAGATGTATCCCTTTGAAAGAGTCTTTTCCAATCTGACCAGCCTCCTGCGATTTGTATTGTATTGTATCCGATGAAGCCAGCGATCACAACAACCAATATATTCGTCATCCCTCGCTGAATCACAACAATCAATAGCGACAGCAAATAGTTAGGTTAGGTCTTCAACAAAATCCAAGGAAGTGTTAGCAGCCTGAACCTACACCTGGGGCCCTGAACGAGCGCCTTCCATGGAGTCCACGTGCGACAGGAACGAATAGGACTGAAGTTGTCATTGAAAGGATGGGTCGTCACGTGCGTAGGCCCAATCCACGCGTGACAGGCGCGGAATGGATGTAATGATAAATGGGTCAGGGCGATATCGCCTTATATAGAACAAATACTCAATCGGATGGTTGTGGCTGGCTGTCGAATAACAGAAATTATATTCGTCCCTCTCCCATCTCTCTTTTCCTTATCTTCCTCGTATCTGAGTGAAATTCACGACAACAGTGTGTGACAAGTGGTATCAGAGGCGGTTCGCGGCACCGTGCTACTACACCCGACGTGCGAAGATGGCGGGTGCATCTGATCCGAGCGCGACGGCCGCGTTGGAGGCGCAATACAAGTCCAATGATGTGCAATCGCGGACGCTCACAGCTCAGTCCAAGCTTGTTCAACAGCTATGTGATCCTTTACTCTTTTTTTTTTGTCCCTGTTATAGGGTTCTACACTTTTTCCCTACTACATTGGAGGCGGCAATGTGTGACAATATCAGATCTTCACCTTTTTGCTCCTAACGTGATGTTCTGACTTCCCCGGTTCTTTTTCATAAATATACACTTGGAATAATGAGTCATATTGCTTTCTATAATCACTTTTATGTGCCACTTCTTGCCTCGACTAATGGGTTCTCTTCCATTTTGCAATCACCTCTACATGTTTATATCTATATATCGCTTTGGTCAATTACTATGGTTCCATCTTGTCTTCCGCAACATACTGGATTGATATTGTGGTCAATTTGCCAGTGAAAACCATGCACTGCAAACGTCGCGCTCCCCAGCCACCAGTTTCAACAAGTAAAGCCAACTCAGAAAACCGAAACCAAACAGTTTGTTTACCCCCGCCGCACATACAAAGTATCGATACACTCGAATATGTTATCATTACAAGAACATGTTTATAATTCAATCATTCTATATTCTGATCAGCCTACAGCCCTACACCTCTCGTCAGCATTTTTTTTCATCTTTCATCACTGCCGCCACTGGCCGATGCACTGCAGCAGCGTGTTGTGTCGAGCGCCCCAGCGTGCCTGCAGGCAACGAGGGGGGCCCTCTGCTCTAAGCATACGTACTGCTGAGCCGACTACAAGGAAATTATGGACTAAAAGAAGAATTCCCTAAGGGGCAGAATTGGTCTCAATTGAATCATTTTCCAACAATTGGTCTGTTTGGCTGTCCGTGGAATTGAATTGACCATTTCAACCTAATTCTAATCCCTGCAAATGTGGCCTCCTCTCAATTTAAACCCTCCACCATCAGAAAAGGCTAGAAAGGCAACTAGGGTTTGATACTTCGATGCCCACACCATCTCTGTACTCGTCGCTGGCATCCGTCATGGGGTCGCTGGAACCCTAGTTCTAGGGGTTGCCGGGTTCGGAGAGGAGAGATCAAGCGAGTGAGTGATTTGGGAGGAAGACGACGAGGGTTTTCGGGAGGTTTGGGAGTAGAATGGGTGATTCACCTTCCTCCGCACGGAAAAGTGCAATGGGCGAAAAAAAACGGATTCCTCTCGGGTTTCGTCCCTACGCATAGCTGAAAATCTGGCATGGAGGTCGAGGTGGGGAAGCCGCGAGGGTCTCCCGCAGTTTCACCGAACGGAGGAAGGGAACAGAAAGGGGAAGGGGAAGGGGAAGGGACAGGAAAGGTGAGCCGCCGGCGGGCGCGTGGCTTCGTGGCGTGGTTGGTGCGTCGAGGCAGGGAAGTGAGGGAACCTTCTTCGTTTCTCTTCTTCGTCTCTGCCACGACCTATCAGATCTAAACAACATCTAAAGCCCATTTAGTTGGTCCATCGCCATAAAATCAGGCTGGTCTTCTTAAGATACGAGCGCCTCTCCTGCTGGCCTGCTGCTAATCTTGTTGCATGCCAGCTTCTCTAGTCTAGCCTTCAGATTTATTTTTGGTTAAGAAGAAGAAGCTCGACTGCCTTCATAAGATGCACCAGGGCAGCAAAACATCCATATCTGCAGTTTTGATTCGCACTAGACTAGACTACATTAGCAGAGACCTGTTGTTAAACAAGTATTGTGAAGTAGCAACTGTAGTGGTACTCACATCACAAGTTTGTTATTACAAAGTGAAAGCATTGTGAAGTAGCTCGTAGTCATTATAGATGACAGGATTCCAAAATCCTTGTTATCACTTATAGAAGAATATTATTTTGTTTTTGTTTTTGTATTCTGTGTGAAAATCTGCCACCAAGTGGTTTTCTATGAATCTGTGGGCAAGTAATGTTTTCAACAAAGTTTTTTTGCGGTTTCATCTAACAGCCTATTTGCCATAGAGTTATTTGCAGAAGTGTTAAAACAACTCGTTGTTTTGGGATCTGTCGCCTCAAGTTTCATCTAGCTACCTCCAACAAATCCTTCAATCTCCATAGCTACATCGGTACTTCTCCTATTCCACCTTGTGCCACTACTAGTAGTGTTTTTATTCTTGAGTAGAGCATTTTGCTTTCAACTAGCATGTCTAATTGCATATAAATTACATATTCTAGATATCAAATCAATATACTAACGAGGAGGAAATTAAAAGGAAGAGAAAGAAGCGAAAGAGAGTTGTTGTATTAGTTGTGTCTACTATGGCTATAATTGCAAATCGGTATCAACGGAGGAGACCTAGACACATCGTAGATGCTAACGAAGTTCAAGAGAGAAATGTCTATTGCTATGATAGTTTGCGCCTAACTAAGAGATCTTTTAGTGACTTGAGTGCCATCTTACGGGAAAAGAGTGGCCTACAGGATACCCTAAATGTGTCGGTAGAAGAAAAGCTTGCAATTTTTCTGCTTATAGTAGGTCATAACACCAAAATGAGGCTAATCTGTAGCACTTATGGGTGGTACCTTGAACCAATCAGTCGACACTTCAACGAAGTGCTTAGAGGGATTCTATCTTTAAGTCATGAGTTCATCAAGCTTCCTAATCCAGAAACCACTCTACCTGAGGATCCAAAGTGGAAATGGTTTGAGGACTGCCTAGGTGCACTAGATGGCACGCATATCGATGTGAATGTTCCATTGACTGACCAAGGTAGGTACAGAAATAGGAAGCAACGAATCACCACTAATGTATTAGGGGTTTGTGATCGACAAATGAAGTTTTTGTATGTCTTGGCTAGATGGGAAGGGTCAGCTTCGGATTCACGGATACTACGTGATGACATGTCATGGGAGGACTCATTTGTTGTTCCTAGTGGTAAATACTATCTAGTGGATGCTGGATATACAAATGGTTCAGGATTTCTTGCCTCGTACCGATCTACGCGGTACCACTTGAATGAATGGGCTATTCAAGGCAACAATCCATCTACTGCGAGAGAGTTATTCAACCTACGCCATGCAACAGCTAGGAATGTGATAGAGAGAACTTTTGGGCTATTGAAGATGAGATGGGCAATCTTGAGGACCAGCTCATATTTTGATTTAGAAAACCAGGTATAACATAGTAGGTATTCAATTAAAATTCAATCGTTAGTTTTAAAATTGTGTATTGACTTAGCTATATTATTCTATGCAGATTAGGATCATCCATGCTTGCTGCATATTGCATAATTTTTTAAGGGATAGACAAAGAGATATGGACGATATTCTAATACATGAAGTTGATAGTCTCATCTCTGCTGCTCCTGCTAAAAATCAAGGAGAAATGAGTCTGATTACGCATGTTCAATCAACTAATGAGTGGGGTGATTTTAGAGACACCAAAGCTAGTGAAATGTTTGTTGATTATCAAGCGAGAAGCTTATAGTTGTATGCTTCTGTTTTCTATGCCTTTGTCTTTTCTGAATTTTTGTAGTTCAGTTTTTGCAGTTCAATTTTTGTAGTTCAATTTTTGCACTACAAAATCTTTAGTTTTTGCAATTCAATTTTTGTAGTTCAGTTTTTTGCAGTTTAGTTTATGTTTCAATTCCAAGTTAATTTTTGATGTATCTTTGTAACAATTTTTTGCAGAGGAATAAGGAAGCAAAAGGATATAGACATAAGGTTGTGAAGTTTTGGGATCTACTCAGCCTAGTGTACAATAAAGACCAAGCAAATGGAAAGGGTGTTAAAATAGCAGCTGAAAGTTCAAAAAAATGGCAAAAGAGAATGATATCGGAGGCAAGGATGGTCCATATTCTGTGTCTTCCTCGAGTAGTTTAAAAAGACAAAGTGAGAGCACCTAGAGGGGGGGTGAATAGGTGATCCTGTAAAAACTTGAAACTTAATCCACAAAACTTGATTAGGAGTTAGCACAATAAAGCCAAGTGGCTAGAGAAAAGTTCTCGCACAACACGATAACCACAAGAAGATCAACACAGAGATGGCACAGTGGTTTATCTCGTGGTTCGGCCAAGTCCAATACTTGCCTACTCCACGTTGTGGCGTCCCAACGGACGAGGGTTGCACTCAACCCCTTTCAAGCGGTCCAAAGACCCACTTGAATACCACGGTGTTTTGCTTTCACTTTACTATATCCTGTTTGCGAGGAATCTCCACAACTTGGAGCCTCTCGCCCTTACACTTTGAGTATCACGAAGAAGCACAGAAGTAAGGATGGGATGAGCAACGCACACAAGACACAAAATCAGAGCAACAACACGCACACAAGTCACAACACGAGCTCTCAACACAACTCAAAGAGTTCTCTACTCAAATGGAGCTCTAGTTGCTGTCACAAAGAATCGAATGCGCGGAATTGGAGTCTTGGTACATAGGAATGCTTAGAGAATGCTTGGTGTACTCCTCCATGCGCCTAGGGGTCCCTTTTATAGCCCCAAGGCAGCTAAGAGCCGTTGAGAGCATTCCAGGAAGGCAATTCTTGCCTTCTGTCGATTAGCGCACCGGATAGTCCGGTGCACCACCGGACACTGTCCGGTGCGGATTTCTTTCCTTCTGTGGCGCAGCCGACCGTTGAAGATCTAGAGCCGTTGACGCACCGGACACTGTCCGGTGCACACCGGACAATCCGGTGCCCCCTTCTGACCGTTGGCTCGGCCACGCGTCGCGCGCGGATTACGCGGCCGACCGTTGGACCGACCGACCGTTGGCTCACCGGACAGTCCGGTGCACCACCGGACACTCCGGTGATTTATAGCCGTACGCCGTTAATCGCTTCCCGAGAGCGACGACTTCGCCTGTGAATGGCTCACCGGACAGTGTCCGGTGCGCCAGGCTGGCGACTGTCAACTGGCTGCTCTCGGGAAGCGATCAACGGCGTCCGTGAAAGTTCCCTTTGACCCGGGAACAGGATCTGGATGTCGCCTAGAGGGGGGTGAATAGGCGAATAAAACTTATTTCTTTAAAACTTAAATTCTTACTCTACTCGAAGACTTAGTACGCAGTGGAGTGAGAAGACCCTTCGAGTAGGTTGCAGCGGAATAGAAGATCCTGTCTCAAAATGTCCTGCACTTCAAATAAAGCTTACACCACAGATAAGTGTTGAAGTGCAGATATAAAAGCGAGTAAGACAGAGAGTCAGGATACAATACAGAACAGAGCACACAGACGCAAGGATTTATCCCGAGGTTCGGCCAAGCCTGAAATGCTTGCTTAGTCCTCGTTGGAGTTAGCCACACCTGGGCTTGGAGTCTATTTCAACTCCTTCCTCCGTTTGCTCAGATCTGTCAGTATGACAGATAGAGCCTTTCACTATTGAGTTGGGTTACAACAAAACCGCGGCTGCTTACAAACTTCTTGACAGCACCTCGGTAGAGTAACGATACGCTCAAGACCTTGCTCTAGCTCTTAGCAGCACTTCTCCTCTCTCTAAAGGCTTATAGTTGTGCCTTCTACACAAACTATAGAGTTACACACAAGAGGGAGAGTGAGAATTGATTCGAGTGATGTCTACACTTGTTGGCTGCACTTGTGTATTTCTTGAGGCGCCTAGGGGTCCCTTTTATAGGCACAAGGGGCCTAGGAGCCGTTGGAAGCAATCCAGGAAGGCAAATCTTGCCTTCTGTCGGGTGGTGCACCGGACAGTCTGGTGCCTGATTTCCTTCCATAAATGGAGCAGTCGACCGTCGCAGTCCTGGAGCCGTTGGCGCACCGGACACTGTCCGGTGTACACCGGACAGTCCGGTGCCCCCATCTGACCGTTGGCTCGTCCACGCGTCACGCGCGGATTGCGCGGCCGACCGTTGGCCCAGCCGACCGTTGGCTCACCGGACAGTCCGGTGCACCACCAGACAGTCCGGTGAATTATAGCCGTACGTCGCCAGACTTCTCCCGAGAGCGGTCTGTTCACCGGAGTTCAACCTGGCGCACCGGACACTGTCCGGTGCACCAGTGCACCACCGGACAGTCCGGTGTGCCAGACTGAGCTGAGTCTTGGCTGTACACAGCCAAGCCTTTTGCACCTCTTTCCTTTTCTTCTTCTTTCTGTTTCTAACACTTAGACAAGTATATTAGTACACAAAACCAATGTACTAAGTCTAGAAACATACCTTCTCTTAATTATTACATCTATAGCATTTGACATGCTTGAGCTTTGATGTTGGACTCATAAATCATCAAGTCAGCTTGACTTGATCTAGATTGACATTTCTTAGCTCCAACATCCTGCAAAGGTCACATAGAACATCTCCAAACATAGGAACAACCCAAACTAAAGATCAAGGTGAACTTAGCTCTTTTGGGCTGCTTCCAGTTCTGGTTTTGACACTTGTTCTCCTTCTAGTGACCTTGATCTCCTTCTTAGAGCTTGATCTTGAGCCTTATGACTTACACCACATAACTGTAGCTGTTACCTCATTGGTTGTAAGTCACGTCCTTATGTAGTGATCCTTGATGTGCCGTAGCTGTTCTCAACTCGATCACCCTTGACTTTGCAAGCCTTCTTCTTCACCCTTGGCTTTGGGTTCCTCAGCCTCCTTGACCTTCTCCCGTGCACTTGGTACCTCGAAGCTCTTCTTGCCTCCGTCCTTGGCTTGATCAGTTGTCTCCGAGCTACGCACCCGAGTATCACTTTTGCAATGTCCATCTTACTTGTGATGCCCATTATCTATCATCATCTAGTCCTTGGACCATCACACTTGTTCACTTGTGTTGAACCCTGTTAGCTTTACATTAAGCACCTGTTCAACACTTAGCACACGTGTTAGTCCTTTAATTGAGTTGTCATCCAAACACCAAAACCCACAAGAGAGCTTTCAATCTCCCCCTTTTTGGTGATTGATGGCAACACAATTAAAGCTTACATAAGAGTGAAATTTAAAGCACAAATTGAGTTCTAAGATTGTAGAATGCTCCCCCTAAATATGTGCTTGCATTAAAAACTTAGCTTTGGCCTTAAATGCCAAAATGCACATACTTAGGCTAAATCGAAACATTGCTACACCTTAGCACCTGTGGGATGAATTGTGTTAAGGATCAAACCATGATGCGTATAACACACAAATGCACAGAATCAGAGTTAAACACCACTCACTTAAGTGGATATATTACAGGAATATCAACCTACCACTATTCACCATTAAGATACCAATTTAAAGCAATCTTAAAGCACCTTAAATCTTTAAAGCACCATTAACAACATGACTATCTATTACACTATAGAAGCCAATTAATTCATAGCAGCAGAAACACTAAACACTAGTCCATATGATTCAACACATATAGTACAAACACTAGTCCATATGATGCAACACATATAATACTGCAAGAAGCATATTAGTCCATATGATTCAACACATATAATACAAACACTAGTCCATATGATGCAACACATATAATACTGCAAGAAGCATATGATAAGACTTATCAGTAACACACTAATAATGCTCAAACTAACACATCACCCCTTAGGTTAAGCTTTCCTCTCAGGTTGAGATAAGCTTTAATGCACAAATTCTCCCCCTTTGACATCAAACACCAAAACCATATTCAAGCAAGAACATAGGATGATGTCAAGGGACAGCAGGGTGTTAAGGAGGAGAGACACATTATCAACACTCCCCCTTATTCATTAAACATATGCACCAGAGATATTAAGATATATTTACGCATAATATCAAAAGATGTCAATTGAAGCAAACTATCATGGCTACTAATTGAAAGTCATTTATTATCATAGCTCCATGATATTTAAGGATAAACATCTATTATTGTAGCACCCCAAAAATCCTAATCTAGGTTTGAAACCCTAATCCACCTTTTACCCCTCCCTTCATCCTCTAATTCTAAAATCCTCCCCTAAATTTTCCTTCATCATATGCATACATTTTGTTTGATCACAAAAGCACCTCACTTAGATTCTATTTTCTAAACACTTAGAGTATCTACAAAATATTTTGTTCCAAAGAAAAAGATACAAAATGGGAAATAGGAATTAGAGAGTAAAAAGAAAAAAAAAGGGGAGAAAAGCCTTTTCCCCCCTGCTGGGCCGACTCTCGGCCCAGGCCGCGGCCCCCCCCCCCTCTCCCTCGCGCCCGCATTCCTCCTCCCCCGGCCCAACTGCGGCCTGCTTCCGCGCGCGCCGCAGCCGCCCGCACCTCGCCCTCTCTCACGCCGACAAGGCGGCCCCGCCTGTCAGTCGCTCGCCCGCTCGCTCGCTCGCCCGCCCGCTCGCTCGCTCGCTCCCTCTGACCAAGCGACCCCACCTGTCAGCCGCTTCGTCATCCGTCCGCCGTCCCCTCGCCGAAGTCACCTCCGGCCGTCGCCTCCGTCCTCCCCTCTGCCGTCCGGCCACACAGGAAAGTTTGGCACCGCTCCGTCCTCCTCCCCTTGACCGCGTCCTCGCCGGTACCGCCCCCGCCGTAGCGTCCCCTCGGCGGCGCTGTGCGCCATTTATGGCGGCACTGGGAAGCTCGCCGGAGCCAGGGAGCTCCACCGCCCCCCTCGCCCCCGCGCGCCTATAAAAAGCTCGCCCCGAGCCCCTTCTTTCTCGCACCAGCCCCGACCACTACCCTCCTCCCCTCGCCCGAGCCCAATTCGCGAAGCGCCGTCGTCTTCCCCCTCTCCGGTGAGTCCCTCCTCCTCTCCTCTCTCCCTCTCTGTTAGCCCAGCAAGCAATTGAGTTAGCCTAGCAGCTTCCTCACCTTGCCGCAAACGCAATGCACCACTCCCCCACCCCGATTGCTCGCCCAGAGCTCACCGACGGCAACCCCGCCGCGAAGCTCCGCCACCTCCCCGCGGGCAGCCCCCTCCCGACCTCCTCTGACCAAATTGAGCCCATCTCTAGGTCCGCCATCCCCTCCCCATGCTAAGGCGCCTGCGCATTGCCCAAGAACCGGGCCACCGGCGGCAAGCCGCCGTCGAACCCCCCCCCCCCCCGGCGGCCGGTTTCCCCCCCCCCCTCGGCCGGTTCACCCCCGTCGTCAATCGCGCCCGCGCCGTTTCCCCCTGCCGCTCTCTCTGTCGCGTGGGCCCCGCGATGACGCCGTCGCCCCGCGCGCCCGCGCCGTCGCCCCCTCCCCGTGGGCCGCTGCTGGGCCGAAAGCGCGCCCGCGCGCCTGCCCCGCGCCGAGCTGGGCCAAATTCCCCCCCCCCGGCCCGTTTGAGGAGAAATCCCTTTCTATTTTCCTTTCTTCACCTTTTCCCATTTAATTAGTATTCTTCAATATTTTATACACCAAAAATTATCCAAATAATTTCTAAAGATCTCATACAACAATGATGTTAGAAAATGACACACTATAATTTGTAAATCCCTGTTGATGTATTGTTTTATTGCCTGTTTTCCTAGAAGAAGCAGGGATCGTTGATCCGGAACCCGTAGCCCCGGAAGAAGGGCCAGAACCCGAACTTCCGGAAGTAGATCTTCTGTGCCAGGAAAGCTTCGACGAAGGCAAGTCCATCCTTCCCTTGATGCATAAATTACCTATTCTCTCTACCACTGCCTAGGTCGGGAATTATGGGGAATATTGCATTGTGAGTGAGAGATGGCCCGCATTAACATACACATTCTGGATACGTAAAGTGGATTGGGAGGAAAGGCTATGTGTATCTCCAAATAAAATCTCTTTTGAAAAATTATGCGATGAAGGGTACTCACCCTCATCACCTGAGAGTGGGATGATCAGGGACTCCCTGGTTTAGGGGAGGGCCTAAGGTGTTGGCTCAGCTGGTTTAGGCGTGAGCAGAAGGATTGTCCCCTCATATAAGGACCGGTTTGTCATTTTCACTACCTGTACTCCTTTGTCGTACAACCACTCGAGACTGTGTGGGCAGTCACTCGATCCGAACTCGTGTGGTCCGACCCCAGGGTTAAGAAGGCTGGGGAGCACCGGGAGGATAAGGAGGGGGAAAGTTTTGTCCGGTTTGGGCATGGTGGTGGCCTGACTCCTTCCGGATAACCGTTAAGGTTAGGATGCACGAGTAAGGAAAGAGATCCGGCATTCGGGTCTCGCGACGGTGAGATCGCAGAAACCGGGCTAGTGGGTAAAGTGTACCCCTCTGCGCAGAGTTGAAACCTATTCGAATAGTCCGTGTCCACTGGTATGGATGAGTCTGGTATGGTATGGCAATTAGAACTTTTTCTCTAAGTTTCTTATCAAGGGAAAGGTGTGTTTAAATGGGTTTTGAAAAAGAAATAAAGCCACTGGAGTGGGAAGCTCAGTGGTGGTTGAGTTTTTGGTTACTTATAATACCATGGGAAAACCTTCAAGTAACTGTCTCTCTCTAAGAAAATAATGAGTGACTACAACTCCACCAAATTGAGCATGTACATCATAGGTCTCTTTCTCTCTACGGGAGCGGGGTGGGCTTGCGGAATACCTAGTGTATTCACCCAGATTTATTTATGTTTTTCAGCAGCCGAGGACTTCTTTTCTGCTATGCTTGATTAAGAGGGCTGTGTCTGCACCCAGTTCTGCCTGTGGCTTGGGCTAGTGTATTTTTCCTGCTGCGCTTCTCTATTTGGCTCTCTCGAGCTTGTACCCCGGTATTGTAATAAATTTATCTAAAACTCTGTACTATTTGAAGTAAGAAATGTGTTTACTAGCCTCCTGGGACTAGTAATTGTTCCACATTTGAGTCCCAAAGGATCGGGACGCTTCAGGTGGTATCAGAGCCATAGGACTGGCCGTAGGTCGCAGCCCTGACCCAAAAACCTACCTTAAAAAGAAAATACCTCTTACCTCAAGAAAAGTTTTCTCTTCCCTTCCCCGGTTTTAACAAGACCCTTCTTTTCCTATTCCAGATGGAAGACTCTCTGGCCATTAAGACATCCTACTGCTCAGAAGTGGAAGGGTTCCCACGCCTCTTGCGAAGCTGTGCGCTCCGCATGGGAATCCGCAAAAAGCCGGAATACGTCTGGACGAAACATTTCGAGGGCGGGATGATAAGATGCTCCATGGCAGTCTACCTGGGGGAGAGCCAAAGCTATCCAAACCAACGTTCCTTCCATGTCACTTTTACCGGAGTCCATTTCCTAGATGCTTGCCAAAATGTCGCCCGAAAAGCCCTCCGTCAGCTATGTCAGAACTACAACAAAGTAATCATTGAAACCCCCCTTCGCTACTTCCCACCCAGCAACAAGAATACCCCCACCTGGAGGAAAAGACTTCAGGCCCTATCAGGAGGAGATCCTACTGAGAACGATCCCACCATTGTCTACATGGCTGGATACCTTCATACCCTTGATAACCAATATGATGACCTCACCCTCCACTGCACCTCTCTAACCTCCCGGGTGGAAAGCCTGGAGCAGAAAGTCAGGGAACTCTCAGAAGAAAAAGTGTCCCTTCAAGAGAGCCTCGCAATAGCTGAAGGTGAGGAAACCAATACCCGAGAGGCCTACCGCACACGTAAGATGGACTACGACAAGAAACTGAAGAAGCTCGCCCCCGCAAAGAAAATCCGCAAGAAGACCAAGAGCCAAGGATGCCAGACTGAGCAGAAGGAAGAAAACCCTCCAAGGAACCTATCCGACACCGATGAGATGTCCCTGGCTAGCCTTGATGACCTTCTCAAGGAATTTGGGGACACATTAGAGAAGGAATGCGGGAGTACCCTAGATAGCACTCGTGTGTGACGAACTTATGATAGCAGGGTGTTGTGTCATGTAATGGCTTGATGTAATGAATAAAATAACCAGTTCAAAAAAATGGCATGTGCATAATAGTAACTCTCTTCCCATGGCAGATGGCTTCGGATAAAACCATGCCTACCGCCTCCGGGATTGGAGCAGGTTTTCCCTTAGGAGCTGAAGGAGGAACCGGTGGAGAAGGGGATGGGACCCACCTCCCCGCACCTCCGGAACTACCACTAGATCTGGCCCAAGTTCTAGCCAATCAAACCAGACTCATTGAAGTCCTCACTCGAAGTCTGGAGAACCAGCGCCCAGGTGGTGGGAGGCCCCAGGACAGGATGGGAGAATTCCTGAGACTCAAGCCTCCCACATTCGCAGGGTCCAGCAATCCCCTCGATGCAGATGACTGGCTTCGCATGATCAAGAGGAAGTTAGAAGCCATCGCTTGCCCTGAGAATCAGCGTGTTCAGCTGGCAGCTCATCAGCTTTCAGGAATGGCTTTAGCATGGTGGGACACTTTCAGTGAAGCCGTCAGAGATGCTACCTGGGCAGAATTCGAAACAGCTTTCCGTGAGCACCATGTACCCCAAGGGATAGTTCAACTCAAGGAGGATGAATTCCGGGAGCTAACCCAAGGTGGGCGAACAGTCAGTGAGTATGTGCACAAGTTCACAGAGCTGGCCCGCTACGCGCCTGAGGATGTCAGCACCGAGGCCAGGAAAATGGCCCGTTTCCTGAGAGGGTTAAGACCCGAGCTTAAGACCATCCTCGCCAGCCAGGACTTCCACAGCTTCTCTCACCTTTCCAACAAAGCTATTCAAGTGGAAAGAGCTAAAGAGGAGGAAAAAGGGCACATCAAGAGAAAGTTCCAGGTCCTGCGAGCTCAACAGCAAGAGCGTCACCAGAGAGCTCGACCCTTTGGGCTCCCACCCAGGGGTCCAGGCTTCGATAAACAATCTGGACCCACTCCATCACGCTACAGTCAACAGAGTCAGAGCTCCCATCAGGCACCCTCCGTTGCAAGCAACCAGCCGCCAGCAAACGCCTGTTGGCACTGCGGAGACCCCGGCACTTCAAGAACAACTGCCCTCAGCTGAAGGCACCCGGACCAACCTACTCCAACTTGGTGAATGGCCCCAAGTTCCCATCAGCACCTACCTCCAAGGCGCTTCCTTCCAGCAGCCAGCAGAGCAGGGCTCAGTACCAGGGCAGGGCCCGAGTCAACCACGTCGACGCCCAGGAAGCCCAGCAGGCCCCGGGAGTAGTGCTCGGTGAGTTCCTCGTTGAATTTACTCCCGCTTCTGTGCTTTTTGATTCAGGAGCATCCCATTCATTTATAGCCGCTAAGTTTGTGGAGAAGCATGGCATACCCTCTACACCTTTAGCTATCCCTTTGGTCACCCGAACCCCGGGATCAGACCTCCTGTGCAAACTCAGGTGTTCACAAGTCAGAATTCTTTTAAGTGGGGTAGTGTTCCTAGCAGACTTAACCATCTTACCATCCCAAGGAATTGATGTGATCCTAGGAATGGATTGGCTAGCTAAGCACAAGGGTGTTATCAGCTGCGCAAGCAAGACTGTTCTTCTCATAGATCACCAAGGAAAGGCAGTTTCCTGCCAAGCCCAACCGCCCGCAAATGATCCAATGATATTTAGTCTGGCAGTAGAAAGCATGTCTGTAATCAAGGAATTTGAAGATGTATTTCCAGAAGAGTTGCCCGGGATGCCACCAGAAAGAGAAGTAGAGTTCTATATAGACCTCATTCCCGGCACTGCGCCCATCGCAAAAAGACCATACCGCATGGCCCCCACTGAATTGGCATAACTGAAACTTCAGCTTTCAGAACTACAGCAAAAAGGGTACATCCGTCCCAGTTCGTCTCCCTGGGGAGCACCCGTTCTTTTCGTTACCAAAAAGGATGGGAGTATGAGGATGTGTATTGATTATCGATCCTTGAACGAGGTCACAATCAAAAATAAGTACCCCCCTTCCCCGGATCGATGACCTCTTCGACCAACTGCAAGGAGCCAAATACTTCTCTAAGATAGACCTCAGGTCAGGGTATCACCAACTCAGGATTAAGGAAGCAGACGTTCAGAAAACTGCATTCGTCACCAGATACGGGCAATATGAATTCACGGTGATGCCATTTGGACTAACCAACGCACCCGCCTTTTTCATGAACCTCATGAATAAGGTATTTATGGAAGAATTGGATAAGTTTGTCGTGGTTTTTATCGACGACATCCTCATCTATTCCAAGAGTCGCAAGGACCATGAGCAGCACCTTCGAACCGTCCTCGGAAGACTCAGAGCGCATCAACTTTATGCTAAGTTCAGCAAGTGTGAGTTCTGGTTAGAGAAGATAGCCTTCCTAGGGCATATCTTGACTGCTGAAGGGGTAGAAGTGGACCCATCTAAGGTAGAAGCTGTTTCAAATTGGAAGCAACCATCCAACGTCAGTGAAGTTCGAAGCTTTCTGGGAATGGCAGGGTATTATCGCCGTTTTATCAAGGGATTCTCCAGCATAGCAAAGCCCTTGACGGAACTTCTCAAAAAGGACAATAAGTTCGTGTGGACTCCCGATTGTGAAGAAAGTTTCCAAATCATCAAGGAGAAGCTTACAACCGCGCCAGTTTTGACTCTACCAGACATACACCAGGATTTTGTCATCTTCTGTGATGCTTCCAAGCAAGGCCTAGGGTGTGTCTTAATGCAAAATGAGAAAGTCATTGCTTATGCATCCCGATTACTCAAGCCGCACGAACAGAACTATCCTACCCACGATCTGGAATTGGCAGCCATAGTGCACGCTCTAAAAATATGGAGGCATTATCTGATTGGGAACAAATGCCACATCTTCACTGATCACAAGAGTCTAAAGTACATCTTCACGCAACCGGACCTCAACCTCCGTCAAAGAAGGTGGCTCGAATTGATCAAAGATTACGACCTCGAAATCCACTACCACCCCGGAAAGGCCAATGTGGTAGCAGACGCCCTCAGCCGGAAACCTTTCGGGGTTAAAGGAACAAACTTCCTAGAAGATTGGAAGAAAGAATCAGCTCAGCTGAATGCATGTCTGGGAGACGACGGTGGCCTGGAAGTCAAGCCAAATCTAGAAGATCTCATATGCAAGGCCCAATGTCTCGACGCAGAAACAACCAAGCTTAAGGAAAGAACGCGCAAGGAGCAACTTCTGGACCTAAGAACAGACGAGCAAGGAGTCCTCTGGTTCAAGAATCGTCTGTGCGTGCCAATTGGAAAGGCACGGGAGACCCTGCTCGACGAAGCCCACAACTCAGCTTACTCTATCCACCCAGGGACCACCAAGATGTACCTGGACCTCAAAACCAGGTATTGGTGGAAAGGGATGAAGAAGGAAATAGCCCAGTATGTGGCCCGATGTGACACCTGTCAGCGAACAAAGGCCGAACATCAGAAGCCTGCAGGCCTGCTTCAACCCCTCCCAATACCCGAATGGAAGTGGGAAGAAATAGGCATGGATTTCGTAACCGGACTACCCAGATCACAAAGAGGAAATGATTCCATATGGGTAATAATCGATCGTCTCACCAAAGTGGCCCATTTCATTCCAGTAAAGACCACTTTTGGAGGAGCAGCCCTCGCTCGATTATACCTTAAAGAGATAGTCAGGCTACATGGCATTCCACGGAAGATAGTATCAGATAGAGGAACGCAATTCACTTCAAAGTTTTGGAAGGGCCTTCAGCAAGCAATGGGCACCAAGCTAGATTTCAGCACTGCTTATCACCCTCAGTCAGATGGTCAAACAGAGAGAGTCAACAAGGTCCTTGAAGATTTACTCAGAGCCTGCGTATTAGCCTTCGACAGAGATTGGGAGTCTAGTTTGCCGTACGCCGAATTCTCATACAACAATAGCCATCAGGCCAGCATCAAAATGTCACCATTCGAAGCACTGTATGGAAGAAAATGCCAAACTCCCCTAATGTGGTCCAATGTAGGGGAAAGGACACTAGAAGGACCCGACTTCGTTAAAGAAGCCAAAGAAAAAGTTGCCTTGATCCGCAGAAGGTTACTTGAAGCTCAGAGTCGACAAAAGAGTTACGCAGACCATAGGCGAAGGGAACTCAGATTTGAGGAAGGAGATTTTGTTTATCTCAAGGTTTCTCCAACGCGTGGTGTCAAAAGGTTCCAGATGAAGGGAAAGCTAGCACCCCGTTTCGTCGGTCCTTACCCTGTCATTTCCCGAATAGGACCCGTGGCATACCTGAAAGGGAAATGTGCCCTTGGGCCATTTCTAAGTATTTTGGTGATTGAGTGCCAACACATGTGTTTAATTGTGAATTTGTGTACATGGATGAACAAGGTGCAAATCATGAAGTAAAGGTATGTTTCTAAGCCTTAGTACATTGGTTTTATGGACTAACATATTTGTCTAAGTGTTAGAAACAGAAAGAAGAAAAAGAGAAAAGGGGAGAGAAAGACTAGCTCGGTCTGGAGCACCGGACTGTCCGGTGTGCACCGGACAGTGTCCGGTGCGCCAGGCTGCCTCGACTCGAACTGGCTCCTCTCGGGAATTCGCCGACGGCGTACGGCTAAAATTCACCGGACTGTCCGGTGTGCACCGGACTGTCCGGTGAGCCAACGGTCGGCCAGGGCCAACGGTCGGCCGCGCAATCCGCGCGGGACACGTGGCGGAGCCAACGGTCGGAAGACGGCACCGGACTGTCCGGTGTGCACCGGACTGTCCGGTGCGCCAACGGCTCGCAGATCTCCAACGGGCTGCAACGGTCGGCAGCGCCAGATAAGGAAACAAATCGGGCACCGGACAGTGTCCGGTGTGCACCGGACTGTCCGGTGCCCCCGTCGACAGAAGGCAAGGATGGCCTTCTAAAATTGCTCTCAACGGCTCCTAGCTGCCTTGGGGCTATAAAAGGGGCCCCTAGGCGCATGGAGGAGATACACAAGCAACCTTTGAGCATTCTTGATCATCCACACTAAGTCTCTGCGCATTCGTTTGTGTTTCTAAGTGATTCGAGCTCTGTTCTAAGTGAGAACTCTGAGATAGTGTGTGAGCTCGATTCTTGGCCGTGTGTGTGCGCTTTTGCTGTGGATTTGTGTGTGTTGCTTCCCTCCCTTACTCTGTGCTTTTATTGTGATCATATACTTGTAAGGGCAAGAGACTCCAATTTGTGGAGATTCCTTGCAAACGGGATAGTGAAAGGAACAACAAAACACCGTGGTATTCAAGTGGGTCTTTGGACCGCTTGAGAGGGGTTGATTGCAACCCTCGTCCGTTGGGACGCCACAACGTGGAGTAGGCAAGCGTTGGTCTTGGCCGAACCACGGGATAAACCACTGTGTCACATCTGTCTTGATCTTTTGTGGTATTGTGTTTTGTTGAGACTTCACCTTAGCCACTTGGCAATAATCGTGCTAACGCTTAACAAGTTTTTGTGGCTTAAGTTTGAAGTTTTTACAGGATCACCTATTCACCCCCCCCTCTAGGTGCTCTCAATTGGTATCAGAGCCGTTCTATTCACAAAGGGACTAACCGCCCGAATAGATGGATCCTAAGGGGAAGGGTATAGTGATCAACGACAAAGAGAAGGAGACCTTCGTCAACGAGCCGAAGGACGACAAGCCTACCGACTCCGGCTCGGGCCATAGACGGAAGGAAGGGAGGAAGAAGAAGACAAGGCGCATCAAGGAGATCGTCTACTACGACAGCGATGAGTCTACTTCCTCCCAAAAGGACGACCACAGCGACTACGAGAGGAAGAAATCGGTTAATTCAAACTTTTCTTTTGACTACTCTCGTATTCCGCAAAGTTCACATTCACATTTGCTCTCCATTCCACTCGGCAAGCCCCCACACTTTGATGGAGAGGACTACGGATTTTGGAGCCACAAAATGCGTAGTCACCTATTCTCTCTCCATCCTAGTATTTGGGAGATTGTAGAGAGTGGAATGCATTTTGATAGTTCGGATAGTCCCATGTTCATTAATGAACAAATTCATAAGAATGCACAAGCTACTACTGTTCTTCTAGCTTCCTTGTGCAGGGATGAATACCATAAGGTGAGCGGCTTGGATAACGCCAAGAAAATCTGGGACACCCTCAAGATTTCTCATGAGGGGAACGACGTCACCTTGCTCACCAAGATGGAGTTGGTGGAGGGAGAGCTTGGACGGTTCGCGATGATAAGGGGCGAGGAGCCGACGCAAACATACAACCGGCTCAAGACCCTTATCAACAAGATAAGAAGCTACGGGAGCACGCGATGGACGGACCACGACGTCGTCCGCCTAATGCTCAGGTCATTTACCGTTCTTGATCCTCACTTGGTGAACAATATACGTGAAAATCCCAGGTACACCAAGATGTCGCCCGAAGAAGTTCTTGGGAAATTCGTTAGCGGGCGAATGATGATCAAGGAGGCAAGATATGTGGACGACGCCTTGAATGGTCCGATCAACGAGCCGCAACCCCTTGCTCTCAAGGCAACACGAAGCAAGGAGGCGCTACCTAGCAAGGTGGCACAGATTGAAGCGGCTGGCCTTAATGATGAAGAGATGGCTCTCATCATCAAAAGATTCAAGACGGTGCTTAAAGGTCACAAGGGACAACCAAGCAAGACCAAAGCCAAGGGGAAGCGCTCATGCTTCAAATGCGGTAAGCTTGGTCATTTCATTGCTAACTGTCCCGATAATGAAAGTGACCAGGAAAAGGGGAACAAAAGAGAGAAGAAGAAGCAATACAAGAAGGCAAAGGGCGAGGCGCATCTAGGAAAGGAGTGGGACTCGGATTGCTCCTCCTCCGACTCCGACAACGAAGGGCTCGCCGCCACTGCCTTCAACAAATCGGCTCTCTTCCCCAACGAGCGTCTCACTTGCCTCATGGCAAGGGAGAAGAAGGTGAGTACTCAAGACTCCACTTATGCTTCTTCTAGTGATAGTGAGTCTAGTGATGATGATGACATAGATTATTCTTGCTTGTTCAAAGGCTTAGATAGATCTAAAATTAATAAGATTAATGAGTTAATTGATGCTTTGAATGATAAGAATAGATTACTAGAAAACCAAGAGGATTTATTGTATGATGAACATGATAAATTTGTAGAGGCACAAAAATCATATGCTTTAGAAATTAAAAGAAATGAAGTGCTTTCTAGTGAATTAGCTTCCTGTCATGAAACCATTTCTATTTTACAAAGTGTTAACAATGATTTAAATGCTAAGTTAGAAGTAGCAAATAAATCTAATTCTTGTGTAGAACATGTTACAATTTGCACTAGGTGTAAGGATCTCGATGTTGATGCCTGTAGTGAACACCTAGTTTTAATTTCCAAATTAAATGAAGAATTGGCTAGTCTTAATGCCCAACTTAAGACTAGCAAGAATGAAGTTGATAAAATAAAATTTGCAAGGGATGCCTACACGGTTGGTAGACACCCCTCAATTAAGGATGGTCTTGGCTTCAAGAGAGAGGCCAAGAACTTAACAAGCCATAAGGCTCCCATCTTCGTCAAGGAGAAAGGGAAGGCCCCTATGGCTAGTAATGCTAAAAAGAACCATGCTTTCTTATACCATGATAGGAGACATGCTAGAAATGCTTATAATGATTTTGATTCACATGTTTATGATTCTCATGCCATGTTTGCCTCTAGTTCCTCTCATAAGCATGATAGAGATATGAGTAGGAGAAATGTTGCGCATGTGTCTAGGAGAAATTTTGCTCATGTTCCTAGAAAAGTTGTAAACAAACCTTCTACCATTTATTATGCTTGCAATACTCCCTTTGCTATTTGTAGAAAGGGTAAGAAGGTAGTTGCTAGGAAATTAGGGGCTAAATGCAAGGGAGATAAATCTTGCATTTGGGTCCCTAAAGATATTTGTGCTAACCTTGCAGGACCCAACATGAGTTGGGTACCTAAGACCCAAGCCTAAATTTGCCTTGCAGGTTTATGCATCCGGGGGTTCAAGCTGGATTATCGACAGCGGATGCACAAACCATATGACGGGGGAGAAGAAGATGTTCACCTCCTACGTCAAGAATAAGGATTCCCAAGATTCAATTATATTCGGTGATGGGAATCAAGGCAAGGTAAAAGGGTTAGGTAAAATTGCAATTTCTAATGAGCATTCTATATCAAATGTATTCCTAGTGGAGAGTCTTGGATATAATTTGCTATCTGTTAGTCAATTATGTCAAATGGGATATAATTGTTTATTTACAAATGTAGATGTGTCTGTCTTTAGAAGATGTGATGGTTCACTAGCTTTTAAGGGTGTACTAGACGGCAAGCTTTACTTAGTTGATTTTGCAAAAGAAGAGGCCGGTCTAGATGCATGCTTAATGGCTAAGACTTGCATGGGCTGGCTGTGGCATCGCCGCTTAGCACATGTGGGGATGAAGAACCTCCACAAGCTTCTAAAGGGAGAACACGTGATAGGTCTAACAAATGTTTATTTCGAGAAAGATAGACCTTGTGCAGCTTGTCAGGCAGGTAAACAAGTTGGAGGAGCACATCACAGCAAGAATGTGATGACCACGTCAAGACCTCTGGAGCTGCTGCATATGGACCTCTTCGGACCCGTCGCCTATCTAAGCATAGGAGGAAGTAAGTATGGTTTAGTTATTGTTGATGACTTTTCCCGCTTCACTTGGGTGTTCTTTTTGCAGGATAAGTCTGAAACCCAAGGGACCCTCAAGCGCTTCCTCAGGAGAGCTCAAAATGAGTTTGAGCTCAAGGTGAAGAAGATTAGGAGCGACAACGGGTCCGAGTTCAAGAACCTTCAAGTGGAGGAGTTTCTTGAGGAGGAAGGGATCAAGCACGAGTTCTCCGCTCCCTACACACCACAACAAAATGGTGTGGTAGAGAGGAAGAACAGGACGCTCATAGATATGGCAAGGACAATGCTTGGAGAGTTCAAGACCCCCGAGTGCTTTTGGTCGGAAGCCGTGAACACGGCTTGCCACGCCATCAACAGGGTCTACCTTCATCGACTCCTCAAGAAGACGTCATATGAACTACTAACCGGTAACAAACCCAATGTATCTTACTTTCGTGTTTTTGGGAGCAAGTGCTACATTCTAGTGAAGAAGGGTAGAAATTCTAAGTTTGCTCCCAAAGCTGTAGAAGGGTTTTTATTAGGTTATGATTCAAATACAAAGGCGTATAGGGTCTTCAACAAATCATCGGGTTTGGTTGAAGTCTCTAGCGACGTTGTATTTGATGAGACTAATGGCTCTCCAAGAGAGCAAGTTGTTGATTGTGATGATGTAGATGAAGAAGATGTTCCAACGGCCGCTATACGAACCATGGCGATAGGAGACGTTCGGCCACAGGAACAAGATGAACGAGATCAACCTTCTTCCTCAACAACCGTGCATCCCCCAACTCAAGATGACGAACAGGTTCATCAAAAGGAGGCGTGTGATCAAGGGGGAGCACAAGATGATCACGTGATGGAGGAAGAAGCGCAATCGGCACCTCCAACCCAAGTTCGAGCAATGATTCAAAGGGATCATCCCGTCGACCAAATTCTGGGTGACATTAGCAAGGGAGTAACTACTCGATCTCGATTAGTTAATTTTTGTGAACATTACTCTTTTGTCTCCTCTATTGAGCCTTTCAGGGTAGAGGAGGCCTTGCTAGATCCGGATTGGGTGTTGGCCATGCAGGAGGAACTTAACAACTTCAAGCGCAATGAAGTTTGGACGCTGGTGCCTCGTCCCAAGCAAAATGTTGTGGGAACCAAGTGGGTGTTCCGCAACAAACAGGACGAGCACGGGGTGGTGACGAGGAACAAGGCTCGACTTGTGGCAAAAGGTTATGCCCAAGTCGCAGGTTTGGACTTTGAGGAGACTTTTGCTCCTGTGGCTAGGCTAGAGTCCATTCGTATCTTGCTAGCATATGCCGCTCACCATTCTTTCAGGTTGTACCAAATGGATGTGAAGAGCGCGTTCCTCAACGGGCCAATAAAGGAGGAGGTGTACGTAGAGCAACCCCCTGGCTTCGAGGATGAGCGGTACCCCGACCACGTGTGTAAGCTCTCTAAGGCGCTCTATGGACTTAAGCAAGCCCCAAGAGCATGGTATGAATGCCTTAGAGATTTCTTAATTGCTAATGCTTTCAAGGTTGGGAAAGCCGATCCAACTCTTTTCACTAAGACTTGTGATGGTGATTTGTTTGTGTGCTAAATTTATGTCGATGACATAATATTTGGTTCTACTAATCAAAAGTCTTGTGAAGAGTTTAGCAGGGTGATGACGCAGAAATTCGAGATGTCAATGATGGGCGAGTTGAACTACTTCCTTGGGTTCCAAGTGAAGCAACTCAAGGACGGCACCTTCATCTCCCAAACGAAGTACACGCAAGATCTGCTAAAGAGGTTTGGGATGAAGGACGCCAAGCCCGCAAAGACGCCGATGGGAACCGACGGACACACCGACCTCAACAAAGGAGGTAAGTCCGTTGATCAAAAAGCATACCGGTCAATGATAGGTTCTCTGCTTTATTTATGTGCTAGTAGACCGGATATTATGCTTAGCGTATGCATGTGTGCTAGATTTCAATCCGATCCTAAGGAGTGTCACTTGGTGGCGGTGAAGCGAATTCTTAGATATTTAGTCGCTACGCCTTGCTTCGGGATCTGGTATCCAAAGGGGTCTAACTTTGACTTAATTGGGTACTCAGATTCCGACTATGCTGGATGT
This sequence comes from Zea luxurians, assembly GCA_029449295.1. NCBI lineage: Eukaryota > Viridiplantae > Streptophyta > Magnoliopsida > Poales > Poaceae > Zea > Zea luxurians. Next base: position 436,253 of record JAOPSE010000512.1, on the reverse strand, counting down.
AAGGTCGATAGGAAGAGTACATCGGGGACGTGCCAATTCTTAGGAAGGTCCCTGGTGTCATGGAACTCTAAGAAACAAACCTCCGTTGCCCTATCCACCGCTGAGGCCGAGTACGTTGCCGCAGGTCAGTGTTGCGCGCAACTACTTTGGATGAGGCAAACCCTCAGGGACTTTGGCTACAATCTGAGCAAAGTCCCACTCCTATGTGATAATGAGAGTGCTATCCGAATAGCGGAAAATCCTGTTGAGCACAGCCGCACAAAGCACATAGACATCCGGCATCACTTTTTGAGAGACCACCAGCAAAAGGGAGATATCGAAGTGTTTTATGTTAGCACCGAGAACCAGCTAGCCGATATCTTTACCAAGCCTTTAGATGAGAAGACCTTTTGCAGGCTGCGTAGTGAGCTAAATGTCTTAGATTCGCGGAACTTGGATTGAAATATAGCATACATGTATTTATGCCTTTGATCATGTTCATTCTGCATTTTGTTGCTTTTTATGGTGCTCAAGTTGTACAAACACTCCCTGGACCTCACAAGTCCGTTGCAAAGTGATGCACATCTTTAGGGGGAGATGTGTTACAACTTGACCCTTTGAGACTAACCATATGTTTGAGTTTGCTTGTTTTAGTCACAAAGGAGAATTGAAAGGGAAAAGGTGGACTAGGACCATGAAAGACTTCCACTGCACTCCGATGAGGGGTAACTTATTCCAAGTCCATCTCATGAACTCTTGTTGCCATTTGCTCTTAATTGAAGATTTTTGGTGAGGCAATGGGGTTAAAGGGCCAAAATTGATCCCGTTTTGGTGCTTGATGCCAAAGGGGGAGAAAATAAAGGCCAAAGCAATAAATGGATCAGCTACCACTTGAGAGATTTTGAAAATAGTAGAATAGAGTTTTGGTTTGTCAAAATTCTTATGTTGTCTCTCTTGTCAAAAGTTGGCTTCTTGTGGGGAGAAGTATTGATTATGAAAAAAAGGGGGAGTTTTTGAAATCTTTGATCAATCTCTTTTGGAATGACTCTCTTTTTGCTTAAACATGTGTGTTTAACTTAGAGATAGAGATTTGAGTTTGATTTGCAAAAACAAACCAAGTGGTGGCAAAGGATGATCCATATATGCCAAAATTGAATAAAACTTAAATTTATTTTATTTGAAGTAAGTTTGCACTTGTTCTAGTTGCTTTATGTTGTGTTGGCATAAATCACCAAAAAGGGGGAGATTGAAAGGGAAATGTGCCCTTGGGCCATTTCTAAGTATTTTGGTGATTGAGTGCCAACACATGTGTTTAATTGTGAATTTGTGTACATGGATGAACAAGGTGCAAATCATGAAGTAAAGGTATGTTTCTAAGCCTTAGTACATTGGTTTTATGGACTAACATATTTGTCTAAGTGTTAGAAACAGAAAGAAGAAAAAGAGAAAAGGGGAGAGAAAGACTAGCTCGGTCTGGAGCACCGGACTGTCCGGTGTGCACCGGACAGTGTCCGGTGCGCCAGGCTGCCTCGACTCGAACTGGCTGCTCTCGGGAATTCGCCGACGGCGTACGGCTAAAATTCACCGGACTGTCCGGTGTGCACCGGACTGTCCGGTGAGCCAACGGTCGGCCAGGGCCAACGGTCGGCCGCGCAATCCGCGCGGGACACGTGGCGGAGCCAACGGTCGGAAGACGGCACCGGACTGTCCGGTGTGCACCGGACTGTCCGGTGCGCCAATGGCTCGCAGATCTCCAACGGGCTGCAACGGTCGGCAGCGCCAGATAAGGAAACAAATCGGGCACCGGACAGTGTCCGGTGTGCACCGGACTGTCCGGTGCCCCCGTCGACAGAAGGCAAGGATGGCCTTCTAAAATTGCTCTCAACGGCTCCTAGCTGCCTTGGGGCTATAAAAGGGGCCCCTAGGCGCATGGAGGAGATACACAAGCAACCTTTGAGCATTCTTGATCATCCACACTAAGTCTCTGCGCATTCGTTTGTGTTTCTAAGTGATTCGAGCTCTGTTCTAAGTGAGAACTCTGAGATAGTGTGTGAGCTCGATTCTTGGCCGTGTGTGTGCGCTTTTGCTGTGGATTTGTGTGTGTTGCTTCCCTCCCTTACTCTGTGCTTTTATTGTGATCATATACTTGTAAGGGCAAGAGACTCCAATTTGTGGAGATTCCTTGCAAACGGGATAGTGAAAGGAACAACAAAACACCGTGGTATTCAAGTGGGTCTTTGGACCGCTTGAGAGGGGTTGATTGCAACCCTCGTCCGTTGGGACGCCACAACGTGGAGTAGGCAAGCGTTGGTCTTGGCCGAACCACGGGATAAACCACTGTGTCACATCTGTCTTGATCTTTTGTGGTATTGTGTTTTGTTGAGACTTCACCTTAGCCACTTGGCAATAATCGTGCTAACGCTTAACAAGTTTTTGTGGCTTAAGTTTGAAGTTTTTACAGGATCACCTATTCACCCCCCCCTCTAGGTGCTCTCAATACCGTCTTGAGCTACCAGAATCCATGTCAGATATTCACAATGTGTTCCATGTATCTCAACTCCGCAAATGCCTAAAAGTACCAGAAACCCGTATCGAGGCAGAGACAATTCAGATTCAAAAAGATCTCCAGTACCGGGAAAAACCAGTGAAGATTCTCGACTCAGCAGTCAGGAGGATCCGCAATTCAGAAGTAAGGCTTTGTAAGGTTCAGTGGAGCAGAGATGGAGAAGAGGAAGCCACCTGGGAAAGTGAGGACTCTCTGAGGAAGGAATACCCTTACCTTTTCTCGAGCCCTGTCTAATCTCGAGGGCGAGATTCCTTTAAGTGGGGTAGGTTTGTAGCACCCCAAAAATCCTAATCTAGGTTTGAAACCCTAATCCACCTTTTACCCCTCCCTTCATCCTCTAATTCTAAAATCCTCCCCTAAATTTTCCTTCATCATATGCATACATTTTGTTTGATCACAAAAGCACCTCACTTAGATTCTATTTTCTAAACACTTAGAGTATCTACAAAATATTTTGTTCCAAAGAAAAAGATACAAAATGGGAAATAGGAATTAGAGAGTAAAAAGAAAAAAAAGGGGAGAAAAGCCTTTTCCCCCCTGCTGGGCCGACTCTCGGCCCAGGCCGCGGCCCCCCCCCCCTCTCCCTCGCGCCCGCATTCCTCCTCCCCCGGCCCAACTGCGGCCTGCTTCCGCGCGCGCCGCAGCCGCCTGCACCTCGCCCTCTCTCTCGCCGACAAGGCGGCCCCGCCTGTCAGTCGCTCGCCCGCTCGCTCGCTCGCCCGCCCGCTCGCTCGCTCGCTCGCTCCCTCTGACCAAGCGACCCCACCTGTCAGCCGCTTCGTCATCCGTCCGCCGTCCCCTCGCCGAAGTCACCTCCGGCCGTCGCCTCCGTCCTCCCCTCTGCCGTCCGGCCACACAGGAAAGTTTGGCACCGCTCCGTCCTCCTCCCCTTGACCGCGTCCTCGCCGGTACCGCCCCCGCCGTAGCGTCCCCTCGGCGGCGCTGTGCGCCATTTATGGCGGCACTGGGAAGCTCGCCGGAGCCAGGGAGCTCCACCGCCCCCCTCGCCCCCGCGCGCCTATAAAAAGCTCGCCCCGAGCCCCTTCTTTCTCGCACCAGCCCCGACCACTACCCTCCTCCCCTCGCCCGAGCCCAATTCGCGAAGCGCCGTCGTCTTCCCCCTCTCCGGTGAGTCCCTCCTCCTCTCCTCTCTCCCTCTCTGTTAGCCCAGCAAGCAATTGAGTTAGCCTAGCAGCTTCCTCACCTTGCCGCAAACGCAATGCACCACTCCCCCACCCCGATTGCTCGCCCAGAGCTCACCGACGGCAACCCCGCCGCGAAGCTCCGCCACCTCCCCGCGGGCAGCCCCCTCCCGACCTCCTCTGACCAAATTGAGCCCATCTCTAGGTCCGCCATCCCCTCCCCATGCTAAGGCGCCTGCGCATTGCCCAAGAACCGGGCCACCGGCGGCAAGCCGCCGTCGAACCCCCCCCCCCGGCGGCCGGTTTCCCCCCCCCCCTCGGCCGGTTCACCCCCGTCGTCAATCGCGCCCGCGCCGTTTCCCCCTGCCGCTCTCTCTGTCGCGTGGGCCCCGCGATGACGCCGTCGCCCCGCGCGCCCGCGCCGTCGCCCCCTCCCCGTGGGCCGCTGCTGGGCCGAAAGCGCGCCCGCGCGCCTGCCCCGCGCCGAGCTGGGCCAAATTCCCCCCCCCCCCCCGGCCCGTTTGAGGAGAAATCCCTTTCTATTTTCCTTTCTTCACCTTTTCCCATTTAATTAGTATTCTTCAATATTTTATACACCAAAAATTATCCAAATAATTTCTAAAGATCTCATACAACAATGATGTTAGAAAATGACACACTATAATTTGTAAATCCCTGTTGATGTATTGTTTTATTGCCTGTTTTCCTAGAAGAAGCAGGGATCGTTGATCCGGAACCCGTAGCCCCGGAAGAAGGGCCAGAACCCGAACTTCCGGAAGTAGATCTTCTGTGCCAGGAAAGCTTCGACGAAGGCAAGTCCATCCTTCCCTTGATGCATAAATTACCTATTCTCTCTACCACTGCCTAGGTCGGGAATTATGGGGAATATTGCATTGTGAGTGAGAGATGGCCCGCATTAACATACACATTCTGGATACGTAAAGTGGATTGGGAGGAAAGGCTATGTGTATCTCCAAATAAAATCTCTTTTGAAAAATTATGCGATGAAGGGTACTCACCCTCATCACCTGAGAGTGGGATGATCAGGGACTCCCTGGTTTAGGGGAGGGCCTAAGGTGTTGGCTCAGCTGGTTTAGGCGTGAGCAGAAGGATTGTCCCCTCATATAAGGACCGGTTTGTCATTTTCACTACCTGTACTCCTTTGTCGTACAACCACTCGAGACTGTGTGGGCAGTCACTCGATCCGAACTCGTGTGGTCCGACCCCAGGGTTAAGAAGGCTGGGGAGCACCGGGAGGATAAGGAGGGGGAAAGTTTTGTCCGGTTTGGGCATGGTGGTGGCCTGACTCCTTCCGGATAACCGTTAAGGTTAGGATGCACGAGTAAGGAAAGAGATCCGGCATTCGGGTCTCGCGACGGTGAGATCGCAGAAACCGGGCTAGTGGGTAAAGTGTACCCCTCTGCGCAGAGTTGAAACCTATTCGAATAGTCCGTGTCCACTGGTATGGATGAGTCTGGTATGGTATGGCAATTAGAACTTTTTCTCTAAGTTTCTTATCAAGGGAAAGGTGTGTTTAAATGGGTTTTGAAAAAGAAATAAAGCCACTGGAGTGGGAAGCTCAGTGGTGGTTGAGTTTTTGGTTACTTATAATACCATGGGAAAACCTTCAAGTAACTGTCTCTCTCTAAGAAAATAATGAGTGACTACAACTCCACCAAATTGAGCATGTACATCATAGGTCTCTTTCTCTCTACGGGAGCGGGGTGGGCTTGCGGAATACCTAGTGTATTCACCCAGATTTATTTATGTTTTTCAGCAGCCGAGGACTTCTTTTCTGCTATGCTTGATTAAGAGGGCTGTGTCTGCACCCAGTTCTGCCTGTGGCTTGGGCTAGTGTATTTTTCCTGCTGCGCTTCTCTATTTGGCTCTCTCGAGCTTGTACCCCGGTATTGTAATAAATTTATCTAAAACTCTGTACTATTTGAAGTAAGAAATGTGTTTACTAGCCTCCTGGGACTAGTAATTGTTCCACATTTGAGTCCCAAAGGATCGGGATGCTTCAATTATCACCAGATATTATAGAGCATGAGCAATCTAAAAATATGCAATTACTCATGACTTAAGATACCAATTTCTTGACTTACAGAGGTACCCAAGTCCTGATTGCTCCATTTCTTGCTCATCTTCTCTTTTCCACCTAGAGACTATACAAGATTGCTCAAGAAACAGTTAGTCTCAAAAGACACAAGTTATGTGTGCTCCCCCTCAAGTTGTGCATCAAGTATTTGAATGACTTGCACTTTGCACATTCTAGCTTCCTCAGAACTAGAGGGGATCACAACATACCTTGGTCAAGGCATACTCTCACACTTTCATCACACAGAGATACCAATTTGAATATCAAATGAAAGATTGACTTAATTCAACAATGCATGCCTCAAGGAGTATAACATTTTACGAGCAACCTAGACATGCTCCATACTTGACAATCATTGCACCACATATACCAATTGAAAAACAACACGATCATGCATATAAAGCGCAATGTCTAAGCACATCATAATTAAGAAGGTTCCTTAGATACACCAAAAGAATCAACATTATAAAGTAAGGAGCACCTAAGCCAAGATACTACCAATTCAGAGGCAAGACCATAGCTGTGATCACAATTAATAGAACTTCAAGATATTCAATGAAATTGCATAGTTCCATTCTCCATACCTTTGCCTTTTCCTGAATTGCTATGAGAGCACCAGTTGTCACTAATTGAGGGCTCCTTTTGTTCATGCACCTTATAGCTCAAAAGAGTGCATTAGAGGCACAACATGGAGTTGGTATTCACACAATACCAGACTAGAGTAATCGTGTGAACATTAACTAAACAAAATATCATATTTGCACATAGGTTAATCATTAAAACCATATAACATAACTCACAAAGGGATACATGTTTATTCACGAACACGAAAAGAGTTAATCATGGTGGATATATCTAATGAAAAACTACCCATTAAATGATTCAAGAGACAAAACCTCTAAAGCATACAATCATGATTAAGCCCGCATGGTTACGATCTTGGAAATCACTAATCATTGATTGAAAGGTACTCAACACAGGCAATCAAGAGGCATAACTACTCCAAGGACAGGTAGCACAACAATCAGTTTTAAGAGCAATACTGATTATCAACAAAGTACTTAAGATACAAGGGTACCATCCTATGAAGAGCAAGTTACAGAATCTTATCAAGGTCCTTTACATGATTCACCAATAATGATTAAGGACCTATTCAACTTATTTCACTTGAGATGAACATGGGTTTAGTGTCTCACAATAATTCAACCTTGGGTTAATGAATAAACACCAAAATAATTAACAGTTTAAGCATAGAGTTTGAGATAACCGTCTTAAGCTCTCCCATGGTCTCCAGTCCATCTCAAGGCACCTGTATAGTCTAGTTAGCACAGTTTGGTACCCATCTTGGGATGGGTCCATGATGTTCAACTAAAAGTGCCTTTGGTACCCAAATAGTCTTTGTGCTAGTTCTAGGTGATCTCGTTATAGACCTAGCACAAGTATATGATTTGGGTCTCCTAAGCGAATAAGATTGAGACAAATTTACTTGCTTAGGAACCTCACCTTTATTACATACCTTGGATAGATGTCCCTACTCACCACACTTGTAGCAGAAGCGTCGCTCAACCTGACATGACGCTTGCTGTTTGTCATTTTCCTTGGTGAGAGTCATCTTGGAGACTGCACATGCTTGATTCGTCAATAGAGGACAAGAAGTGATCATGTGGTTCTTGTCATTGCATCCAAAGCATCTCCTTATCCCTTCACCCTTGTTGGTGTATGGACATGACACAATGAGGTGTCCTGACTTGTTGCACTTAAAGCACCTCCTTTTCCCTTTTCTCTTTTTGTTCTTGGATGACATAGAGAAAGGGTTAGTGCAAACAACATGATTAATTGAATCTTTACCTTTTTCCAAGCTCATGTTGATTTCTTCATCTTTAGGAACATTCTTCTTATGGAGCTTAACACTTGCTGCAGTTTTTCCTTTCTCAAGCTTCTTCACCACGCGTCCGTGGATATCTTGAGAGAGTTGAGCAAAGCGTCTTCTCCTTAGTTGTCTTTGCTTCTTGTTCCCACACAATTTCTTTTGTGACCCTGCAGCTTGATGCTTATTCAAACATTGGCTTTCTTTTGAACAACAGGGGTTAGCACATGATGATAAATTATCTAAATGTGCACTTGTGTAAGAATGAGGTTCACATGAATTTAAGTTTGTAATTACAACCTCATGAGCAATATTAAGCATGATATGGTCATCAACTAGTTTACTATGAGAATATGACAACCTATCATACTTTTTACCTAAAGCAAGTTTTTCTAAATTTATCATTTCTACTTGACTCCTAGGCATGAAATTTTCAGTTTTAAGTTGAGCAACATTAGATAATGTGTCATGATTATTTCTTTGCTCAATAAAAACAGATTCATACCGTTGGACCAAATCATCATGAGAGCACTTTAGCTCCTCATGTTCTTTGGTCATCTTCTCTAGACTGTTGTTGGTTCTGATGAGGGACTCTTCTAGCCTGAGAAGCGTCTCGCCTTGTTCCTTGTTCCTTCTCAACAGCTTAATCAAGAGCGCTTTGTCTTCTTTGTTGAGATGGATGTAGAAACGGCGAATCTCCTCTTCTTCCACATCATCGGTCTCATTTTCCCTGTCATTATTATCAGTGGAAGCAAAACAGGAAAATGTACCTTGTGATGATGTAGACTCCTCATCCTCATATTCTTCCTCATCATCGCTTTTGTCTCCACCATGATTGTTAGCACTAAGACATTTATTACTAGTGGAAGACAAACATGTTGATGATGTGGATTCATCGTTTGGTGACTATCTTTATTGTTCTTCTCCCTTGGACAAGTTAGTATCACCAGCAATAGAGGTAGCAGAGGAAGTGCATATGGACTTAAAAAATTTCAACTTAAGTTTAGTCCATAGATCATGAGCATCAACAAATAAGTCACTATCACTACTCATGATTGCAAAATAGGCACCTCTAGAAAGAGAATCAACTAAGATGTTGCAAGAATGGTGATTTAGAGATAGACATCTTAGTTCATCATTAGAAGGATTTTTACTAACATTATACGAAAAAATGCTTCTACTAAAGACCTGTCTCAAATTAGGATCAACACTCATGAAAGCATTATAAATAGAGACAGACCAAGACTTGTAATTAGAACCATCGCCTAAAAGAAGTTCTACAGTTACTTCTTATGACGACATCGTCATCTCCGGACGGCTAAGCCCACACTGGAGAGGCCTAGCTCTAATACCATTGAAAGTTCCCTTTGACCCGGGAACAGGATCTGGATGTCGCCTAGAGGGGGGTGAATAGGCGAATAAAACTTATTTCTTTAAAACTTAACTTCTTACTCTACTCGAAGACTTAGTACACAGTGGAGTGAGAAGACCCTTCGAGTAGGTTGCAGCGGAATAGAAGATCCTATCTCAAAATGTCCTGCACTTCAAATAAAGCTTACACCACAGATAAGTGTTGAAGTGCAGATATAAAAGCGAGTAAGACAGAGAGTCAGGATACAATACAGAACAGAGCACACAGACGCAAGGATTTATCCCGAAGTTCGGCCAAGCCTGAAATGCTTGCTTAGTCCTTGTTGGAGTTAGCCACACCTAGGCTTGGAGTCTATTTCAACTCCTTCCTCCATTTGCTCAGATCTGTCAGTATGACAGATAGAGCCTTTCACTATTGAGTTGGGTTACAACAAAACCGCGGCTGCTTACAAACTTCTTGACAGCACCTCGGCAGAGTAACGATACACTCAAGACCTTGCTCTAGCTCTTAGCAGCACTTCTCCTCTCTCTAAAGGCTTATAGCTGTGCCTTCTACACAAACTATAGAGTTACACACAAGAAGGAGAGTGAGAATTGATTCGAGTGATGTCTACACTTGTTGGCTGCACTTGTGTATTGCTTGAGGCGCCTAGGGGTCCCTTTTATAGGCACAAGGGGCCTAGGAGCCGTTGGAAGCAATCCAGGAAGGCAAATCTTGCCTTCTGTCGGGTGGTGCACCGGACAGTCCGGTGCCTGATTTCCTTCCATAAATGGAGCAGTCGACCATTGCAGTCCTGGAGCCGTTGGCGCACCGGACACTGTCCGGTGCACACCGGACAGTCCGGTGCACACCGGACAGTCCGGTGCCCCCATCTAACCGTTGGCTCGTCCACGCGTCACGCGCGGATTGCGCGGCCGACCGTTGGCCCAGCCGACCGTTGGCTCACCGGACAGTCCGGTGCACCATCGGACAGTCCGATGAATTATAGCCGTACGTCGCTAGACTTCTCTCGAGAGCGGTCTTTCACCGGAGTTCAACCTGGCGCACCGGACACTGTCCGGTGCACCAGTGCACCACCGGACAGTCCGGTGTGCCAGACTGAGCTGAGTCTTGGCTGTACACAGCCAAGCCTTTTGCACCTCTTTCCTTTTCTTCTTCTTTCTGTTTCTACCACTTAGACAAGTATATTAGTACACAAAACCAATGTACTAAGTCTAGAAACATACCTTCTCTTAATTATTACATCTATAGCATTTGACATGCTTGAGCTTTGATGTTGGACTCATAAATCATCAAGTCAGCTTGACTTGATCTAGATTGACATTTCTTAGCTCCAACATCCTGCAAAGGTCACATAGAACATCTCCAAACATAGGAACAACCCAAACTAAAGATCAAGGTGAACTTAGCTCCTTTGGGCTGCTTCCAGTTCTGGTTTTGACACTTGTTCTCCTTCTAGTGACCTTGATCTCCTTCTTAGAGCTTGATCTTGAGCCTTATGACTTACACCACATAACTGTAGTTGTTACCTCATTGGTTGTAAGTCACGTCCTTATGTAGTGATCCTTGATGTGCCGTAGCTGTTCTCAACTCGATCACCCTTGACTTTGCAAGCCTTCTTCTTCACCCTTGGCTTTGGGTTCCTCAGCCTCCTTGACCTTCTCCCGTGCACTTGGTACCTCGAAGCTCTTCTTGCCTCCGTACTTGGCTTGATCAGTTGTCTCCGAGCTACGCACCCAAGTATCACTTTTGCAATGTCCATCTTACTTGTGAAGCCCATTATCTATCATCATCTAGTCCTTGGACCATCACACTTGTTCACTTGTGTTGAACCCTGTTAGCTTTACATTAAGCACTTGTTCAACACTTAGCACACTTGTTAGTCCTTTAATTGAGTTGTCATCCAAACACCAAAACCCACAAGAGAGCTTTCAGTCCGGACACTGTCCGGTGCACCACCGGACAGTCCGGTGCACCCAGACTGCGTAGAGTCTTGGCTGCATAGCCAAGTCTTTTTCAAATTGGTCTTTTCCTGTTTCTAGCACTTAGACACAATACATTAGTCTCCAAAACAATGTACTAAGTCTTAGAAACATACCTTTACTCTTGATTTGCACTTTGTCCATCAATTGGCATAGATTAACACTTAAGCACTTGTGTTGGCACTCAATCACCAAAACACTTAGAAATGGCCCAAGGGCACATTTCCCTTTCAATCTCCCCCTTTTTGGTGATTTATGCCAACACAACAAAAAGAAACTAAAGAAGTGCAACATCAATGCAAATGAGAACACAAATTTGTTTTGATTCAAATTTGGCATATTTCGATCATTCTTTGCCACCACTTGGTTTTGTTTTTGCAAATCAACCTCAATTTCCTATCTCTAAGTCAAACACACTTGTTGAGACATAAAGAGAGTTGTTCCAAGAGAAATTGATCAAAGATTTTAAAAACTCCCCCTTTTTCTCATAATCAACTATTCTCCCCACAAGAAGCCAACTTTTGACGAAAGAGACAACAAGAGAGTTTTGACAAACCAAAAGCTCTATTCTACTATTTTCAAAATTCTCAAGTGGTAGCCGATCCATTGACTGCTCCCCTTTTTCCCATAATCAACTATTCTCCCCACAAGAAGCCAACTTTTGACGAAAGAGACAACAAGAGAGTTTTGACAAACCAAAAGCTCTATTCTACTGTTGGGGCTATGCTTCGTCGCGCCGAAGGTCTTGTAGGAAGAAGTAGCTTCGGCTGAAGCTGTCCGCAGAAGATGACCGAAGGTTCCTCTTCATGAAGCTTCGGTATTACAAACCGACTTAAAGATAGAATGACCTTTTAGTCCATAAAGGTCTGAGTCAATGTTGTAAATTTTTATGAGGGGCATAATTGTAATTCCTCACAGGCTGTGTCCTGTGTCTATAAATAGATGAACAGTACCCCCGTACTATTCAGGCGGACTTGGCATTTGCTTTCCGTCATCCTTGAACTTTGGCCTTCCAAATTGAAGGTACAAATGTAATTCAATATTGTTCTTATTCTTTCATAATTATATAATGGGGACACTTAATAATGTTATATGGTTAATCATGTATTCTTTCATGTTTCACATGCTTTTCCTTTTATCAATATAAACTGTGATGAAGAAGGTATGTCCTTCTTAACCTTCGTCCAAAATCGTTATATCCTAAGGGAAATAACGTTTCGGAGGACGAAGGACATTAACCATTAACTTCTTTCTGTGTTGCCTTGTTCCAAATTGAAGCCTTTGAGAACAAGTCTCCAACATTGGCGCCCACCTCCGGTGAACTCACTTCCACTTTTTTGAGCTGATGGCTTCGTTCAACGATCAAGTTGAAGCTGCTTCGGCTCCGAAGCTGCTGTTCCCGATAACAGGCGGTTCATGTTCAGAGCCAGCTAACAAGAAGCAGAAGAAGGAAGCGCAGAGAAGGGTACAACATGTTGGGGTGCAAGGACCCTTCATCAAGTCGAGATGGTCTCACATTCCTATTACCTTCTCCCAAGAGGACCTTCAACTCAAGGATTATCCACACAACGATGCTATGGTTATCTCTTGTGTGATCAAAGGATTTCTGGTCCACAATGTCTTAGTTGATACAGGCAGTGCAGCTGATATCATATTTGCTAAGGCCTTCAGACAAATGCAAGAGCCCGAAGACAAGATCCATGATGCTACGCACCCTCTCTGTGGCTTCGGAGGACGGCAGATTGTAGCACTTGGGAAGATTACCATGCCAGTAACCTTCGGATTTGTTAACAACACTAGAACTGAGCAGGTTGTGTTTGACATTGTTGACATGGAATACCCTTACAATGCAATTATTGGTCGTGGCACCCTCAATGCTTTCGAAGCAATCCTTCATCCTGCCTATCTTTGCATGAAGATACCTTCGGATCAAGGACCCATCGCTATTCATGGAAGTCAGGAAGCTGCCAGAAGGGCCGAAGGAAGCTGGACTGACTCCAAAGCAATCCATAACATAGATGGAGCTGAAGCTTGTGAGCAGTACAAATTCAGAAGGGAGAAAGCAGCTTCAGCAGATCAGCCGAAGCTCATGCTCTTATGTGAGGACATAGCAGAGCAGAAGGTGCTGTTGGGCTCTCAATTATCCGAAGACCAGGAGAAAACCTTGATAAGGTTTTTGTTCAACAACAAAGATGTTTTTGCATGGTCAGCTAATGACCTCTGCGGAGTAAATCGGGATGTTATTGAACACTCGCTTAATGTTGACCCATCCTTCAGACCCCGAAAGCAGAGGCTTCGGAAAATGTCTGATGATAAGGCCGAAGGTGCTCGCAATGAAGTAAAAAGACTCCTCAGTGCAGGAGTTATCAGAGAAGTAAAGTATCCAGAATGGCTAGCTAACACTGTTATGGTAAAGAAGGCCAATGGCAAGTGGAGAATGTGTATCGATTTCACAGATCTCAACAAGGCTTGTCCGAAGGACGAATTCCCATTGCCAAGGATAGACTCTTTAGTTGATGCAGCAGCTTCTTCAGAGCTCATGAGTCTGCTAGATTGTTACTCAGGCTATCACCAAATCTGGATGAAGAAGGAAGACGAGCCGAAGACTAGTTTCATAACCCCAAGTGGCACATATTGTTACCTTCGGATGCCTGAGGGGCTCAAAAACGCTGGAGGAAGTTTCAGCAGAATGACTGCGAAGGTCCTCCAGTCTCAGATAGGCAGAAATGTGCTAACTTATGTTGATGACATCATTGTAAAAAGCACAAAACAGGAAAATCATATTGCTGATTTGCAGGAGACCTTCACCAGTTTCAGACAAGCTGGCTTAAAGCTGAATCCAGAAAAATGTGTCTTCGGAGTAAAGAAGGGGAAATTTCTTGGATGCTTGGTTTCAACAAAGGGAATTGAAGCTAATCCAAGTAAAATTGAAGCTATACTTCGAATGGAGCCACCAACTACAAGAAAGGGGGCCCAAAGATTGACAGGGAGGTTGGCATCTCTCAATAGATTCATATCCAGATCAGCAGAAAGAAATTTACCATTCTTCGAAGTGCTGAAGTCAGCTGAAGTCTTCCAATGGGGACCAAGTCAACAAAAAGCCTTTGAAGAGCTGAAGCAATATTTGATAGATTTAACAACATTAACTCCACCAACGCCAGGGGTTCCTTTGTTGTTATATGTGGCAGCTTCGCACTCAGCAGTAAGTGCAACACTTGTCCAGGAGAAGCTTGATGGCCAAGTTAAAAAGCAGGTTCCAGTGTATTTTGTATCTGAAGTCCTTAGTGTATCAAAGAAAAACTATACAGAACTGGAGAAGGTATTATATGCCGTTTTGATGGCATCCAGGAAGCTTCGGCATTATTTTCAAGCATACAATATTGTTGTTCCTTCCTCGCAGCCGTTGAAGGATATTATGAGAAATAGAGAAGCTACTGGACGGATTGGAAAGTGGGCTGCAGAGCTCAATGAATTTTGCATTGATTATGTGCATAGATCCTCGATCCAGTCTCAAGCGTTGGCAGATTTCATTGCTGATTGGACGCCAGGGGCTCAGGATGAAGAAACAAATAAGGATGCTGAAGTGTGGACAGTGTTTAGTGATGGCTCTTGAGGAACCTTCGGAGCAGGAGCAGCCGTTGTGTTGGTCTCACCATCCAAGGTTAAAACTTGTTATGCGGCAAGACTTGATTTCAGCTGTACAAACAATATTACTGAGTACGAAACCCTGCTCCTGGGCCTTCGGAAATTAAAGGCAATGGGAATCAGAAGGGCGATTCTTAAAACTGATTCCCAGGTTGTTTCGGGTCATATCGACAAAAGTTGCAAGGCTAAAGATCCGAAGCTTGAAAAATATCTAGACACGGTCCGAAGAATCGAAGCTTCCTTCGAAGGATTTTCTGTCAAAAATATCCCTCGAGGACAAAATGAGCATGCTGATTTGCTAGCTAAGTCAGCAGCACAGGGGCTGTCGTTACCTTCGGATGTGTTCTTCGAAACAATAAAGGCACCTTCAGTGGAGCTCCTTGAAAGAGCAGTCCTCAACATATCTCTTGTTTATAGCAAAGATTGGAGAACTGAGATCATCTCTTACCTTCAGGGTAAGTTCCTTTCAGATGACGAAGCTTATAACAGCAGGATAGAGGCAAGAGCTCGTCCATATGTCATGATAGAAGGGGAGTTATACAAGCATGGAGTTTGCGCTCCGCTGCTCAAGTGTTTATCTAGAACCGAAGGTATAGAGTTGATGAAAGAAATACATGCAGGCCTGTGTGGATCTCACATTGGATCTAGGCCGTTACTTGGAAAAGTTTTCCATCAAGGGTTTTATTGGCCGAAGGCAGCTTCGGATGCAGCGGAATTGGTTCAAAAGTGCGAAGGTTGTCAGAAATGTGCAAGAGATCAAAAACAACCTTCGTCTTTAACACAGCTGATACAACCCATCTGGCCATTGCAAAGGTGGGGCCTTGACTTGTTAGGTCCATTACCACCGGCTCAAGGGAATTTAAGATATGTTATAGTGGCTGTGGAGTATTTTTCTAAATGGATTGAGGCAAAGCCATTAGCCACAATAACTTCGGCCACTGTCCAAAAGTTTTTCTGGCAGAATAT
Organism: Zea luxurians; assembly: GCA_029449295.1. Lineage (NCBI taxonomy): Eukaryota > Viridiplantae > Streptophyta > Magnoliopsida > Poales > Poaceae > Zea > Zea luxurians. Next base: position 420,636 of record JAOPSE010000512.1, on the reverse strand, counting down.
TGTTTGTCGTTTCGGGGTACCGAAGGCCATCACTGTAGATAATGGAACACAGTTCGACTCCGAAGCTTTCAGAAATTTCTGTGATCAAATTGGTACGAAGATCCATTTTGCATCAGTCAGGCATCCAGAGTCAAATGGGCTCGTTGAAAGAGCCAACGGCATTATAATGACAGGAATAATGAAGTTAATCTTCAATCAACCCAGGGGAAAGTGGCCAGATCAGTTAACCAAAGTGGTGTGGAGCCACAATACAACAACATCAAGGTCTACAGGCTTTACTCCATTCAAGTTATTATTCGGTGACGAAGCAATAACTCCGGAAGAAGCTAAAACTGGATCAATAAGAGTAGTCGCTTCGACAGAATCAGGCCCTGAAGATGCTTGTTTTGTGGAAAAAGATGCTTTAGAAGGGATCAGGCTTCAAGCTGTGGAGAATATCAATAAATACCAGGCCGAAACAGTCAAATGGCGAGATAGAAAAGTTCGGCTAAAGAATATTGAGCCGGGACACTTGGTGCTTCGGAGAGTGGCCAACCCAGACACAGTGGGCAAGTTACAGTTGAAATGGGAGGGACCTTTCTTAGTAGTATCTTCGTCAAGACCTGGTTCATACAGATTGAAGGACATGGACGGCAACGACATTCTAAGATCTTGGAACGCGGATGAGCTTCGGCGATATTATGTATAACTTGATGTAACTTTTTATGTTTTTTTCTTTTCTTTTTCATGGCACCCTTTTCCTTTCTAAAGGGGGAGAAAGGTTTTTAATGGGGCCATCATATGTAATTTCCTTTTTTAGTTCTATAAGAGTAAAATCCCCCAAGGAATGTAAATGTAAAAGCTGAGAACGCACCATCGAGTGCCGAAAACTGAAAAGGCGAAGAAGCTCCAAAGTCGTTCCTAAGGGAATGCAGAGCTTACAGCGAAAAGTCAACGCTGATTCCGCCGAAAGTAAAAGGCGAAGAAGCTCCAAAGTCGTTCCTAAGGGAATGCAGAGTTTACAGCGAAAAGTCAACGCTGATTCCGCCGAAAGTAAAAAGCGAAGAAGCTCCAAAGTCGTTCCTAAGGGAATGCAGAGCTGATGTGTGATTGTTTCTAAGGAAATAATGGCTAAGGGTATGGCTTCGGATATGTGTTTGGACATTCATTCGCACATCACATTACATCATAGCATTTGCATTCATAAACATTCAGGCATATATAGGATAATCATCATCATGGCATAAGTGGTTGTTTAGGCATAAGAGAAGAGCTTCTTCACGTACAAAAAAGAAAGGTTTCGGCAAAAAGAAGAAGCGGTCTTTTATGCTTCGTTGTGTACAAAAAAGAAAGGTTTCGGCAAAAAGAAGAAGCGGTCTTTTATGCTTTGTTGTGTACGAAAAGAAGGGAAGGTGTTTTTTCGCCTTTGGCTCAAAATACTAATTTCGTTCACATCAAAGCGCCTCAATGGAAGGGTAAGAATATATTACAAGGTATGAATAAAGTTCATTAAGAACAGTTTAGCTATATTTACAAAAGTTATTACAAAAGTCTCTTGAGTTTTCTCTACAGTGTACTCCTACTGATCTTCACCGGGCTTCAGCTTCGGCGGCATATTTCTTAAGCATCACTTTCAGCTTCGTCATCCTACATGAATCAAGGTATTGTGAGTAAAAATCAAGTGTGAAGGAGAAGGTAAGCACAAGGTATGATTTCTTACTGGTTCAAGATGACTTCGAGCTTCATCTCCAGCCTTTTCTCGCCCGCCTTTTGTCCATATCATTTTTATAAATCTGTTTGAAATGCTTCGGGCGAGGTCAGGAATATCGTCTAGAATTGATGGAGATAGTGTGAAATTGGGCCTGTTGACGATTTTTCCATGATCACAGCCAGCCTTCAGAAACGCTGCAGCAGTGCCCCGAGAAGCTACCCAGGCACAGAAGTCACCGTGCCCGGCTATAACTTCGTCAAGCTCATCAATTTCAGCTTCAATATGTTCGAAGGTTCTTGGCAAATTTTCAGCTGAAGGGGTGAACTTTCCACTGCTGGCTCCAACTGAATAAAAGATCTTTTTTAATTGTTGAATACAGTTGTTACTAAATTTCAAACATTTGTCTTGAAGGCTTGTCAATGATTTTTTCAAATCTGAGTTTTCTTGGACTTCGGCCTCAAATTTTGAATTAAGCTCTTGCTTCTCTTGTTCAAATTGTTTTGATTGGCAAAGAAGCTTCGAATTCAATTCTGCTACTTTAGCTTCAGTTTCTGCCAATAAGCCTTCAGTTGTTTGGAGTTCGAAGTCTTTCTTTTCAATAATAGTTGATTGCTCTTTTATTTTGCTCTCTAAATTTTCAATTATAGCTTCGTGTTTCTTATCCTCTAGATCTTGCTGCATCTTCAAAGCTTTGCTCAATAGCATGCTCTGCACATAAACAACCTTCGTTAGGAACATTTTCATTATTAAAAACAATAAAAGTCAGAGAAAAGTTGTTCACCTTGAAATTGGAATAAAATAAGCTACCAACGATATGTTGTCGTCGGTAGCGGCTGATATCCGTTTCCAGCTTCGGAAAACCGATACTCTTTGATAGAGTACCGATGACCTTAGCTCCAGTTTGATCCCGGATGCAGCCTAATTTTTCATCGTCAATACCTCCGAAAAGAAGAGCTCCTGGCTTATATCCGCAAGATTTGGCATATTCTTTAAGCTCTTCTATTTCGGCCTTCGACAGTTCTTGCCCAACTAAATTTTGAAATATGAAGGCTTCGTCCTCCGAAGTATCTTCGGCTATTTCCTTTCCCTTCCCAGGCACTGTGGCCATGGTTTCTTCGGCAGCAGTGGTAGCTTCTTCTGCGGCCATGTCTAGCAGTATTTTGTCGATGTCTTCAATTGTAGTTTCCAAGTTCAAATCTTCGGCCGAAGCGGCTTCGGTAGCCACGACCTCCGAAGGTGCGACTTCGACATTTGTTGTGCCCTCAACCGCTGGCGCTTTCCGAGTTGAAGCCCGCGGTGGCGTCTTGTCAATGACTTCGGTCACTGCAATAATTCTTTGTCTCTTTGTTTTGGTTATCTTCTTCGTTTTTTCGGGCTCCTCCACCTTTCGAAAAAGCTTCGTCAGTTGAGGCCCTAATGGACTTAGCTTCGCGGGCAGGGGTTCAGTCATTACCTTTAAGATTTCCTCCACGTCGGTGGTAGAGGGCGATGCAGGAGTCCTCTCTTCATCGGATAATTTTCGCTTCGGAGATGATATTCTTCTCTTCTTTGGAATATTCTTCTTTTTTGGTGGTTCTTCCTCATCTTTGTTCAAAGTTTCGGCCACCCTTTTCCTTTTTTGGCCCTCAGCACCCTTATTTAGCTGTTCATAGTCAGGGTACTCAAAACCCAGGGCATCAAACACTCGGTTTAGTCTTCGCTTCGGACGGGTGCCGAAGGCCGCAGTCATTAGCTGATCTTCTTTTTTGGAGTAATTACCAAGTATTTCATTGCACATTACTTCAACTGTGTCCAGCCACTCTTGGCAAGGTTTTTTAAAGTATTTCTTGAACTTGAAATGGTAAGGAAGCCGGACAAGTTCCTCTTCTTTCTTCTCCCCTTCCAGCTTCGGCATTTTCCATTCTTTTAAAGTAGGGAAAACCCTGAAGGCCAAGAACTCTTGAACCAGGTCCCTGGTACTGATATGCTCTGAAATAATTTTAAACTCACCCAATGCAGCCCAGGTGGGACCTTCTAATGTCATGTGGCATCGCGGTCTTGTTTCTCCGAAGATCAATTCAAGTGGGCTTTGTACCAACTTCTCTTTGTCTTCGTCAACTTTCACATAAAACCACTCTGACTTCCAGCCTGCCGGCCATTTGCTTCGGTAGCTAATAATAGGAAACTTTGTGGTTTTCCGATAGGCAAAATTGTAGCAACCAAAGTTATCATGTAATCCATCTTTTCTAGCCTTCGTCTGGTAATGCAGCTCATGGACTCGACAAAAGCTGTCGGCAAACGGCTCCACCGCCTGGCTCCGGAGGGCCCAAATGTAAACACTAAGCCTAACGATAGCGTTAGGAGTCAACTGATGAAAGTAGATACCAAACTTCTTCAATACATCTGCAATAATCCCATGAAGGGGGAATCTCAACCCAGCCTTTAGAAAGCTCTTGAAAATGACTATCTCATCCTTCTCTGGCTTCGGGGTAGTTTCTTCTCCCCCGAAGCGAAGTAGCTTCTTCTGACTTTCACTGAAATAACCTGACTTTACCATCTTGGAGAGATCAGCCTTCGAAACGGTCGACTTTCCGAAGTCCAAGTGGCTGGGCTTACTTGGCATGGCAATGCGATAATCATCTTCGGGATCAGTTTCTTCAATGTTCTCATCTTCTGCTTCGGCAGTTGCTGGTTCTGCTTCAACAGTGGGGATTTCCTCCGAAGTTACCAGTCCAGATCGTTGCATTGCTTCGGAGATGGGAACAGTCTCCGAACCTTCAGCTTCGTCTCCTTCACGCTCAACCCTGGCAGTAGATCGCACTCTGGCCATTTAATTCTGAGTTTGTGGAAATTGAATACTTTTTTCTCCCGAAGCCTTTCCTTCTCACGAAGCAGATTTCGAGTTGGACCTTCGTTCGATTCCGAGAGTCAAGCTTCGGCTGTGGTTAAAAATTTTGGCAGCAAAACAGTGCAAATAGCAATGAATGCTGTGGTAACTTCACACCTACCCGTCTGTTTATATAGTGTTGCAGGTAAGAAGGCGAAACGCCAGGATTTTTACACCAGGCGGACAGTCACTTGCACTCGCTGCGTGGTGGACCGCAGAAACCAAACAGTAACTCTGCAAGGTGGGACTGCCACGTGCTCGGAAACTGAATCGTTTCTCGACAACGAGCTCAGGGAAGGTGTTTTTTGGACCTTCGGCTTCCCGAAGCTTAAGAGACTTTTTTCACGGATCAAGCTCGTTACGAAAAACGATCTAGCGCCACGAAAGGGGCTACTGTTGGGGCTATGCTTCGTCGCGCCGAAGGTCTTGTAGGAAGAAGCAGCTTCGGCTGAAGCTGTCCGCAGAAGATGACCGAAGGTTCCTCTTCATGAAGCTTCGGTATTACAAACCGACTTAAAGATAGAATGACCTTTTAGTCCATAAAGGTCCGAGTCAATGTTGTAAATTTTTATGAGGGGCATAATTGTAATTCCTCACAGGCTGTGTCCTGTGTCTATAAATAGATGAACAGTACCCCCGTACTGTTCAGGCGGACTTGGCATTTGCTTTCCGTCATCCTTGAACTTTGGCCTTCCAAATTGAAGGTACAAATGTAATTCAATATTGTTCTTATTCTTTCATAATTATATAATGGGGACACTTAATAATGTTATATGGTTAATCATGTATTCTTTCATGTTTCACATGCTTTTCCTTTTATCAATATAAACTGTGATGAAGAAGGTATGTCCTTCTTAACCTTCGTCCAAAATCGTTATATCCTAAGGGAAATAACGTTTCGGAGGACGAAGGACATTAACCATTAACTTCTTTCTGTGTTGCCTTGTTCCAAATTGAAGCCTTTGAGAACAAGTCTCCAACATCTACTATTTTCAAAATTCTCAAGTGGTAGCTGATCCATTGATTGCTTTTGCCTTATTTTCTCCCCCTTTGGCATCAAGCACCAAAACGGGATCAATCTTGGCCCTTTAACCCCATTGCCTCACAAAGATTATCAATTAAGATAAAAAAAGGCAATATGAGCATGGAAATGAACTTGGAGGTAGTTACCCTCTCATCGAAGTGCAGTGGAAGTCTTTCATGGTCCAAGTCCATCTTTCCCTTTCAATCTACTTTTGAGACTAAATTAAGCAAACTCAAGCGCACAGTTAGTCTCAAAGGGTCAAGTTGTAGCACATCTCCCCCTAAATATGTGCATCACTTGCAAAAGGACTTGTGAGGTCCGAGGAGTGTTTGTACAACTTGAGCACCATAAGTAAACAACAAAATGCATAAGGAACATGATCAAAGGCATAAACACATGTATGCTATAAATCAATCCAAGTTCCGCGAATCAAAGACATTTAGCTCACTATGCAGCTTGCAAAAGGTCTTCTCATCTAAAGGCTTGGTAAAGATATCGGCTAGCTGGTTCTCGATGCTAATATAAAACACTTCAATATCTCCCTTTTGCTGGTGGTCTCTCAAAAAGTGATGCCAGATGTCAATGTGCTTTGTGCGGCTGTGCTCAACAGGATTGTCCGCTATGCGGTTAGCACTCTCATTGTCACATAGGAGTGGGACTTTGCTCAGATTGTAGCTAAAGTCCCTGAGGGTTTGCCTCATCCAAAGTAGTTGCGCGCAACACTGTCCTACGGCAACATACTCGGCCTCAGCGGTGGATAGGGCAACGGAAGTTTGTTTCTTAGAACTCCATGACACCAGGGACCTTCCTAAAAATTGGCACGTCCCTGATGTACTCTTCCTATCGACCTTACATCCAGCATAATCAGAGTCTGAATATCCAATTAAGTCAAAGGTAGACCCCTTTGGATACCAGATCCCGAAGCAAGGCGTAGCGACTAAATATCTAAGAATTCGCTTCACAGCCACTAAGTGACACTCCCTTGGATCGGATTGAAATCTAGCATACATGCATATACTAAGCATAATATCCGGTCTACTAGCGCATAAATAAAGCAAAGAACCTATCATGGACCGATATGCTTTTTGATCAACGGACTTACCTCCTTTGTTGAGGTTGACGTGTCCGTCAGTTCCCATCGGAGTCTTTGTGGGCTTCGCGTCCTTCATCCCAAACCGCTTTAGCAAGTCTTGTGTGTACTTCGTTTGGGAGATGAAGGTGCCGTCCTTGAGTTGCTTCACTTGGAACCCAAGGAAGTAGTTCAATTCGCCCATCATCGACATCTCAAACTTTTGAGTCATCACCCTGCTAAACTCTTCACAAGACTTTTGGTTAGTAGAACCAAATATTATGTCATCGACATAAATTTGGCACACAAATAAGTCACCATCACAAGTCTTAGTGAATAAAGTTGGATCGGCTTTCCCAACCTTGAAAGCATTAGCAATTAAAAAGTCTCTAAGGCATTCATACCATGCTCTTGGGGCTTGTTTAAGTCCATAGAGCGCCTTAGAGAGCTTACATACGTGGTCGGGGTACCGTTCATCCTCGAAGCCAGAGGGTTGGTCCACGTACACCTCCTCCTTGATTGGCCCGTTGAGGAAAGCGCTCTTCACATCCATTTGGAACAACCTGAAAGAATGGTGAGCGGCATATGCTAGCAAAATACGAATGGACTCTAGCCTAGCCACAGGAGCAAAAGTCTCCTCAAAGTCCAAACCTGCGACTTGGGCATAACCTTTTGCCACAAGTCGAGCCTTGTTCCTTGTCACCACCCCGTGCTCGTCTTGTTTGTTGCGGAACACCCACTTGGTTCCCACAACATTTTGCTTGGGACGAGGCACCAGTGTCCAAACTTCATTTCTCTTGAATTGTTGAGCTCTTCTTGCATGGCCAACACCCAGTCCGGATCTAGCAAGGCCTCTTCTACCCTGAAAGGCTCAATAGAAGAGACAAAGGAGTAATGCTCACAAAAATTAACTAATCTAGAACGAGTGGTTACTCCCTTGCTAATGTCACCCAAAATTTGGTCGACAGGATGATTCCTTTGAATCGTCGCTCGAACTTGGGTTGGAGGTGCTGGTTGTGCTTCTTCCTCCATCACATGATCATCTTGTGCTCCCCCTTGATCACACGCCTCCTCTTGATGAACCTGTTCATCATCTTGAGTTGGGGGATGCACCATTGTTGAGGAAGAGGGTTGATCTTGCTCCTTTTGTTCATGTGGCCGCACTTCTCCAATCGCCATGGTGCGTATTGCGGCCGTTGGAACGTCTTCTTCATCTACATCATCGAGATCAACAACTTGCTCTCTTGGAGAGCCATTAGTCTCATCAAATACAACGTCGCTAGAGACTTCAACCAAACCCGATGATTTGTTGAAGACCCTATACGCCTTTGTATTTGAGTCATAACCTAGCAAAAACCCTTCTATAGCTTTGGGAGCAAACTTAGAATTTCTACCTTTCTTTACTAGAATGTAACATTTGCTCCCAAATACACGAAAGTAAGACACATTGGGTTTGTTACCGGTTAGAAGCTCATACGAAGTCTTCTTGAGGAGGCGATGAAGGTACACCCGGTTTATGGCGTGACAAGCCGTGTTCACGGCTTCCGACCAAAATCGCTCGGGCGTCTTGAATTCTCCAAGCATTGTCCTCGCCATGTCAATGAGCGTCCTATTCTTCCTCTCTACCACACCGTTTTGTTGTGGTGTGTAGGGAGCAGAGAACTCGTGCTTGATCCCTTCCTCCTCAAGGTACTCCTCCACTTGAAGGTTCTTGAACTCGGACCCGTTGTCGCTCCTTATCTTCTTCACCTTGAGCTCAAACTCATTTTGAGCTCTCCTTAGGAAGCGCTTGAGGGTCCCTTGGGTTTCAGATTTGTCCTGCAAAAAGAATACCCAAGTGAAGCGGGAAAAATCATCAACTATAACAAGACCATACTTACTTCCTCCTATGCTTAGATAGGCGACGGGTCCGAAGAGGTCCATATGAAGCAACTCCAAAGGTCTTGATGTGGTCATCACATTTTTGGTATGATGAGAGCTTCCCACCTGTTTACCTTCTTGACAAGCTGCACAAGGTCTATCTTTTTCGAAAGTAACATTTGTTAGACCTATCACATGTTCTCCCTTTAGAAGTTTGTGAAGGTTCTTCATCCCCACATGTGCTAAGCGGCGATGCCACAGCCAGCCCATGCTAGTCTTAGCAATTAAGCATGCATCTAGACCAGCCTCCTCTTTTGCAAAATCAACTAAATAGAGTTTGTCGTCTAATACACCCTTAAAAGCTAATGAACCATCACTCCTTCTAAAGACAGACACATCTACATTTGTGAATAAGCAATTATAACCCATATTACAAAGCTGACTCACAAACAACAAGTTATATCCAAGCGACTCAACTAAAAACACATTGGAAATGGAGTGCTCGGATGAAATAGCTATTTTCCTAACCCTTTCACTTGCCTTGATTCCCGTCACCGAATATGATTGAGTCTTGGGAATATTTGTTCTTGACGTAGGAGGTGAACATCTTCTTCTCCCCCATCATGTGGTTTGTGCATCCGCTGTCGATAATCCAACTTGATCCCCCGGATGCATAAACCTGCAAGGCAAATTTAGGCTTGGGTCTTAGGTACCCAACTCTTGTTGGGTCCTACAAGGTTAGTGACAATATCCTTAGGGACCCAAATGCAAGTTTTATCTCCCTTGCATTTTGCCCCTAATTTCCTAGCAATCACCTTTCTATCCTTTCTACAAATTGCAAAGGAAGCATTGCAAGCATGATAAATTGTAGAAGGTTCATTGTTTACTTTCCTAGGAACATGAACAACATTTCTTCTAGGCATAACATTTTTCTTAGTCAAATTTCTATTATGCATAATAGAAGAACTTGAGGCAATCATTGCATTTGAATTGTAAGCATTACAACTCCTATCATAATGAACATTTCTAGAAAATTTCCTATCATGGTACATGAAAGCATGGTTCTTTTGACAACTATTAGTCATTGGGGCCTTCCCTTTCTCCTTGGTGGAGATGGGAGCCTTATGACTTGTTAAGTTCTTGGCTTCTTTCTTAAAGCCAAGCCCATCCTTAATTGAGGGGTGTCTACCAATAGTATAGGCATCCCTTGCAAATTTTAGTTTGTCAAATTCGCTCTTGCTAGTCTTAAGTTGGGCATTAAGACTAGCCACTTCATCATTTAACTTTGCAATAGAAATTAGGTGTTCACTACAGGCATCAATATTAAAATCTTTACACTTATTGCAAATCACAACATGTTCTACACAAGAGTCAGATCTATTTGCTACTTCTAGTTTAGCATTTAAATCATCATTAACACTTTTTAAACTAGAAATTGTCTCATGGCAAGTAGATAGTTCACAAGAAAGCATTTCATTCCGTTTAACCTCTAAAGAAAGAGATTTTTGTGCCTCTACAAATTTATCATGTTCTTCATACAAAAGATCCTCTTGCTTTTCTAACAATCTATTCTTATCATTCAAAGCATCAATCAATTCATTAATCTTATCAATTTTAGATCTATCTAAGCCCTTGAACAAACTAGAGTAATCTATTTCATCATCGCTAGATTCATCATCACTAGAAGAAGCATAAGTAGACTTTCGAGTACATACCTTCTTCTCCTTCGCCATGAGGCATGTGTGACGCTCGTTGGGGAAGAGGGATGATTTGTTGAAGGCTGATGCGGCGAGTCCTTCGTTGTCGGAGTCGGACGACAAGCAATCCGAGTCCCACTCCTTGCCAAGGTGCGCCTCGCCCTTAGCCTTCTTGTAAGCCTTCTTCTTTTCCCTCTTCTTATCTTTGATCACAATCCCCTTGCCCTTAGGATCCATCTCTTCGGGCGATTAGTCCCTTCGTGAAGAGAACGGCTCTGATACCAATTGAGAGCACCTAGAGGGGGGTGAATAGGTGATCCTGTAAAAACTTGAAACTTAATCCACAAAACTTGATTAGGAGTTAGCACAATAAAGCCAAGTGGCTAGAGAAAAGTTCTCGCACAACACAATAACCACAAGAAGATCAACACAGAGATGGCACAGTGGTTTATCCCATGGTTCGGCCAAATCCAATACTTGCCTACTCCACGTTGTGGCGTCCCAACGGACGAGGGTTGCACTCAACCCCTTTCAAGCGGTCCAAAGACCCACTTGAATACCACGGTGTTTTGCTTTCACTTTACTATATCCCGTTTGCGAGGAATCTCCACAACTTGGAGCCTCTCGCCCTTACACTTTGAGTATCACAAAGAAGCACAGAAGTAAGGATGGGATGAGCAACGCACACAAGACACGAAATCAGAGCAACAACACGCACACAAGTCACAACACGAGCTCTCAACACAACTCAAAGAGTTCTCTACTCAAATGGAGCTCTAGTTGCTATCACAAAGAATCGAATGCGCGGAATTGGAGTCTTGGTGCTTAGGAATGCTTAGAGAATGCTTGGTGTACTCCTCCATGCGCCTAGGGGTCCCTTTTATAGCCCCAAGGCAACTAGGAGCCGTTGAGAGCATTCCAGGAAGGCAATTCTTGCCTTCTGTCGACTAGCGCACCGGATAGTCCGGTGCACCACCGGACACTGTCCGGTGCGGATTTCTTTCCTTCTATGGCGCAGCCGACCGTTGAAGATCCAGAGCCGTTGGCGCACCGGACACTGTCCGGTGCACACCGGGCAGTCCGGTGCCCCCTTCTGACCGTTGGCTCGGCCACGCGTCGCGCGCAAATTACGCGGTCGACCGTTGGACCGGCCGACCGTTGGTTCACCGGACAGTCCGGTGCACCACCGGACACTCCAGTGATTTATAGTCGTACGCCGTTAATCGCTTCCCGAGAGCGACGACTTCGCCTGTGAATGGCTCACCGGACAGTCCGGTGCACCACCGGACAGTCCGGTGATTTATAGTCGTACGCCGTTGATCGCTTCCCGAGAGCAGCCAGTTGACAGTCGCCAGCCTGGCGCACCGGACACTGTCCGGTGCACCCAGACTGCGCAGAGTCTTGGCTGCATAGCCAAGTCTTTTCCAAATTGGTCTTTTCCTGTTTTTAGCACTTAGACACAATACGTTAGTCTCCAAAACAATGTACTAAGTCTTGGAAACATACCTTTACTCTTGATTTGCACTTTGTCCATCAATTGGCATAGATTAACACTTAAGCACTTGTGTTGGCACTCAATCACCAAAACACTTAGAAATGGCCCAAGGGCACATTTCCCTTTCACAAAGAACAGATGATTCATTTAACTCTATGTGGTGTGATAAGTTTGACATGCTTACATCTACATTGAAAGATGACGGTCCGAAGCTACCCTCTTCCGCCGAAGTTCTCGCCGCATTACAAGAGGTTGAGGGACTTGATGAAGACACAGAACTTGAGCTTTATGACATCCTCACCTCTAATGCACGCAAGTTTGAATCGATGATGGCACTCCCAATAGAAAGGAGGAAGAGGTGGCTTATGATGCAGCTAAGGAAGTGAAACAGCTTATATGTGAACTTAGATCTCTGTGTTGAACTGATTGTGTGAACTTGTCTTTGTGAAACTTTTGTGTGTGAACTTGATGGCTATGTAAAACTGTTGTGTGCGAACTTGATGGCTTTGTGAAACTGCTATGTGAAGATTTGATGTCTTTGTAGAACTTTTATGTGTGAACTTGATGACTTTGTGAAACTGTTATTTGTGAACTTAGTAGTTTCTGATAGCTGTAAATTGTCCATGCTCATTTTTAAGCAGATGCAAAGTCAAGAGATCCTTGTTTGTATTCAAATTCCGTGTGCAAAGTATCCAAACAACATCTAGAATTTAATTCTAGGAATTCAATTGATTGTACAACCAAACAAAAATAATGGAATTCAATCACTTTCTAGTCGATTGAATTCTATATAATTCATTTCTTGGAATTTATTTCTTGGAAAAGGTTTTATTTCTAGACATCCAAACGGGCTGTAAGCGCCTTTGTTGGAATTGAATTCCATTCTAATAATTATAATTTAGATAAAATTAATTAAGTTAATATATTTGTCTATGTATTATCTTTATATATTATCCTAAATCATATGAGAGAGATAGTTACTGTTTGGGGCCTTCGTCTTCGAAGGTCCTTAAAAACATGATTTAACAATGTTTCTGGAGTTGAAATACATGAACAGGTACCTTCGGATTCGAAACAGAACCACAGCAAGAGAAGCATGGACAATACGAAGAGTGATGCAGCGCCGAAGCTACGTGCAAGAGAGCTTCGGCATGACAGCAGGAAAGGGAACCGACTTAAAGGGGAAAAGGCTATTTAGACCCCAATGAGTTACCTTATAGTCATTAGCAAATGTAGAGGGCATGAATGTAATTTCACGTGGGCTGCGTCCCATGCCTATAAATAGATCTCCGTACTGTTCACGCTGACTTGGCATTTGCTTTTGCATCACGCTAGTACCTTTGCTGTCTATCAAGTCGAAGGTATCAAATGTAATTCAATATTGTTTTTATTTTCTCATGATAACATAATTGAGATGAATTTATAATGCTATACGATTGTTCATGTTATCTTTTGTATTTTACACGCTTCTTCTATTTACTGTCTTACCTTCGATATTCGAAGGTACGTCCTTCACGATCTTCGTCTGAAGATCATTATATCCTAAGGGAAATAATGTTTCGAAGGACGAAGGGTATTAATATTTAATATTTTGTGTTGCCTTGTTCTTGATTCATAGCATTTGAGAACAAGTCCCCAACAGTTATACATTGCATTTATGTTATAGAGAAGCAAGTATAAGAGTGTGTTATAAATTGTACATTAGAAAAGTAGCATGTAAATCTATAAAATTAATTTCCATTTCTTGCCCCCATAAATTTGAGATAGGCTTATATCTAAAAAAATAGCCTACTATATTAGTTAGATTCCAATTCCTCAAAATGAAGGGAAACAAACGGGCCCTAAAGGAATCCCTCAAATTTTAGATCATCACTGCTTGCTCCATTCAGTAGTTGGGTGAAAGAGCTGATAGTACTATATTCTTCAGGCTCTGTCCTCTTGCCGTTGTTGCTTACTTCTTTCTCTGTTTCTTGCAACCATCAGGACGTAACAAGGCAACATGCATTTGTTTGTCCTTCACTGTACCAACAAGTATTATACAAGCAAACTGTCTACAAATACTTCATCACTATACAAATAGTACCAGCTTTCAACAAATTTTAGTTCAAAACATCATGCAAGGCAAGGACAAATGGATTTATTCTTGAAGAAATAGCAATTTTAGTTCAAGCAAGGTTTACATAATAAACTTCTAATTCGTTTGTCCACCTTCTCTTTTCAAGTGGATCTAGAAGTCTAAAGTGAGTAAAAAATCAAGGTGTTCATTTGGCTTACCTTCAGAGGCAGAATCAACTCAAGAAATATTCTTCGAAGAAAGAGGTGTGAAGTCACAAATGATGACTGGAATCATGTTGATATTAACTAGGATCATTCTAAACAATTTATTTGAAATGATCATTTTAGTAAGGGGTCAATTCAGGAAAAAGTTTTTCATGAAAATTCTGGCCATTATAGCCTGGGAGATTTGGAAGCAAAGGAATTCAGAGATTTCATTCCATCTTTTACGACTTGGAGGTTTTACTTCAATGACATGTTGAAGCTCTAGATGCTTACAATGAATTTGGAGGTTTTATTTCATTCCATCTTTTGCGCACACACATATGAGACATGGAAAGGCAAAATTAGATATACTCTGTTCTGACCCTCACCAACTCATTAATAAGCTCTTCTTCATTAAAGACCACACAACCTCTATCATATGTTGTTGGTGGTTCCTTCTCGAGAGATCAAATTTAGGAGAGGATTAAAGTGTCCCAAAGCAAGAGCATCACTTCTAAAGCCTTGGTTCTTCCTCTAGCTTAGTGCTCATAAATCTTAGACTTGGCTAGAGGTTGGCAGGGAGCTTTCAATTAGTTGTGGTTGAAATTTATATTAGTTCACTTAAAAAATAGGTAGGAGTTGAAAGTCTCCAAGCCTTTAGGGCTCCCTCAATAATAAGAATGTAAGAGCCCCACTAAACCTTAAGGCAAATCTGGTATCCCAAAACTTGACTTACATCTTTTGTTTATTTGAACTCACCTTGTGCTTGGACTGCAAGAGTAGACTTTTTCCCCAATCTAGCTATAGCATGGGCACCTAAGATAGCTAAGAAGACTACTTTTCATATTTCAATTTTTACGCTGCATCTGAGTTTGATTTTAGATAGAGACTAGAAAAATGTCGTGTGTTGCTATGGTTTCATTTATAATTAAATATAGAATATAAAACATAAAGACGTGTAATTTATTGTCTAGACCGGTGTGAATGTAGGTTTAAAGCTAACAACCATAATTTGAATCTCTATTTATGTATAATTTCATAATTTTAGCATTTTTTACAATTTAAATGTGAATGGCTGGAAACCATGAAACTGAGAAAAATCCATCCCTTCTATGCCTATTATAAAATTGAAATAAAGGAATACAATAAACAAGATATAATAAAGTTGAAACGAACGAAAACGCATCTCCTTGCTAGTGAGGAAAAAAACATACCAGATGCTGAAAGTGTAAAATTTAACATAGGAGTATTATTCTTCGACACGTCTTAGTAGTACTACCTGACAATATACCTTTCCATTTTAACCTCCATTGCCATATGGTAAAGTATTGCGATGCAAGCCAACATCATAAAAATGGACAGACACAAGTATCTGTTAAATGTTCCTGTCTTCTAAGAAAACACATACTAACAAATTGCAATCAAGAGGACAAAACAAGTCAGCATACATTTGTTTGTCCTTCACTGTACCAACAAGTAGGAGTATTATACAAGCAAAATGTCTACAAAGATTTCATCACACTATACAAATGGTACCAGCTTTCAACAGCTCGCTCAACCAACCTAATCACCCCCATCCTATCCGATCCTACGGTATAACAGGTTGCAATTCTCAGACTCTGGCTAAGATTTCACTCGCCAAAAAAATTCTGGTACCATAAAGAATATTAATTCCAAACTGTAACCATCTACAACTCCAATGAAGTTTCCACCTTCGCTTACACAGGGACGATTCAAATCATCGTCTAAGCTCTCTGCAAAAACATCTCAGTAGCTTCCCATTGCTGGCATCCCAAATGCTGGCATCGGACCAGGGCCCATCGGCGGCATACCCATTCCACCCATTGGAGGCATGCCCATCCCACCCATCGGAGGTGGAGGGCCACCCATGCCAGGCATTGGCGGAGCAGGCAAAGCAAGAGGAAGCAGTTGCGCATACATGTTCTGCAAAATGGAACGTAACTTGTCATGCCAACTGCCTCAGGATGAAATGATTAATTACACAAACAGAACATGTGAGTGAAGATTTAGATGTACCTGCTGAGCCACAAGATCTTTCTCCTCCTTCTCTTTGACTCTTTCTTCATTCTGTGACTCAATTCTGTCCTTCACTAAATCATCCACCTTGCTAGTGTATTCACGGATGAACTGCACACGCAGCATGGATGTTACCATAGTAAATTATACGTAAACAAACATCACCATCAGATATGGACAGAAGTAAGTTACCTGCAACAGGTATGGGAAGGCAAAGTCCAACATGTTGTTCATCCACGCAAGCTCAAGAGCGACATCCGGGCGGATCAGGTCGTAGCAAATGAAGAGGCAAGAAGCAAAGCATTCTTTCTTACCCTGTGTTACATGATTGGATGGGTTTGCTAATCAGAATGCAATGCCAAGTAGACAGACTTGGACCTTATGGTGTATGCTGAATTAGCTTATCGCTAGTCTCATATTATCAGCCAATAGAATGGGTTTGAACCAAACCTGCTCGATGAAATACACAAGCAAGTCCTCTGACAGTTCACGGTCACCAGATTGAGAGCATGTCTCCATACAATCCTTGTACATGTTATCTTTCTTTGATAGAGCAATGGATTGCTTCCACCTGCCAGCCTTCTTGTAAATGTAGGCAGCAATCCTCCTCATCTCAAGCAATTCATGCTTCTCCAGCTGCTCAAGAAATGAACACAGGTAATTAAATGAAAACAGTAACAATAGGCATCACACCATTACAACAACAACAACAATAGGCACTGCGCGACTATCTGGCTGTTTTGTACCTTCTGGGCAAGACCTATTTGGTCAAAGTTGTCATGCATGTCAACTGATTCACGGAGTCTCTCATAGTCTTCCTCTTCAACATAAAGCTCATTCAAGGCTTCATTCACAGCAGAGACATTATTACTCTGAACTGCAACCATATATGGTTTCACAAGATGCAATTGACCAGCCTGTCCAAAGAGCAACAAGACAGTCAGATTTTGGAAGGAATTTGAAACAGGGCTTCTATTCAAAGTGCGCTAAGGAAATAAATTTCCATTCAGATGCTAACCTTGCGCATTATGTCTACAACTCTGGTATGATCTAAACGAAGTGCAAGCACATTCAGCATATCATTGATGAGATCAGGATGCTCTTGCAAATAGAAGTGAACTGCCTTGTAATATAGCTCAACGTTTGCAACTTTAACGCAAACATCCTTGAACTGCATATGATCCCATGCATCAGGAGAGTGGTTCATAATAGTGGTGGCAGCATTGTCAAATTCATCATACTGTATGTACAGGTAGGTAAGTTCTTTCCAGTGCTGCTGTTCATCACAGGCTCGAATAAGCTTAGGAATATTGAGACGGGTGGAGAAAAGTTTGATGTGCTCCATAAGCTTCTCAGAGCGGTATCTAGCATACAGAACTCCCAATTCTGTGAAGATGCCCATGTGTGCACGTTCAAGTCCAAGACCACTCTCCATGAGAGCAATAAGTTCACTGAAGCATCCTCTATTCTGGTAGTACTCACTGACTTCTTCCAAGTCATCAACCTAAACAAAAATACAAAATCAGACATGTCAGACAGAAATAGACCATAGAAGCTCTGTTATAAAACAGACTAGAAAAAATTATCAAGTATGTGCTCCTACTTGTATACCTGAATAATAATATTGAGACCACAAATTTGTGCAAGACGGAACTCCTCGGCGTCAACACAAGCAAAGCAGACCTCCTTCCATGTTTTGGCACTGTTAGCCTTGCGAGCAGCATCCACAGCACCTTGGAACTGCTTCAGCTTAACCAGGGTAACAGCCAGCTTAGCCCAGTTTGAGATGAAAGCATAGATGATTTTTGCAGCTTCATATAGTTCTTCGTCATACAGACGGTCGCCAACATTTTGAAGGTTGGCAACATTTGGCATAAGAATGAATTCCTCAATATCACTGAGCCTGTCAATCTTAGCATATGCAAAGATGAGTTCTCCATCGACTTTGGGTTCCCGTGCCTTTTGCCTTACCATCAGAAGGTACTTCACTAAATCATTGTACACATTAGCTTCCTCCGCAGCACGGATGACATCAAGGAAGTGTGCAGCATCATCTGCACGAATGAAGGACTCAATTGCTTCACTGACAAGACCTTCACGTAACTGGGCTTTGGCAACCTGACTCCAAACAGCATCTTCTTCAACACGGAAAGCAAATTCCTCAGCTCTTTCTATGCTCCGGATGTTGTCCAAGAGAACATCGACAGCCTGCACATTTAAGTTGAACTTCTTGAATATAGCAAAAGCCTCCTCATACAGTTGTGCTTCAACAGCAACTTCTCCAACAGCAGGCCCATCAAAGTTATCAAGTCTGTTGACATAATCCATGACTCTGGATGGATCTGCCTTGATAGCAGTCAAGATGAGCAGGTTCTGCAGATTGAAATTTCCACTGAAAGCAGAATTTTGAAGAACAATTTTTTCAAGAAGCTCAATCAGTTCATGTGGCAGGTCAGCAGTCATGAAAGCCTTAACAGCAGCAGACACTTGCTCAGGGCTCTTGCTCTCAGGTAATGCAGTGGAAACCACTTGGTCAATGAGTTGCCTTCTATATTCATTCTCAGGCTGAAGAACTTTATCCCACAGATCACCATCCATTCTCTCAACCACATACCTGTCATTTTAAATAAATGCAATATGAAGATGTAAGCCATCAGACAATTGATGGAGGTCTTGGAACATGTGTCACAAGTCACAACAATAAAATTATTGAATACCTAGCTTGCAGCTTGAATAATGAGTTTTTGTTGGTGACAATAATAAGTTCATCATCACACTGTCCACGTCTGTAAGCAACAACAGCAAGTGTAGGATCCCGCTTTTCACAATATTTACCCACAACACGAGAGTCGTAAAATGGGTTGGTAGTAAGGAAATGCTCAGGATTGTTGTTGCTGTCAATGATGATTTTACCAAGAGCATTATGGACATGCACATCTTGGCTACCTTCACTCACTAAGTGCTCCAGGAATTGAGTGAGCAAACGTAGGCGATTCCTGATTCACATATCAAACATATGAGACCAACAGAAAAAGACGGGGGGGGGGGGGGGGGGGGGGGCATGATCCATGTGACTAAGCAAGCTGAGGGATATGAAAAACAAACCTCTTCTCACATTCATCAACCAGTGGTTCAACAGGAAGGAGAGAACGAACAGAGAGGATCAAGCCCTTGATAAAATCTTCAGGGCATTCATCATCAAGTAATTGGCCCACTACCAAAGGAGCGTTCCCTGGATTCACCTGGAAACCAGAAAAAAAGAATTAACCATTCTCATACTCAGCATATTGAGGAACAGCGCCCAAATTAACACTGAGTCGAAAGACAACTACCTTTTGAACATAGCCTTCGATATATCGAAGCATGTTGTTTGTGTACAGATAGTGAGTGAGATCTGGCACAAAACCAAAGCGGTCACAAACATTAATCAGTGGACGGGCATCAGGTAGTTTTGCTTCCATCAAAAAGTTCTTTGTCTTCTCAGCATCATAGAAGTTTGACTCCCTGGTTACACGTTCAACTTCTTTGATTTGTCCAGTCCTTGCTGCTGCTTCTATGTACTTGAAATGGATCTCTGGGTCCTCACTGTTGCATGTAAAGAAACCTCAGGTGCATAGCACATTTTGAGAAAGACACAAAAATTTCAAGAAAGGCATTAAATGCCAGCATGAGAAATTACCTGGAGCTCAGATAAGACCCCAAGAAAAAGTAAAGGCCCTCATAAGATTTGAATTGCTCAAATAATTTGATACAAGCATCAACCCCTAGCTGTTCAGAGTACTCTTTCGCAGCCTGTAGATGCCCCCAAGATTTCACAATAATTAGAACCAAGAAGGAAGAAAAGAAATGCCAATGGGTTGGTCGAGAGGGGGAGGGGTCATGGAAACTGAACAGGAATACCTGCACAACAATCTGAAGATTTCCCCTCAGATTAACAAGTAGAAGGTCTTTCATGCATTCCAAAGCCCACTCTCTTGACAAGGTGCCAAAAAACTCAACAAGTGCCTGTCCAAGGAAGTTGTTAATGGGAAAAACAAATAAAGAAGATATCTGAAAATAACTGAAGTCTACAAACCTGTGGTTCAATGGCATGGGTATTTACAATGGCACGCTTGATATCAGGCAACTCTGAGTAATGCTGCATTACAAAATGTAAGGTTAGTTAAACAGGAAAGCAAAGCAGAGATATCAGCTGCACCAATGCAAAGGCACTGACCTGGAGGGCTCGCAAGTACAAACCAGCCTTTTCACACAGCTGAGCAATACGAGGGCGATCGTAATGACTGAACATACCATTAGCAAGAATGGCATCAGCAACATTTGGGTAAGTCACTAAGTTTATCTCCAAAACCTACACTTCATAGACAGGAACTGCTGAGAAACAAATAAATGTACACATCCAAGCGCAACCATTCATGTTCAAAGGGCAAATATGATAACCTTGGTTTGAAGAAAAGCATGCTCTGGCAAGTTTGGTTTCAGAACATCCAACAGAAAAGCTGTTGCCTCCCTTATCATATTTCTCTGTTAACAGATGCATAAAGCAAAGTTCCATAAGGAGGGCTCATAAAACCAAGGAATGTAAATAGACAACAAAACAGTTACCTATGAATATAAGCATACCTGAAGGAAAAGATCAGTTATTGTATTATAATCTACTGGGCAGCCTCCCTCCATTTGTGACATCATAAGAGCAAAGTTCACAGCTCCCTGGTATTATAGACAGTGAGAAAAGAACTCATGAGGTTAATGAAGCCACAACAAAGTATCGAATGTGTGTGTCTTATAAATGAACGGTTTTCTTTAAACAATCAATCACCTGTGGATCTGTACGCAAGATGGTCTGGAGGAGGAAGAGATAATCTGGAGTGTACCCAACCTGGAACCAAGTTGTAGAAACAAAATTCAAAGCTCAAATGAGGTATAACAAGTAACAACTGAAAACAGAATCAATAACACCAAATAACAAACCTGCTTTGAGTATATCAGTATCTTGTCAAACTCCCTCCTTTCAGCAAAAGCAGCAACAACTTTAGGGGTTGCCCTAGCCTTTATGTAAATTTTCAGTGCAAGATCATTGTCCACAGTCTACATAAAAGTGTACATACTTAGCGAACAACCAAGACACAGGTGAATGTAATTTGGAAAAGTACAGCAAGATCCATTAAATCAACAAACACGGTATGACATCCATCTTACCTTGACAAGATCTCCCAGTTCTTCACTACACTCCAGCTTGTCTTCTGCCAACCAATTTTCCAGAAGATTCTTTTTGTTCTGATTGACAACAAGTCGAGATAGCTCAAGCGACTCAAAGGCATTGAGCTTCCCTCGAGTTAGCAATGTGCCAAAGTACTGCAAGAGTGGGGGTGTTTGCCCAGCTTGCACAGGAACACTCTGCAATTTTAATAAGCAAAACAATTAAGTAAAGTTAAGGAGCCTAGACTGGAAGGTGGTTAACTGTATGTGTATAGATCAATCCTGATAGCAGGAGAGGCATGTGATAAAATTAACCATTTTTTCTCGTCTGTACCTATTACCTAATAATATGAATAAGTAAACAGTAAGCACCAAAGGTTTCTCTTCCACACTACACAAAACTAATCGCTTTAATCAACATGGCCCCGCAATTTTATCAAGGTTATAGCACAGTAGTTGCTTCACTGAATTAAATGTGTTTTACAAAAAATGTACAGAGCTTGCAATTGTTGAAAGGAGGTACAAAACTCACCTGAAATTTTGCCACGGTCTCAGGCGTCCTCAGGAGACCCTGGGGAGATTCTGCAGCAAGCTCAGCTGCTTCCTTGTATTTTGTCTGTGCAAACAATTCCTGGAATCTTTGCACAACCTGCAGTACAATTCAGAATTCCATGAAAAAACTTAGAAACTTGACACATAAGTTCAACTAGTCAGTTTGTAGCCTCCACAAACAGTATAGAGAATCAACATTTGAATGGCTGCAAGGATAATGGTGAAAGAAGTTTGGGAATATAATATGTATGAAAAGTAGTTTCTATGAGAGGATCATGAACATCTAGTACATGATTTTGAAGCTCCAACTTTTTCAGAGATACTCCATCAGTTCATTTTTACTAGACGTGTTAGACTTTGAAAAAAATCAAACTTCGTAAATTTGGCCAACATAAGTCAAACTTCATAAAGTTGGCTGAAAATAAGTCAAATTATGTGCATGCTTAGTTCATGAAAGTTAGTGAATAGATTCATATTTCAATTTTCAATTATCTTTCACTACGACATTGATTTTGTACAGTTGATATATTGTAAGATAAGTTGGTGATCAAGTGTATCTCAAAAGACTTCACCAGATCCTAACATGCCTACTGAAAGACACATGAAGGTGGTAGTTTACAAGAGAGAAAAATGGGGAAAAAAACATTTGTGTGTAGTGTGTACATTTATAAATCCCTGAGACTTTGTGAAGCTTTGGTAAAAAGAATTTGGTACATGCATATAGCTCTTGGGAATCACCATTTCACCAAGAAGCATAAGCCACAAACACCCGTCCAGCAATGTCAATGATCAAGAAAAAGCAGCTGTTTCCATACCCCAAATGTTCAATTATTGGTGTTTCAGACTATAAATGGGACTATAAAGTATAAACCAAGAAGCAAACATTCACAAGATAACAAATTCAAATAAATTAGGTTCTAGTTGCTCCTTTTTGCCTTACTGTACATAACTATGTTAGTTTGCTTCCACGTTTTCACTATAACAATTGATAAACTTGCCCCTACTGACTCTCAAGAAAATTAGGGTCACATAGTTCAGTGGTATAGCAAGGAACAGTACTGTAGTTTACAGGAGAAAATATATTATTAGACACAGAAAAAAGGCGGCACAGAGAAACTAGGCAAGCAAATAAGCATCAATGCAGACAAGGAAGTACCACCAACGTAACAGCATCCACATAAGTCATCTTAGTAATAGAGCTTACCAAGTTCTCAGCACCAGGGAGGTTAGCTCTCTTGGCCAGATTCACAGCAAGCTCAAGGTTGTTTAACTGCATATCAAAGTTGTGTTAAAATAAATACCTAATGTATAGATCAGGAAAGGAAGACCAGAAAGTGTAGAAGAACATACTTGGCCACTGACAAAAGGTACAACAGTTGCATCATTAACTGTGGCATGTAAAACCTGCCCTCTTCTGTTGATGGCATAAAATCCACCAGTAGAGAAAGATTCTGCCGTCAAGAATATAGGGTCTGGACTGATTCTATTTCTGTAAACTGCCGCAGCAGTTTCCAAATCATATACAAACAAAAGGCCAAGCTTAGTAATTACATAGATAAGCCCATACTTTTGTGAAACCTGCAGCAAAAAATGGAATAAAAACATATTAGATCCATTATGTGATGTTCTAATAATTGCACATCTTTCACCCTATGAAGTGCACATTTTTTCCATAAGATGTTCACCTGCATAGCTACAGGAAAATCATCCTGGAAATCTGGGGGGAAGAAGAGGTCGGCTTGTTTCTTAGAAAACCCAGGTTTCCCTACAATGAAACAATCAATAAAAAGAATGGAGATATCAGTATACTGCAATGTCTTTCAAAAGAAAATGAAGCCCACATAAAAAAAATAACCGGTGCAGTATGAGAAGTTTGAGATGTAGCACTAGAAAGAATAAAAAAAACACAATCAATCTAAACCTGGCTGTGCACCCAGTTCAATAACATGCAACTTTGAAGTGATCTGTCCAGCATTAGTTGTCTTTGAGGCGAAACAAATAAGGGTTGATGGATTCTCATTACCAACAACCTGGACAGATTAGATAAAGAAAGGCTGATAAATTACTAAATACCAGAAATAAAACAAGAATATAAGGTAATAAGCATCATAAATAACTGAAAGGGTACCTTAAATGTTGCAAAAGACGCTGCATGGGCTTCAAGTGCCTGGCTACGTTGTTGATCAACAGAGAAAAGTTGCATATTTCCCTTCACCAGTTGTGGCCTCTGGTTGCACGAAAAGGAGGGCACGACAAGTCAACAATATGATAAGAACGTGCAACCAAGTACTACGAAACTGCTTTTTTTCAAGTACAAATGACCGAGTTTGACAGAGACATTGTTTTTTATCGTAAGAGGATTGGAATTTCGAACAAAATCAGCAGGAACGGGGGCAACAGTAATATTTGTTTTCAACACTCATTTGACATGTGCTCTGCTGTAATGATGTAAATAGAAGTAAATTTCGGTAAGAGAATACCTCTGGGGCTCCAGGTGCAATTCCAATAAGTACAAGCCACTTCTCCGCTGGGTCACATCGATAGTTGATGATCTGATTGTTTGCCAGATTAGCCGTCCTATCAAACATCTTGGTGGGCTCAGAATCACCTTCAATCGACCAGTGGTAAACAGATGTTTGTGTCACCAAACCCAACAATTTGGGAGTGATCCATTTCCAGAATACGACCTGCAGTTGAAAAGTAAATATATGGAACATGTTACTTCAAGTACATCTCATTGACAGCTAGAAAAAATAAGCCATATGCAAAATGTCATATTGGAAAGTGTTTTGTACCTGCTCCGGCATCTGGTGAGACTTGATCTTAGTCTTAGCCTCAATGTTAAATATTTGAAGGTGATCCTGTGTTGTTCCAGGTATTTGGGCTGCAAAAAATCAGCAGATGTTTACCATTGTTGCAATTATTCTCAAACTATACGTTAAGCAGTATATATAGCTACTCAATGTCTTAACCAGTCATTTGATTTGGGAATTGTTAGCATCAATATCCTGACTATAGTGGAGTACCCCAGCCAACAGCAATGCTGAGTTGCTGACAAGTAAGAACTTCATCTAACAAAATATATACTCAAATATAAATTAAACAAGCAATGCCCAGCAACAAGCAGGTAGGAAGCCGTCGATTGAATGTGAGCAGCAACAGTGAAGACTAAAACAGAGTAAAATTACAATCCTAATGGTTCCATTCTATGCTAAACCACTGAATCTGGCTCATCGCAGTGACAACGACTACACAGATTACAAATGTATGGCAGGCTAGAATTATAGCGTCCCATGTTGCCAGAGCCTCGTTCATTCTACACGGCTTGCACACAGGATCAGACAAACAGAGAGGTATACATAAAGCCCTGCAGGCAGCTAATGCACAGATCTCAAGCAAAGGCTTGATGTCAGTCGCTAGTGCAGAATTCGGCTGCCATGGTAGGGAAGCAGAAGCTTAGATCGCTGCGGAATTCCTAGAGAGGCAACTGACTATTTAACAAGGACTTTGACTAGGATGGGCATGATAAGGATGAGATTCCGCGCAGTGGAGTGAACCGAAAGGGCTAGATCTATAGGAGGTGCGGGCGGTAGGTAGAGGCAGCAAATCCGAACCTTTCAGGGCGAGGATCCTGGTGTTGGGGTTCATGAGGGCGGAGTCGGCGGTGATGGGCCGTCGGAGCGGCTGCATGGGCATGGCCATGTCGATGATGACGACGCTGTTTTGCGGGGAGGTCTCGCGGACGCAGATGTACTTCTCCGACTCCATGGTGACGTGGGTGAAGGTGACGAACTGCGGCGCGATGCCCAGGCTGGTGAGCTGCGCGGAGAACGAGCAAGGAATGATCAGTGGGTGAGTGGATGGAGATATGTACTGCATGAGAGGGGAGAGAAGGTAGCGGAGGTATTACCGTGAGCGCCTCGCGCATGGCGATGGGAGCGTTGGCCGCCGCCATGGCGACGGACGGCGGTGCCGAGATCTCTCTCCGCTAGTCTGGAGCGGGAGGGGGGAGGGAGGCACTCCACTCGGGGTCGGGGGAGAGGAGAGATCTGATCTGAGCACGGGACGCGACGCGACGGAACCAACCAGCACAACAGAGCACGGTGCCGGGGAAGGAGAGGAGAGGAGACGCTGGGGAATTTGTTTAGTGGGCGTCCATGATTCAATCCGGCAAAGGTGTCCATTCACGACTTATTCGTTTGTGCCGGATTAGTGGGTCGGAACAATTTATAATCGAATTGCTTCTCTAATTTATATAAACTTTGATTAGTTGGAACGATTCTAGAGCAATCCGACATAAACCAACAAAGCCTAAGTTTATTTTAGACTACTAGCTTTGTCATGTCGTGCTTTGCTATGATTTTTATATATCATATAAATAATTATTTAGATATTTATTTAATTATTTTTATTATTTATTACACTAAGACCTCGTTTAGTAACCGGGGCCAGAGAACCTCATGGGAGCCATTACCCGGGAGAGCAAAGTCCTACATATTTTTTGGATTGGATTGCCCTGTGAGGTTGCCCTGCCCGGTGGCCCTTTGGAGCCACTACCCTGGATTAGCAGCCCTGCTGCTCTTTAGATACACGAATCAGATGTGATCAGGTGCTAGGAAAAATCACAAGTAAAATAGAAAACGTAAAAATCAGAAAAATCAAATAAATTTCTCAAATAAACTGCCATAAATCTGGTAGGATATTTTGATTCATGCCACTCAAATAAACATATTTCTTCAACCACAGAAATAGACTGTAGATACAGATGTTGTTGAACAAATAAATTGTAGACAAATTTAGACAAATACTCAAATCTACTCAAGATGCAGATTTACATACTCAAATAAACTATAGATAGTAGTAACTACTCTACTCCTACTAATTTAAAAAAGACTCAGGATAGTGCAGTAGATACATATGCTTGAACATCTTAGTATGCTCAAATATGATACATCGTTGAAATCAAAGGAGCTATGTGGTACAGATCCAGATGAATATAAAGTAAATCTGACATAACAAAATAGAAGCTATTAAAAATGCCACCAGAATGCTTGACACATCCACCAGTCTACTACTAATTTATACAAGGCCAATGATAGCGCAGCAGATACAAATGTTATTGAACATCTAAGTATCCTCAAATTTGATACAACATTGAAATCAAAGGAGCTATGTGGTATAGATGCAGAGGAATATAAAGTCTTGAAAATGTTGCCTTCCGACTGGTGTTCTGAGATGAAACTGATGCATAGAATAAGTAAGGCCTGCAGCAACAACAAGTTATCAGCACCAATAGCAAGGCAAGCTTTCAGCACCAAACAAGCATTTAGAAATAATATACATAAGAAATTCTTTATATGGCTAGCATGCATTTTTCAATCTACAACTTTGTAAGGAACAATGCTATTTTTCAATATGCTATTGGCTGAAAGAAGATTGTTGAATGATTTTTTGCTTACCAGGCAACTGAAGGCTATTGCATCTAACACCTAAGTCAAGGACATCACATCTGAAAATATTGCAGAAATTAGTAAATGTGGCCATGAAGCAAAAAAAAGTTGTAGAAATTGAGTGCTTTATATAACTACATGCTTGTCGATCTCGTTCTTAAGCCACAACAATCGGACACGTGGCCTCTGGCTGTTCAGAAATATTTCTCTGTTCTCCTCACACTTAAACACGCACATTGCCACTTCCATCTCCTCTTTAGTTAACTCTTCCATCGACTCTAACACACGAACACACTTTCCAATACAATATTCTTCCTTCTTGTTACATCCCTCAGCTTGCTGATCAATCTGATTTACCACATCAAGTAACTTATCATTATGTTGCCTTTTGAAATCCAAATATTCCTCAAGAACCCCAGCAATCCGAATTTGCTTACGCTTCCTTCCATGACTCTCCACTCGGTGTTCTAAAGATGTTGGGGTGCGTTCATGTCCACCAAACTCAACATGGGTACTTGAAGCTACCAACCCATGCAAATTTGAAGAGATTTGGTTCAAATCAAGGTTAACCCCGGGGTCATCATCAATCCTAAAAGAGCTCATAGCTTCAACTTCATCTTGAATATGTAATTGTTGTCAGGATGATGTATTTTGCTGAGTTGATGTAAAATTGAGATCATCGGTGGCACAACTACCATCATAGAGTGCTGACAACTGATTATACAAAGGGAATGGCCTTGACTGAAATTTCTTGACCTTTGGATTACTCTATTCATTATAGGAAAAAAGTATACTACAATTAGATTGTAACCAAAATCAAAAGTAAATAAAAATGATTAGTAAAATGAAATAAGAATGGTTAGTCAAAAACTTACGACAATTATATTTGCTCATATTGGTGGTTCCACGATGATCATACCCATGGCCTCATTCCATCCAACACCACTTTGCTTGCGGGCTTCCTTCAACACCTTATAATTTGTCTTAAGTTTCTTTCTTTTTCCTGAATCTATGCCTTTGTAAACTTAGCCAACGGGCACTTCTCACTGAACATTTGTGTCATAGTGTCGGGTACCGAAATTAGGGGTACCCCCACCACTCCTAATCACGGCTGGTAAACACCTTCAGAGCAAACCGTGAAGACTGACGGCTCGGGTCGAAGTCAAGGCTTCGACTACCAAGGGACGCGGTCTCACCTCGCCCGAGCCCGGCCTCGGGCGGAACAGTGGTCTCAGACGAATCCACGCCTCGCCCGAGGGTCTCCTCAGACATGAGCGCACCCTCGGCTCAGCCAAAGGCAAGCCTTGTCGTGCAAGCGACTTTGGCCAAATCGCCTTACCAGCCGACTGTGTTGCATGCACATTTAATGCTGGGGTCGCCTGACACCTTATCTTGACACGCGCGCCTCAGTCGGCAAGGTCGAAGTGACCGCAGTCGCTTCGCCCTTTCACTGACCGATCTGACAGAAAAACAGCGCCGCCCGCCCTGCTCCGGCTGATGTGCCAACCACCCGGGCGAAACCGACAACGGTCGAGTTCAGCCTCGGGCGCAATAAGAAGCTCCGCCTCGCCCGACCCTGGGTCTCGGCCCCAGCCTCGGCCTCGGAGGAGTCACCGCCTCGCCCGACCTCAGGCTTGGATCGACCGCGCCACGAGGGATGCATCATTACCCTACTCTTAGCTAGCTCAGGCTACGAAGGAACAAGACCGGTGTCCCATCCAGCTTACCCCGGTAACAGGCGATGGTGGTTTCCTGCATGCAACCATGACGTCGGTGGTTCTCAAGACCCCTACGGAAGCAAGGAGACGTCAGCAGGATCCATACAGCACCAACAGCTGTACTGCTACAGGGCTCAAGGCACTTCTCTGACGACCACGATACTATCTCTACAGGACTCGAGACGTCCCCCCAACGGCCACGTTGTTATCTGTACAGGACTCAGGGCACTTCCCTGCCAGCCACGTTAGCTCCCAGCTACACCCCATTGTACAGCTGGGCACCTCCTTACATCTATAAAAGGGGGTGTCCAGGGCCCCACAGGGGGGGGAGGGGACGAGCATAAGAACAGAGGAACGCACGACGGGAGAAGACGAGCTGGGGCCGGACCCTCTCTCTCTCTCGCTCTCTGCTACTCGCTCTCTCTCGCCCTCGCTCTCTCGCAAGGCTTGTAACCCCTACTACGAGCACCCTGGTGCAGGATAATATAAGGCTCATTCCCCCACTTGTGTTCCATCTCGCACCAACCCATCTGGGCAGGGGCACGCAACGACAAATTTACTCGTCGGTCCAAGGACCCCCCGGGTCCGAAACGCCGATAGTTGGCGCGCTAGGTAGGGGCCTGCTGCGTGTTAACGAACACTTTCCCGTTGAGTTCCAGATGGGTAGACTTCAACAACCTCTTCAGCCCAGGACGGTGCTCCGCTTCGGGAGTCTCGAGTTCATGTCCCTCGACGGCAGCTACGACATGGTACTCCTCCCTCCGCAGCACGACGACAACGACAGTCAACGGCTCGCCCGGCGGAGGCGACCTCCACGACGGCATCTCCCCGCGGCGAAAGAGGAATACTCCGGTTGTCCCCGCCACCCTCCTCGCCGGAGGAGACGGAGACGGGGCAACCGTGGCCACGCAGGAGGCGGCACCTTATCGGTTGTCGAACCAGAACGAGCCGACAACGCCGGCACTCCTCCGGGGGACATGTCGGGTGTTGTCCTCGCGCCTAGGACAACGGCGAGCGCCGCTTCCCCGCAACGAGCCAGCCCTAAGCGGACCGACGACGCCTGCACCCTCGCAAAAGACCTGTTGGGCGTCACCCTCGTACCTGAGATGACGGTGTGTTCAGTCCCCGACGCGACTTCACCGCCGTCCATCGATCAAAAGGTACCGTCCATATTCCACCCTGTTCCCTTTCGATTCAGCTTCGATCCACCTAGCGACCCCGCTACGGTGAGCGCTTTTGTAAAGGCGTATCCAAACCTTCCGGGGTACCATATTTGGTCGACCTGGGACCGACTGACAGCCGTCTCAACCTCCGGACTGGTGGGTTCCAAGGAAGAGGACGACTTTGGTTGGGATTTCTCTGGCCTCGATAACCCTGGTGCCATGCGGGACTTCATGTCCACATGTGACCACTGCCTCTCCGGTTGCTCTGACGATGGCCATGGCCTTGACGACGAGGGTTACGGCCCAAGTCGCGAATGTTTCCACGTCGATCAGGGAGATCACAACGAAGGCAACCATCTCGGTATGCCAGAGGTTGACGATCCCTCTGGGCCCGCATCTCGCGTTGACATCCCGCGGGAGCTAGCTGTGGTCCCAGTCCCTGTGGGGGGTCGGGACACACAGCTCGAGCAAATCCACGAGATGCAGGCCAAGGTCGACGAGGAAGCAGGGCGGCTTGTGCAGCTCCAATAGAACATCGAACAGGAGTGGGCAGGCCAAACACTCGCCGGAGGAGCCTGTCATCGGGCCCGGGACGTCCAACGCCGCATCGTCGACAATGCCAGGGCAGCGCTGCCTCCGGCCGTCAGCGGGTTCGGCCAGGACCTAGCTGCAGCGGCGATACTACTTCGTACCATGCCAGAGCCATCCACCACTGAGGGACAGCGTATCCAGGGCGAACTCAAGGATCTCCTGGAAGGCGCCGCAGTTCGACGAGCCGAGAGCTCCGCCTCCCGGAGGCGAGCTGACCCCTTGGAGCATCACGTGACGTCCTCCCGACGCATGCAGGAGGCCTCGGTCCATCCCGAGTGCACACGGGATGAGGCACCTGCCGCCTGGGACCGCCTTGGCAACGAGCATCACCATCGCGACCGTCGAGCCTGCCTCGACGAGAAGGTGCGCCGAGGCTACCATCCCAGGCGCGGGGGACGCTGCGACAGCGAGGAGGATCGGAGCCCCTCGCTCGAGCCACTCGGTCCACGAGTCTTCAGCCGGGCCATACGACGAGCGTCGTTCCCCGCCCGTTTCCGAGCACCGACTACCATCACCAAGTACTCGGGGGGAGACGAGGCCGGAGCTGTGGCTCGCGGACTACCGACTGGCATGCCAGTTGGGAGGGGCGGATGATGACAACCTCATCATCCGTAATCTACCCCTTTTCCTCTCCGACGCCGCCCAGGCCTGGCTGGAGCATCTGCCTCCTGCGCAGATCTCTGACTTGGACGACCTGGTCAAGGCTTTTGCGGGAAATTTCCAGGGCACGTACGTGCGCCCTAGGAACTCATGGGATCTCCGAAGCTACCGCCAGCAGCCTGGGGAATCCCTCCGAGAATACATCTGGCGGTTTTCGAAGCAGCGCACCGAGCTGCCTAACATCACCGACTCGGACGTCATCGGAGCTTTCCTCACCGGCACCACTTGCCAAGACCTGGTGAGCAAACTGGGGCGCAAGACTCCCACCAGGGCGAGCGAACTGATGGACGTCGCCACCAAGTTCGCCTCGGGTCAGGAGGCGGTCGAGGCCATCTTCTGGAAAGACAAGCAGCCTCAGGGGGAGCCGAAGGAAGACGCCCCCGAGGCGTCTGCCC
This sequence comes from Zea luxurians, assembly GCA_029449295.1. NCBI lineage: Eukaryota > Viridiplantae > Streptophyta > Magnoliopsida > Poales > Poaceae > Zea > Zea luxurians. The sequence continues at coordinate 388,911 of JAOPSE010000512.1, read as the reverse complement.
AGCATGGCGCAAAGAAGAAGGCCAAGAAGAAGGCGCAAGCGAAGCGCAACGCCGCTGACGCGAATCTTGTCGCTGCTACCGAGCACAGGAACCCTCGAAAGCCCCCTGGAGGGGCCGGCGCGTTAGACAAGATGCTCAAGGAGCCGTGCCCCTATCACTAGGGTCCCGTCAAGCACACCCTTGAAGAATGTGTCATGCTCCGGCGCTACTTCCATAAGGTCGGGCCCCTGGCAGAAGATGGCAAGGGCCAAGGCAACAACAAGAAGGAGGGCGGCAAGGAAGAGGAGTTCCCCGAGATCCACAACTGCTTCATGATTTACAGCGGGCAGGTGGCGAATGCCTTGGCTCGGCACCGCAAGCAGGAGCGCCGGGAGGTCTGCTCGGTAAAGGTGGTAGCGCCAACCTACCTAGACTGGTCCGACAAGCCTATCACCTTCGATCGAGACGACCACCCCGACTTCGTGCCAAGCCCAGGGAGGTACCCGCTCGTCGTCGATCCGATCATCGGCAATGTTAGGCTCTCCAAGGTCCTCATGGACGGAGGCAGCAACCTCAACATCATCTACGCCGAGACCCTGGGACTCTTGAGGGTTGATTGGTCAGAGGTCCGGGCCGGTGCGGCACCCTTCCATGGGATCGCACCTGGAAAGTGTATCCTTCCCCTCGGGCGGATTGACTTGCCCGTTTGCTTTGGAACTCCCTCCAACTTCTGAAAGGAAACCCTCACCTTTGAGGTGGTCGGGTTCCGAGGGACCTACCACGCGGTGTTGGGAAGGCCGTGCTACGCCAAGTTCATGGCCGTCCCCAACTACACCTACCTCAAGCTCAAGATGTCGGGCCCGAATGGAATCATCACCGTCGGATCCATGTACCGCCACGCGTACGAATGCGATGTGGAATGCGCGGAGTACGCTGAGGCCCTCGCCGAGTCCGAGGCCCTCATCGCCGACCTAGAACGCCTCTCCAAGGAGGCGCCCGACGCGAAGCGGCACGCCGGCAACTTCGAACCAGCCGAGGCGGTTAAGTCCGTCTCTCTCAACCCTAGCAACGACGCCAACAAGAAAGTTCGGATCGGCTCCGAGCTCGACCCCAAATAGAAAGCAGTGCTCGTCGACTTTCTCCGCGCAAACGCCGAAGTTTTTGCGTGGAGTCCCTCGGACATGCCAGGCATACCAAGGGATGTCACCGAGCACTCACTGGACAACAGAGCTGGAGCCCGACCCATGAAGCAGACCCTACGCCGTTTTGACGAAGAAAAGCGCAGGGCCATAGGCGAGGAGATCCACAAGCTACTCGCGGCAGGGTTCATCAAAGAGGTATTCCATCCCGAATGGTTAGCTAACCCTGTTCTTGTAAGGAAGAAGGATGGGAAATGGAGGATGTGCGTAGACTACACTGGTCTAAACAAAGCATGTCCGAAGGTTCCCTACCCTCTGCCTCGCATCGATCAAATTGTGGACTCCACTGCTGGGTGCGAAACCCTGCATTCCTCGACGCCTACTCAAGCTATCACCAAATCAAGATGAAAGAGTCTGACCAGCTCGCGACTTCTTTTATCACACCTTTTGGCATGTACTGTTACACTACAATGCCATTTGGTTTGAGGAATGCAGACGCCACCTACCAGAGGTGCATGAACCATGTGTTCGGAGAACACATCGGCAGAACGATCGAGGCTTACGTCGATGACATCATTGTCAAGACAAAGAAAGCCTCCGACCTCCTCTCTGACCTTGAAACGACATTCAAGTGTCTGAGAGCTAAAGGCGTGAAACTCAACCCCGAGAAGTGTGTCTTCGGAGTCCCCCGAGGCATGCTCCTAGGGTTCATCGTCTCCGAGCGGGGCATAGAGGCCAACCTGGAGAAAATCGCCGCCATCACCAACTTGGGGCCGATAAAAGATTTGAAAGGAGTACAGAGGGTCATGGGATGCCTTGCGGCTCTGAGCCGTTTCATCTCACGCCTTGGCGAAAAAGGATTGCCCCTGTACCGCCTCTTAAGGAAGACCGAGCGCTTCACTTGGACCCCTGAGGCCCTCGAGAACTTGAAGGCACTCCTTACAAATGCACCCATCTCAGTGCCCCTCGCTGCGGGAGAAGCACTCTTGATCTACGTAGCCACAACCACTCAGGTGGTCAGCGCCGCGGTCGTAGTCGAGAGACGAGAAGAAGGGCATACACTGCTCGTCCAGAGGCCAGTCTACTTCATCAGCGAAGTGCTTTCCGAGACCAAAATTCGCTACCCGCAGATCCAGAAGCTGCTCTACGCAGTGATTCTGACATGGCGGAAGCTGCGACACTACTTCAAGTCTCACCCGTTGACTGTGGTGTCAACCTTTCCTCTGGGAGAGATCATCCAGTCCCGAGAGGCCTCGGGTAGGATAGCGAAATGGGTAGTGGAACTCATGGGTGAAACACTTTCATTCGCCCCTCGGAAGGCCATAAAATCCCAAGTCTTGGCCGACTTCCTGGCTGAGTGGACTAACACCCAGTTACCAACGACTCCAATCCAACCCGAGCTTTGGACCATGTACTTCGACGGGTCACTGATGAAAACTGGAGCAGGCATGGGCTTGCTCTTCATCTCACCCCTCGGAAAACATCTTCGCTACGTGATCCGCCTTCATTTTTCGGCGTCAAACAACGTGGCCGAGTACGAAGCATTGGTTAATGGGCTGCGCATCGCCATCGAGCTAGGGGTTCGGCGCCTCGACGCTCGTGGCGACTCGCAGCTTGTCATTGACCAAGTCATGAAGAACTCCCACTGCCACGATCGGAAGATGGAGGCCTATTGCGACGAAGTTCGACGCCTGGAAGACAAGTTCTACGGGTTGGAAGTCAACCACGTCGCCCGACGATTCAATGAGACTGCGGATGAGCTGGCTAAAATAGCCTCGGGGCAGACACCGGTTCCCCTGGATGTCTTCTCCAGGGATATACATCAAACCTCCGTCAAGATCGACGACACGCCCAAGGGAGCCTCGGCCGAGCCCGAGGTGCCCTCGGCTGCCGAGGGTGAGGCCCTGCGCGTCGAGGGAGAGCGAAATGGGGTCACACCAGTCCCGAACTAGCAGACCCCGTACCTGGAATATCTCCTCCGAGGAGAGCTGCCCCTCGACAAGACCGAAGCTCGGCGACTGGCTCGGCGTGCCAGGACGTTCGTTTTGCTGGGTGATGAAAAGGAGCTCTATCACCGCAGTCCCTCGGGCATCCTCCAGCGATGCATCTCCATCGCCCAAGGACAAAAGCTGTTATAAGAAATACACTCGGGGGCTTGTGGCCACCATGCAGCACCTCGAGCCCTCGTGGGAAATGCCTTCCGACAAGGCTTCTACTGGCCAACCGCGGTGGCCGACGCCACTAGGATTGTACGCTCCTGCCGGGGGTGTCAATTCTACGCAAAGCAGACACACCTGCCCGCTCAGGCCCTGCAGACGATACCTATCACTTGGCTGTTTGCTGTGTGGGGTCTGGACCTTGTTGGCCCCTTGCAAAAGGCACCCGGGGGCTTCACGCACCTGCTGGTCGCCATCGACAAATTCTCCAAGTGGATCGAGGTCCGACCCTTAACCAGTATCAGGTCCAAGCAGGCGGTGGCGTTCTTCACCAATATCATCCATCGCTTTGGAGTCCCGAATGACATCATTACCGACAATGGCACGCAGTTCACCGGGACAAAATTCCTGGACTTCTGCGAGGACCACCACATCTGTGTGGACTGGGCCGCCGTAGCTCACCCCATGACGAATGGGCAGGTGGAGCGTGCCAACGGTATGATTTTGCAGGGACTAAAACCGAGGATCTACAATGACCTCAACAAGTTTGGCAAGCGGTGGATGAAGGAGCTACCCTCGGTGGTCTGGAGTCTGAGGACGAAGCCGAGCCGGGCCACGGGCTTCACGCCGTTCTTTCTAGTCTATGGGGCCGAGGCCGTCCTCCCCACGGACTTAGAATACGGTTCCCCGAGGACGAAGGCATACGACGACCGAAGCAACCAAATCAGCCGAGAGGACTCGCTGGACCATCTCGAAGAAGCTCGGGACGTTGCCTTACTACATTCGGCGCGGTATCAGCAGTCTCTGCGACGCTACCACGCTCGAAGGGTTCGACCCCGAGGCTTCCAAGTGGGAGACTTGGTGCTTCGGCTGCGACAAGACGCCCGTGGGCGCCACAAGCTTACTCCCCCCTAGGAAGGGCCATTCATCATCGCCAAGATCTTGAAGCCCGAAACATACAAGCTGGCCAACGATCAAGGCGAGGTCTACAACAACGCTTGGAACATCGAACAACTACGTCACTTCTACCCTTAAAATGTTTCAAGTCGTTCATGTTCCCCGTTTTTACACGCTTAAATGAAGTCTAACCGTCAAGGAAGGGTTAGCCTTGCCTCGGCCAAGCCCGACCCTCCCTCGGGGGCTAGAAGGGGGACCCCCCTCTGCGTCGAAATTTTCTTCGGAAAAGTTTTCTACCGAGAAAAGTTTTCTACAGAAAACAACTTTCGTGCTTTCGATTATATCGATAGCAGGGCCCTAAAAATAATGAGAGTACACGTAAGCGGCAAGGCCGATCGAGCCGAGGGACTCCTACGCCTCCGGGATACGGATACCTCACTCATCACCTTCCACGAAAAGTAACTCACGCTCAGATAAGCGATCCTGCTACCGAACAAGTCCTAACGCTCGGGTAGAAAACGACTTTCATGCATTTTTCGACTATATCGATAGCAGAATCCTACGAACTGGTGAGAGAGCATGTAAGCGGCAAGGCCGACCGAGCCGAGGGACTCCTACGCCTCTGGGATACGGATACCTCACTCGTCACCTTCCGCGCAAGGCAACTCACACTCGGTTAAGTGGTTCGGCCACCGACAGGCAAGTCCTAGTGCTCGAAATGAGGAAGAAACACAGCTTTATACTCGAATACCCAAATGTTCAGGCCTCGACAGCCACGAAGAACAAATACATATGCTTGGGGTAATTGTGCTACATAGACTTAGACGTTGGCAGGACCCTCGGCTGTTTTCCCGGCCTACAACAAATGTCTAAGTCCTTGAAGCGGTTATAATTTGCTCAGGCAAAAAACCCAGTATATTCCCATACAAACGGGACTCCGGTTCCAATCCCGCGGGTATGAACAACCTCCACACCAGGGGGCCTGCGGGATAACAAACTCCAAGCGGCTCGCTGGCGACCTCTGCAGCAGCAGAGACAACGACCTCCACCTCGGGCGGCTAAACAGCAGCAGCGATGACCTCAGGACAGACGCTGCTGTGAAAAGGCCCTCGCCCACGTCCCCACACGAGGGGCGAGGACAAGCCGTTAAGGCCGAAGAGTCGGAGGGCGCCGTCCGTGGGGAGCGAACCCGCCAACACCGCGCCGGCGAACAGCGGCCGCCCCAAAGCGCACCAGCAGGTCCTCACTCCCGTCCTCACCGAGGCCGTCCCAGAACACGAGTACCGCCCTCACGGCGTATGACGTGCTGAGCGACCCCCGACGTAGCTGACGGTGCGAGGAGGACCTGGACGTGGCCGGCCCGCGTGCGGCACGACCGCCGCCCGGGTGGAGGACGGAAAGCTGCACCCTGGCCAGGGAGCAGCAGTCCGCCTTCCCTCGCATGGCTGGAGGACGCCTCCGCAGGGCTAGAGGATGCTCTTCTCCCCTGTACGCTGGGGGAGAAAAGGGTCACCGACCCACGCGGAGGCAACCCCCCACTCGGTGCGCTCCTCCGCCTCAGCCCGGATGACGAAGATTCTTGAAGCTGAGGGCAGGGCGGAGGTCGCAGCCCGGCTTGCTTCTCCCCACCACCAGGCTGGTGATCATCCCTACGGATGACCATTAGTGAGGGAATGCAGCCGGGCTGCATGACGAAAATCCTTGAAGCCGAGCGGTGGCTGAAGAGCACCAATCTCCACGAGGCCGCGCTCCTCCAACGATAGCAAGAGCAAGGCGACGACGGTGCACCCCATCCGGGGGCTTGAAAGGTGGAAGGGCGCAACACATGAGGGGAGAACAAAGGCATGGCCACTGCCCGGGGGATCGATCCCCTTTTATAGACAGATCTCCTCACTTGCACCGCTTAGCGTCACGGGCAAAGTCTCCACCGATGTGCTCCAGGGTTCTCCCCCTACGACACGGGGGTTGGGCCCCATACGTCGTGCGAACTGACTCGAGACGCGAGGGAGGCAAACCGCCGCACGCAAGGCATGAAACCGCCCTGCGGTTATAAGCGTTCCCTCATCCTCGCCGGAACTAGCGGACGAAAGGGCAAGCCGCCTCGCAGGGAGCATGCGACCGCACCACGGTTATACACCCTTTCGGCTTCGTCACTTCCGGTGGACCAGCACGAAGGCCCGGTCCCACCTACCATGCAATCGGCGCGACGGTCACTACGTGCGAGGAAACTGCACCGCCACCTGCGCCAATGCCGTATCTTCTCGACTACGGAACCAGTGCCGCGACTCGAGGCGGCCTCGCGCGTGACCCAACAGTGCCAATTGGGTGCAGCGGTCACGGGTCAGTCAGCTGCGGGGCTAGGCACAGCGGTTGATGTGGCCAAAAGCGGACCGGTAATAACTGCTACAACAGACGGGCGGAAGTAACGGTCAGATCACCCCCAGGCTCACGTCTTTTCCTGAAGCAGAGGGAGAGCCCTCTCCCACGGCGTAAGAGCGACGCGCCCGTGCCCCGTTCCTCGAACGGCCCGCGCACGCGCAACAGACGCCCCGCGAATCGCCCGTCCCATCGCATTAACTCCTTGGCAGAGCCAGCGACACCATTGGCAGGCGAAGCGAGCGACGTTTCACCTCCGCCATAATGGTCGCGTCAAAAAAGGTGCACCACGATTTTTAAATTCATGTCCCTTTTCCGTTTCCTCTCTCTCTCTTGACACAGGGACCGAGATAGGGGATATTTTGAAAGGGATCCTTCCCCGCGAAGGAAACGGGCCCCCGAGCCCTCCTACTGATCAGGGGTTCGAAGGCTGGCCCCTCGGAAGGGTTCGACGGCCGCCCCAGAGCACCCGGACTCCGCGCCCATTACTGATCAGGGGTTCGAAGGCTGGCCCCTCGGAAGGGTTCGACAGCTGCCCCAGAGCACTCGGGCTCTGCGCCCATTACTGATCAGGGGTTCGAAGGTTGGCCCCTCGATAGGGTTCAACAGCCGCCCTAGAACACGCAGAGTGAGGGATGACCCTGGGTATGTCCGATACATGGCCGAGGCTCGGGCTACACTCCCGAGGTACCCTAGGACATTTCCGAGACCAGCGGGAACGACTCGTAATGGAATCCCACCGGAGGGAGGCATCGAGCCCTTGGACCCTGTCGAAAAGGGTCCGGGTCCAGCGAATCACCTGCAGGTACTTTTGGAGCGCGCCTCTGGGCCACTAGCCAACCCCTAACAAACGGGGCACGGGCATCCACTCGGATCACCCGTTAGCAACTCGCTGGAAACACCATGATCGGTGCCCTCCGAGGGTAACATGGCGCATTCCCCCACTTCCTCCTTGCGGAAAGGCGACGAAGGGGCGTATAATAAAAGTCGAGACAGTCCTTGATCGTCCTCTCGCTCCATGCAGAGGCTCGGGGGCTGCTCTCGCACCCGGCTACGACCAAACTGTTGACAGCGTCAACAAACCAGCTCAAAAACTCGAAACCTGATCGAGCACCCGGGCTACGGCCAGGCCGCATAAGGGAACAACAGGACCGGCCGAGGCATCACGAAAAGCGTTAAAACATCAGAGGAGTCAAACCACTCCTCCGAGGCCTTGGGGGCTACACCCGCCGGGTGCGCTCGCGCGCACCCGTCGGAACAAAGTATAACCGAGAAAGGCCGGTCCCCTCACCAAGAATGCGGCAGAGCCTCGAAGCGAGCATCACCACTCCCCTCGAGGCTCGGGGGCTACTGTCGGGTACCGAAATTAGGAGTACCCCCACCACTCCTAATCACGGCTGGTAAACACCTTCAGAGCAAACCGTGAAGACTGATGGCTCGGGTCGAAGTCAAGGCTTCGACTACCAAGGGACGCGGTCTCACCTCGCCCGAGCCCGACCTCGGGTGGAACAGTGGTCCCAGACGAATCCACGCCTCGCCCGAGGGTCTCCTCAGACATGAGCGCACCCTTGGCTCAGCCAAAGGCAAGCCTTGTCGTGCAAGCGACTTTGGCCAAATCGCCTTACCAGCCGACCGTGTTGCATGCACATTTAATGCTGGGGTCGCCTAACACCTTATCCTGACACGCGTGCCTCAGTCGGCAAGGTCGAAGTGACCGCAGTCGCTTCGTCCTTTCACTGACCGATCTGACAGAAAAACAGCGTCGCCCGCCCTGCTTCGGCTGATGTGCCAACCACCTGGGCGAAACCGACAACGGTCGAGTTCAGCCTCGGGCGCAACAGGAAGCTCCGCCTTGCCCGACCCCAGGGCTCGGCCTCGGCCTCGGGAGGAAATCTTCGCCTCGCCCGACCCCAGGGTTCGGCCTCGACCTCGGCCTCGGGAAGAATCACGTCCTCACCCGACCCTGGGTCTCGGCCCCAGCCTCGGCCTCAGAGGAGTCGCTGCCTCGCCCGACCTTAGGCTCGGATCGACCACGCCACGAGGGATGCATCATTACCCTACTCCTAGCTAGCTCAGGCTACGAAGGAACAAGACCGGCGTCCCATCCAGCTAACCCCGGTAACAGGCGATGGTGGTTTCCTGCATGCAACCATGACGTCGGTGGTTCTCAAGCCCCCTACGGAAGCAAGGAGACGTCAGCAGGATCCATACAGCACCAACAGCTGTACTGCTACAGGGCTCAAGGCACTTCTCCGACGGCCACGATACTATCTCTATAGGACTCGAGACGTCCCCCAACGGCCACGTTGTTATCTGTACAGGACTCAGGACACTTCCCTGCCAGCCACGTTAGCTCCCAGCTACACCCCATTGTACAGCTGGGCACCTCCTTACATCTATAAAAGGGGGTGTCCAGGGCTCCACAGGGGGGAGGGGACGAGCATAAGAACAGAGGAACGCATGACGGGAGAAGACGAGCTGGGGCCGGACCCTCTCTCTCTCTCTCGCTCTCTGCTACTCGCTCTCTCTTGCCCTCGCTCTCTCGCAAGGCTTGTAACCCCTACTACGAGCACCCTGGTGCAGGATAATACAAGGCTCATTCCCCCACTTGTGTTCCATCTCGCACCAACCCATCTGGGCAGGGGCACGCAACGACAAATTTACTCGTCGGTCCAGGGACCCCCCGGGTCCGAAACGCCGACACATAGAACACCAACCTTCTAGTACCCAACCATTCTGGCCCCGGTACTTCACATGATTGTGCTCGTGCAAGATGTCAACAAGAATCTTCTCATAGTTCATATTCCACGAATATCTAGCCATGACTACATAGTATACAATAGCCAATAACTATTACATCAAAATAATACTAATGATTATTATAATCATTCCACATCTGCATAGCAATTTGATCTCTAAGAGCATTTCCAGCATTGGACTAACTACTATACTGATAATTGCTATCTACCTCTGGTAATTCAACAAATTGTCTAGAATTGATGTTAGTTGGGTGCTAATCTAACCATCCATCTTCACCATTTAAACCTCTAATCATGTTATGAAATGAACTGCTGTTGATGGAATCAAAACCTGAGTCTCTATGGGATAAAAGGTGACACTTTGAGGATGGGAAATCGCTTCTTCAAGACACCAATGGACCTTTCTATGTGGTCACGAAGGAGGACATGAGAATGATTAAATAACTCCTAAATAATCAGCATATATAGTACTCGACCCTCGCCTCCGATATTCACTGAGATGGTAAGAAGCTCCTCGATATGGGGCAACAAAAAGGAGTGTTTGCATATCCCCCATCTACAAGATAGTATTTACCATCTGGCACTCTAAAAACCCTTACTTAAAGTTGATTGAAGAACCCCCTGCATCAGATGCGGACCCTTCCCACCCACATGAGATGAATGTGAAATTCAGATCAAAGTCGCACGCCAACATCACGTTTTGAGAAAGGGTTCCTTTTCGATTTCTAAATGAAGGGGCTCTCTCTTCACTAATAGTTATGAGGACGTGTGTCCCATCAATTGCACCAATGCAATTCTGAAAGTAAGGCCAAAACCGAGGATTGGATGTAATCTTCACATGTGGCTGGTTTACACTTGGGAGCTTCACAAATCTTTGAGTTAGAGTAGGGATTATACCAAAGAACTCACTTATCTTTCTATGTATGGTTTCTCCTCTATCCTAAAATTCTTTTTGCAATATCGCATTGCTAGCATTTTGAGATATCATGTACATGAATATCCCAAGATGCTCCTCAATGCTCATATTTGAAGTGTCTTGCAACGGTCCTTCCCTTCTAAGATTGCTTGCTACAGCTCTAAAGATCTATGGCTCCATTCGAAACTCAGATTTGCACCAGATCTCATGACCATCGAGCATTTCTCTAATTTTTTGTGCACCACTATGACAATAAGTGTGTACTGGTCTCTTTTCAGAATAAAGGGAAGCATATATAGCTAGAACTAACACAAAAATAACTCATCATCATCTTCCTCCTCCTGTTTCAAATGTTTCCTTATCAACTCAATTCTAGAACCCATTTGTTAGTATCCCTAAAACAAAAAAGTTCTGAGAAATAATTTGTCAAATAAGATATTCGCATACTACAAGGCTGCAAACAAAAGGCAAAAGTTCTTGAGATTCAGACTAGAACTTCACAGATATTCCATGTGGTTCATGTTTCATCTGATCTAGTGGAAGATGTTGTAGACCAACCTTAGAAGACTAGAAGATATTGTGCATGGGCTTGATTTTTCTACAGGAAATAACAGACCTTGAACCAAGAAAGAAACTGGAAGTAGCAGCATAAGCATGGTTGAGCAAAAAGACATTGTGCTGCCATCTCTACAGGAAAAAGGTATTTCTTTCTTCTGTAAGTGCAATATATAGGAGGTAGAGCGGAAAGCTCAGACTCAAAATGCATATGTACTGAACATGTTGGTCATAAAATTACAGAGGGTGTTGGTTGCAGAGATACTGCACAAAGGGGCTCATCGACTTCCTTAATTTAGATCAAATGCTTTAGTCAAGTTTTATTAAGGATCTTAACAGCTAAAACCTAAATCCAACACTATGATTACCAACTACTTTACACGATGGTACAAAAAGATGGTCAAACACGCAATAGATAAATGCATTCGCACATAGGAACAACCACATAGGACCAACATCAGAAAGCAAAATCAGAAAGCAGCATCATAGAGTAGGAGCATGCCCTAGGACAGGCGGCAGCGGATATTGAAGAGATTGGAGGAACTTGATGGCAGAGTTGTTCACTTGTTTGTGTCACGAGAAGCAGTTGAGGTGATTTGCTTCTTGAGATCCGGAAGCTGTGACTAGTGAGATGTTGGGGGCGCGAGCTAAGGAGGCGCGACGAAGAGGAGGAGGCTACGATGGGTGGCGTGAAGTTCATGAGGGTGGTCTGCGCGAGGAAGAGGAGGGGGCTCAGGTGGTTTGTGCGTGGAAGGTAAGGCTGTCGTGCACGAACTGAGGCGGTGGGCGGCGGCGGCTTCGAGAGGGAGAGACAGGGAAACCCTTCCCGACCGTGTGACAACAGGGATGGAAACACCGTGCTACCCTGCAGATGCCCCGCGAATGAGGTCGGGTGCGTGGTCACCAAACAAAAAAAACTTTCCCTAGGGGGGATTCGGCTCGTGGATTTCTGGGTCGGGATATTACCGGGATCCTCCTGGGATCCTAGGATGCCAAAGGGGCCCTAAGTGCTAGTTTGGAAACCTCATTTTTCTATAGGATTTTTATTTTCCCAAGGGAAATTAGTTTATTTTCCCTTGGCAAAATAGGAATCCCTTAGAAAAATGGAGTTGCCAAACTAGCCCTAAGATATGTGTGGTTTGGTGGTTAACCCTAAATTTCTAGAGCAGAGGGTGTGGGTTTAAGTGCTCGCTCTGCACTATTTTTTATATAATTAATATTTATTTCTAAATATTAAGGTATGTGTGATCTGGGTGTTAGCTGCACGGGCAAGGTGGCAGACAGAATAGTTGGCTGCGTGCTGGGATTCATAGGGCAGTAGCTAAGAGAACGCTTGGCGTGGGGCCATAGGGCACAACCCCCAAGACGGGGCGCGTGGTACGGGCCTAGAGTGTCTGTGCGGAGGGTGAAGCCGTGGTAGCACCGAGAGTGACAAATGTGGTGCTCTTTTTTATTGGGGCAATTGCATTTTTACCCCTCCTCACGACCCTAATTTAGTTTTTACCCCTATTTTTTGAACTCCCTACTCCATTATAAGCACAAAACAGTGTTAAGTCAGCACATGATTCTACACTATTGTCCCTCTTATTATTAAGTGTTTGTAAATCTACACTTACTTTGATATAAAAATTCAATCATATTTTTTAAAACTTTTTTTTTCAAATTACAAAAATTCAAATACTTCGAATTTAATGCTAAAAATAAATTTAACATTATATTTTAATAACAATTTAGCTATAATTCGATAAAAAATAGTTGCAATTTGACACCAATTTCAGAACATTTTAAATACAAAATGGTGTCAGATTATAGCTAAAAATGTTATCAAAATTATAATTAAATTTTGTTCAAATTTCGATAAAATGCAATGTTAGATTTAAAGTGTTTTCATTAATTTCGAAGTATTTGAAATTTTAAATATGAAATAACTGATTTCCAAATTTATGTTGGATTTATGTCATATTTATACTCTAAAGTTTATATCAAAATGGGGGTAAATTTGCAAACAGTTCGTAACAAGAGAGACATTGGAGCAAAATTATGTGATGCCTTAACACCTAGGGTTGAAAACGGACAGGTAAAATCCCGCCCCGACCTATACCGGAAAAATATGGAAATAGTACAAAAATGGTAGAGGGTTTATCCCGTCCGCTTTTGTGGGATCCCGTTTTTATCCGGATTGAGCCCGTATTTATTCTGTATTGATAATTACGGGGCGAGCCTAATATGTATTAGTATATAAATTAAAGGCTCGTGTCCTTAGGTGAAAAATTATAGCACATGTGGCCATTGTAACCATCGGCTCTTTTCAATGATAAGTGGTCCAAAGTCTTAAACAGTATCGGATGTAGCTATATGTATATCATTAGCAACCAAACAACAATAGAATGTTGTCTCTCTGTATCTATTTGTTTTATGTTATTGTCCTGCTAATCAATCACTAGGCAACCATCAATACCATTTGTGTTTGTATTAAATTACGAGCTTCCGTTAGTATTTTCGTTTCCGCTCGTTTTCGTAATTTCGTTTATCCCGCCCACGTTTTCGTCCCTGACTATTCCGGTCCCGATCCTGTTTCCAATGATAAAATGCGGATACAGAAATGGGAGAGGGGTTTTCCACCCATTTTCGTCTGTTTTCATCCCTAATTGTAGCAACTCACATGGTCCACTCGCCGGATCAGAGATGGCGTCCTCATCGTCGATGACGTCCTCAACCAACACCTCATTCATTGATGGCAGAGCCAGAGTCGGTCGACGATGACATGGACGTTAAAGATCCTCCACAAGTGCAGCAACGAACTCGTCACTCATATCCGCGGACGCCCGCGCATGGTCGTCACTCAAAGCCAACGTCTGAGCGATCGCCGGGGCTGGAGGCGACGAGAGGTGGTGTAAAGCCTAAAATTGGTAGAAGAAAAAAATAAAGAAAAAATATATATTATAGTGTTTTTAGAATTTTTGAAACCTTTGGAATTCATTAGGACCTTTCCTTTTTATGTTCAATTAGGGGTACCAAATTAAGTTAAGGAACCAACCAATAGATAAAGAAAGATTGATCTCTTACTGATAATTTTGTGGTAATACATTTTATAGAAGACATAAATTAGACCTCCAGTTTTAAATGAAAACATAAAATAGGAATGAGAAAGGAAATTTAAATGAAACCATTTATTCCTCCCCTAAATAAATGACAAGGAAAATAATAAATAGTAATATGGGAAATATTAGATGTTATATCCTTGTGAAGGGATGTGTTCGATATTTGGAAACTAGGGAGTTCAAAACATGAGTTGAAGTTGAATTGAATTTAAAGTGAGGAATTAGAAATGAGAGAAGAATATAGAAAAGAAAAGAAAATAGAGAAAACTCGTCTGAGTCGTATTCCTCCTAGTCGGCCCATTCAATTTCCCTAGCCAGCCAGCCCATGGTGCCATCCCTCACACGCCACTGACGCGTAGGGCCGCATCGTCAGCTCTTCCTTCTCCCTCGCGTTTGAAAGGGAAATAGGGTCAAATCTTTTTCTAAATGATTTTGGTGGTTGAATTGTCCAACACAAATAATTAGACTAACTAGTTTGCTATAGATTATACATTCTACAGGTGCCAAAGGTTCAACACAAACCAATAAAAAGAACAAGTTAGGGTTCAAAAGAAAGGAGCAAAAAGGAAACCAAAGTGTTCCCTGGTCTGGCGCACCGGACTGTCCGGTGTGTCACCGGACAGTGTCCGGTGCACCAGGGGTCGTACACTCCAAACCCCTCGGCTTCGGGTTTCCTAGGCGTAGCTTCGCTATAATTCACCGGACTGTCCGGTGCACCAGCGGAGCAATGGCTACCTGCGCGCAACGGTCGACTCTGACGGATGAACAGTGCAGCACAGTAACGCGGCAGAAGTCAGAGCAGAAGGTCAGAGGGGCACCGGATTGTCCGATGTGACACCGGACTGTCCAGTGCCACATGAGGACAAAGCCTCCAACGATCGACCAGCTCCAAGTCCTAACGACAGGGTGACATGGTGGCGCACCGGACACTGTCTGGTGCGCCCATCGCCAGCAGCCTTCTCCAACGGCTACAATTTGGTTGGTGGCTATAAATACCACCCCAACCGGGCACTTCGAGGTGTGGGAGTCCAAGCAACATTCCAAGTCATATAGTTGACATATCCAAGCCCTCCCAACCACCTCTATTCATTGATCCATCCTATACACAAGATTTAGACCACTACAACCCACACAAGTGCCACAAAAGAGAGAGCAAGCAAAAGAAAGCTTCTCGTGTAAGTTTAGCAATAGTGCTTTGTGAGATTCATCGAGAGAAAGTGTGTGCTACATTTTGTGATCATTTGCGAGTGGAGTTTTGACTCCCATTGAACTTCCTCCAAAGTTTTGGAGGCTTATAAAGCTAGCAAGAGACACCTAAGAGTGTGGTGATCCTTGTGGGATCTTAAGTGATCCTTGAGAAGAAGAAGAGCTCACCAGTCTTGGTGATCGGTGGAGAGAGGGAAAGGGTTGAAAAAGACCCGTCCTTAGTGGACTCCTCAACGGGGGCTAGGCCTTCGAGGGCCGAACCTCGGTAAAACAAATCGCTCGTGTCTCTTATGTTTATTGCTTGTGATTTGTTTGTTCACTCCCCTTCTAAGTTCTCTTGCGCAACTCTTTGCTAATATTATTTTGTGTCGCTTCAAGTTAAATTCACATTTAGAGAAGCAACCCCTTGCAAGAAAGAACTTGTGTTACTCCTCTTCTTATCTAAGCCCTCTTGCATGATTCTCCACCAACATTTCTTGTAGTATTGCTATTGATTAAATTCCGCATTCTTTGAAAATAATACTCGTTGCAAGCAAAGGTTTTAGTTTTATACTCCGATAATTGTGAATCTTGTTCTAACCACTAATCAAGGGATCTAGTTTGGATTTAGAATTATAATTTTCAGGTTTTGCCTATCCACCCCCTCTAGGCGACTTTCAGCGTTGTGTCCGCACCAAGCCGCGGTGTCCGCCGCTAGAGATTGCGCGAGTTTCGCTGGCCGTTGCTCCCAGGCGGATCCTGTAACAGTGAAAGGGAAATGTGCCTTTGGGCCATTTCTATAATGTTTTGGTGATTAAGTGTCCAACACATAATTAGGTGAGTTGATTATGTGCCAAACAAGCAAGAAGTGCAACTCATGAAACAAGGTATGTTTCTAGACTTAGTACAATGTTTTGAGTAATAACATATATTGTCTAAGTGTTAGAAATAGAGAAAAGAAGAGAAGAAAAGAAATGCAATAGACTTGGCTTGGTACAGCCAAAGTCCAGTTCGGCTTGGCACACCGGACTGTCCAGTGGTGCACCGGACAGTGTCCGGTGGTGCACCGGACTGTGTCCGGTGCGCCAGGCCAGCCTCCGATGAACATGCCACTCTCGGGAAAAATCAGCGGCGTACGACTATAATTCACCGGACTGTCTGGTGTGCACCGGACTATCTGGTGAGCCAACGGCCGCCAGCATAACGGTCGGCAGGGGGCACCGGACTGTCCGGTGTGCACCGGAAAGTGTCCGATGCGCCAACTGCCACGAATCTGCAACGGTCGTCTGCGCCAGAACAGGAAGGAGATCACGCACCGGACATGAACAGTGGTTGTTCGGTGGTGCACCGGACTGTCCGGTGCGCCACCCGACAGAAGGCAAGAATAGCCTTCCTTGTTGGCCTCCAACGGCTCCTAGCTGCCTTGGGGCTATAAAAGGGACCCCTAGGCGTATGGAGGAGTTACCCAAGCATTCACTAAGCATTCTAAGTCTCCCACACTCCGTCTTCGCGCACTTGATCGATTGTGTTAGTGATTTGAGCTCCGTTCTAGTTGTGAACTCTTTGTGCTTCATTTTGAGCTCAAGTCTTGGCTTGTGTGCGTGTGTGTACTGCGGATTTGTGTGTGTTGCTCCCCAACCTTACTCCTATGCTTTCATTGTGATCTTTGTTGTAAGGGCGAGAGACTCCAACTTGTGGAGATTCCTCGCAAATGGGAAAAAGAGATAAGGAAGAAAAGCCGTGGTATTCAAGTTGATCATTGGATCACTCGAAAGGGGTTGAGTGCAACCCTCATCCATTGGGACGCCACAACGTGGAAGTAGGCAAGTGTTACTTGGCCGAACCACGGGATAAAATCGCATGTCTCTTGTGATTGTTCCTTCTTTGATTGTCTGTGTTCGCAAGAGCTCGTCTCATTGACTTGATTAATCCGCACTAACATTTTTATAATCAAGGTTGTTGGAATTTAGTGTTGAATTCTACAGGATCACCTATTCACCCCCCTTTAGGTGCTCTCAATTGGTATCAGAGCCGTTCTCTTCATCTAAGGGACTAATCGCCCGAAGAGATGGATCCTAAGGGAAAGGGGATGGTGGTCAACGACAAGGAGAAGGAGTCCCTCTTCAACGAGCCAAGGGACGACAAGCCCACTGACTCTGGCTCGAGTCATAAGAAGAAGGATAGGAAGAAAAAGAGGCGCATCAAGAAGATCGTCTACTACGACAGCAATAAATCCTCTTCTTCACCAAGAGACGATGACGATGACGATTCTTCGTTAAAGAAAAAGATGGTTAATCAAAACTATTCCTTTGATTATTCTCACATTCCATACAATTCAAATGCCCATTCACTTTCTATTCCTCTTGGAAAACCCCCACACTTTGATGGAGAGGATTACTCATTTTGGAGTCATAAAATGTGTAGTCATTTGTTTTCTCTCCATCCTAGCATTTGGGAAATCGTGGCAAATGGAATGCACTTTGATAGTACGGATAATCCTGTGATGATTAATGAACAAATTCATAAGAATGCACAAGCTACCACTGTTTTGCTAGCATCTTTGTGCAGGGATGAATATAACAAGGTTAGCGGCTTGGACAACGTCAAGCAAATCTGGGATACCCTCAAGATCTCACATGAGGGAAATGATGCCACCATGATCACAAAGATGGAACTGGTGGAAGGCGAGCTGGGGAGGTTTGCCATGATCAGGGGAGAGGAGCCAACTCAAACATACAACAGGCTCAAGACCCTGGTCAACAAATTTAGGAGCTATGGAAGCACAAGATGGACGGAGCACGACGTCGTCCGACTAATGCTAAGGTCATTTACCGTAATTGACCCCCATTTTGTCAACCTTATTCGTGAGAATCCCAGGTACACCAAGATGACGCCCGAGGAGATTCTTGGGAAGTTTATGAGCAGGCGCATGATGGTGAAGGAGGCTCGATATGTGGACGATGCACTAAACGGTCCACTACCCGTCTACGAGCCTCAACCTATGGCACTTAAGGCTACCAGCAGCAGGGAGACGCTACCAAGTAAGGTGGCACAAGTGGAGGCCGCGGGCCTCAACGAAGATGAGATGGCGCTTATCATCAAGCGCTTCAAGACCGCACTAAAAGGACGCAAGGAGTACCCCAACAAGAATAAGACAAGGGGAAAGCGCTCCTGCTTCAAATGCGGTAAGACTGGTCATTTTATTGCTTAATGTCCCGATAATGAAAATGATCAGGCACAAGAAAGACATGGCAAGAGTGAAAAGAAAAGAACTACAAGAAGACGAAGGGCGAGGCGCACCTTGGAAAGGAGTGGGACTCTGACTGCTCTTCATTCGACTCCGACGATGAGGGACTGGTCGCCTCAGCCTTCGACAAATCTTCACTCTTCCCCAACGAATGACATACGTGTCTCATGGCCAAGGAGAAAAAGGTAAGTGTTCAAAATACCTCTAAGTATACTACTAGCGATGATGATTCTAGTGATGATGAACTAGATTATACTGATTTATTTAAGGGCTTAGATAGAGCTAAAGTAGATAAAATCAATGAGTTGATTGATGCTTTAAATGAAAAGGATAGATTGTTAGAAAAGCAAGAGGATATTTTATATGAGGAGCATGATAAGTTTGTTAGTGTGCAAAAATCTCTTGCTTTAGAGATTAAAAGAAATGAAATGCTATCTTCTAAATTATCTGCTTGCCATGTAACTGTGTCTAGTTTAAAGAGTGTTAATGATGATTTAAATGCTAAGCTAGAAGAAGCAAATAAATCTAGTTCATGTGTAGAGCATGTTAGTATTTGTAATAGATCTAAGGATTTTGATGTTGATGCTTTTGGTGAACACCTTATGTCTATTACTAAATTAAATGATGAGGTGGCAAGTCTTAATGCTCAACTTAAGACTTGCAAGGTTGATTTTTATAAGTTAAAATTTGCTAGGGATGCCTACACCATTGGTAGACACCCCTCTATTAAGGATGGACTTGGTTTTCGAAAGGAAACCAAGAACTTAACAAGCCAAAAGGCTCCCATTCTCAACAAGGAGAAAGGGAAGGCTCCTATGGCTAGTAGTTCTCAAAAATGTCATGCTTACATTTATGATAGAAAATTTGCTAGAAATGCTCATTACAATAAGAGTTATGATGCGTTTAATTCACATGCTATGTTTGCTTCTAGCTCTACTTTTGTGCATGGTAGGCCTAGGAAAAATAATGTTGTGCATCATGTGCCTAGGAGAGTATGTAATGAATATTCTACTATTTACCATGCTTGCAATACTTCTTTTGCAATTTATTGCAAGAATGAAAAAGTAGTTGCTAGGAAGTTGGGATCCAAATGCAAGGGAGATAAGACTTGTATTTGGATTCCAAATGCTATTGTAACTAACCTTGTAGGACCCAACAAGAGTTGGGTACCTAAAACCCAAGCGTAAATTGTCTTACAGGTTTATGCATCTAGGGGCTCAAGCTGGATTATTGACAATGGATGCACAAACCACATGACGGGGGAGAAGAAGATGTTCACTTCCTACGTCAAGAACAAGGATTCCCAGGATACGATCATCTTTGGAGATGGGAACCAAGGCAAGGTCAAAGGCTTGGGCAAGATAGCCATCACCAACGAGCACTCCATTCAAACGTATTTCTAGTAGAGTCGCTTGGTTACAACCTCCTGTCTGTAAGTCAATTGTGCCACATGGGCTACAATTGTTTGTTTACAAATGTTGATATTTCAGTCTTTAGAAGGAGTGATAGTTCATTAGCATTTAAGGGTGTATTAGACGACAAAGTCTACTTAGTTGATTTTTCGAAAGAGGAGGCCGATCTAGATGCATGCTTAATAGCTAAGACTAGCATGGGCTGGCTGTGGCATCACCGTCTAGCACATGTTGGGATGAAGAACCTTCATAAACTTCTAAAGGGAGAACATGTGTTAGGACTAACCAATGTCTGCTTCAAAAAAGATAGACCTTGTGCAGCTTGTCAGGCAGGAAAACAGGTGGGAAGCACTCATCACAGCAAGAATGTGATGACAACGTCAAGACCACTGGAGCTTCTCCACATGGACCTCTTCGGACCCGTCGCCTACCTTAGCATCGGGGGAAGTAAGTATGGTCTTGTAATTGTAGATGACTTTTCCCGCTTCATTGGGTGTTCTTTTTGCAGGATAAATCAGAAACCCAAGGGACCCTAAAGCGCTTTCTAAGGAGGGCTCAAAACAAATTTGAGCTCAAGGTGAAAAAGATAAGGAGCGACAACATGTCCGAGTTCAAGAACTTACAAGTTGAGGAGTATCTTGAGGAGGAAGGTGTCAAGCATGAGTTCTCCGCTCCCTACACACCACAGCAAAATGGTGTGGTAGAGAGGAAGAACAGGACGCTTATCGACATGGCGAGGATAATGCTTGGAGAGTTCAAGACGCCCGAGCGGTTTTGGTCGGAAGCTGTGAACACAGCTTGCCATACCATAAACCAGCTCTATCTACATCGTCTCCTCAAGAAGACCTCCTACGAACTCTTACCGGTAACAAACCCAATGTATCTTACTTTCGTGTATTTGGGAGCAAATGCTACATTCTGGTGAAGAAAGGTAGACATTCCAAATTTGCTCCCAAAGCTGTAGAAGGGTTTTTACTAGGGTATGACTCAAATACAAAGGCGTATAGAGTCTTAAACAAATCATCGGGTTTGGTTGAAGTCTCTAGCGACGTTGTATTTGATGAGACTAATGGCTCTCTAAGAGAGCAAGTGGATCTTGATGATATAGATGAAGATGATGTTCCGACGGCCGCAATACGCACCATGGCGATTGGAGATGTGAGACCACAGGAACAACAAGAGCAAGATCAACCTTCTTCCTCAACGATGGTGCATCCCCTAACTTAAGATGATGGACAGGTTCATCAAGAAGAGGCGTGTGATCAAGGGGGAGCACAAGAAGAACAAACTATGGAGGAAGAAGCACCACCAGCCCCTCCAACTCAAGTTCGAGCGACGATTCAAAGAAATCACCCCGTCGATCAGATTCTGGGTGACATAATGTCGGGGACCATAATTAGGGGTACCCTCAAGGCTCCTAATTCTCAGCTGGTAACCCCCATCAGCACAAAGCTGCAAAGGCCTGATGGGTGCGATCAAGTTAGGGATCAGTCCATTCGAGGGACTCGATCACGCCTCGCCCGAGCCTAGCCTCGGACAAGGGCAGCCGACCCCAGAGGATCTCTGCCTCGCCCGAGGCCCCCCTCCAGCGGCGAACACGTTCCCGACTCGCCCGAGGCCCTGTCTTCGCCAAGAAGCAACCCCGACCAAATCGCAGGAGCATTTAATGCAAAGGTGGCCTGACACCTTTATCCTGACGCGCGCCCCTCAACTGACAGAGCCGAAGTGACCGCCGTCACTTTGCCGCTCCACTGACCGGTCTGTCAGAAAGACAGCGCCGCCTGCGCCGCTCCGACTGTGGTGCCACTTGACAGAGTGAGGCTGACAGGCGGTCAGGCCCGACCGCACGCACCATAGGAAACTCCGCTCCGCCCGACCCAGGGCTCGGACTCGGGCAAAGCCCCGGAAGACGGCGAACTCCGCTCCGCCTGACCCAGGGCTCGGTCTCGGGCAAAGCCCCGGAAGACGGCGAACTCCGCTCCGCCCGACCCAGGGCTCGGACTTGGGCTCAGCCCCAGAAGACGACGAACTCCGCTTCGCCTGACCCCGGGACTCAAATTCCGCCCTGGCCTCAGCCAACGGCCTCCGCCTCGCCCGACCCAGAGGCTCGGACTCGACCTCGACCACGGAAGATGGACTCGACCTCGACCTCGACCTCGGAGAAGCCTCCACATCGCCCAACCTAGGGCGCGGACCGGCCACGTCAACAGGAGGCGCCATCATTACCCTACTCCAAGCTGACTCAGGCTACGGGGAACAAGACCGGCGTCCCATCTGGCTCGCTCCGCTAGATAGGCGATGATGGCGCCCCGCACGTTCCCTGACGATGGTGGCTCTCGGTCCTCGTACGAAAGCAAGAGGACGTCAGCAAGGACTCGACGACCCCGACAGCTGTCCCTCCGCCAGGCTCCAGCACTCCTCCGACGGCCACGACATCACACAAACCGGGTGCCAAGATCTCTCCGGCCGCCACGATGGCGTGTACTTAGGGCGCTAGCTCTCCTCTGCTAGACACGTAGCACTCTGCTACACCCCCCATTGTACACCTGGACCCTCTCCTTACGCCTATAAAAGGAAGGGCCAGGGCCCTCTTAGAGAGGGTTGGCCGCTCGGGGACGAGGACGAGACGGGCGCTCGCATAAGGCCACTCGCTCCTTCCCCCGTGTGGACGCTTGTAACCCCCTACTGCAAGCGCACCCGACCTGGGCGCGGGACGAACACAAAGGCCGCGGGATTTCCACCTCTCTCTCTCCCATCTCCGGCCTCCTCGCTTTCCCCCCTTCGCGCTCGGCCTCGCGTCGACCCATCTGGGCTGGGGCACGCGGCGACACTTCACTCGTCGGCTCAGGGACCCCCCGGTCTCGAAACACCGACAGTTGGCGCGCCAGGTAGGGGCCTGCTGCGTGTTGACGAACGGCTTCCCGTCAAGCTCCAGATGGGTAGTCTCCAGCAACCTCTCCGGCCCGGGACGGTGCTCCGTTTCGGGAGCCTTGAGTTCATGTCCCTCGACGGCAGCTACGACATGATACTCTTTCCACCGCCGGGCGACAGCGACAGTGGCGGTTGACAGTCCGCCCGCCGGCGGCGGAATCGACGACGTCTTCCCCGCGTGGTGGAAGAACAACCTTCGAGCTCGCCCCGTCTTCTTCCCTGTCGACGGAGGAGGAGGAGGCGGGGCAACCAAGGCCAAGCAGGAGGCGGCGCCTCGTCGGCCGTCGAGCGAGTCGACAACGCCAGCACTCCAACGGGGCGCGCGCCGGGCATCGGCCTCACGCTTGAGACGAAGACGAGCGCTGTCTCCTCGCGACACGTCAATCCCGAGCAAACGGACGACGCCAGCACACTCGCGAAAGACTTGCTGGGTGTCGACCTCGTACCTAAGACGACGGTGCAGTCAGCCCCCGACGTGACCTCATCACCACCCGTCGACCAAGAGGTACCGACCGATTCCCATCCCACGCCTTTCAGATTTAGCCTCGACCCGCCTAGCGGCTCCGCTTTGGCGGACGCTCTCGTAGAGGCGAATCTGAACCCTCTGGGGTTTCGTATGCGATCACCTTGGGACTGGCTGACGGACGTCTCGACCTACGGGCCCTCTGGGTCCGAGGAAGATGACGAGCCTAGCTTCCATTGGGATTTCTCCGGACTTGGCAACCCCGGTGCCATGTGGGACCTCATGACCGCATGCGACTACTGCCTTTCCGACTGTTCCGACGGTAGCCGTAGCCTCGGCGACGAGGACTACGGCCCGAGCCGCGAATGTTTCCACGTCGATCTAGGGGGTCCCTCCGAAGGCAACCATCTCGGCATGCCGGAGGACGGTGATCCCCCTAGGCCGGTGCCTCGCGTTGACATCCCGCGGGAGCTAGCCGTGGTCCCCGTTCCGGCGGGGGGTCACGACCCACAACTCGAGCAACTCCGCGGGGTGTAGGCCAGGCTCGACGAGGGAGCAGGAGCGCTTGAGCCAATCCGCCGGGACGTCGGGCAGGCATGGGCGGGCCAACCTCCGGCCGGAGAAATGCATCATCTACCCCAGGGCTTCCAGCACCGCATCGCCGACGATGTCAGGGTCAGGCCGCCACTCGCATCCAGTGGGGTCGGCCAGAACCTGGCTGCAGCAGCAATGCTCCTCCGCACGATGCCGGAGCCATCAACCACCGAGGGGCGGCGAATCTAGGGAGAGCTCAAGGATCTCCTGGAAGGCGCCGCGGTCCGGCGGGCCGAGAGCTCCGCCTCCCGAAGGCAGGGGTACCCCTCGGAACATCATGCCGCGACTTCCCGATTCATGCGGGAAGCCTCGGTCTGCATCGGGCGCACGCGCAACACAGCGCCTGCGGCCCCGGGTCGCCTCGGCAACGAGCACCATCACCGCGATCGTCGGGCCCACCTCGACGAGAGGGTGCGCCAAGGCTACCACCCCAGGCGTGGGGGACGCTACGACAGCGGGGAGGATCGGAGTCCCTCGCCCGAACCACCTGGTCCGCAGGCCTTCAGTCGGGCCATACGACGGGCGCCGTTCTCGACCCGGTTCCGACCCCCGACTACTATCACAAAGTACTCGGGGGAGACGAGACCGGAACTGTGGCTCGCGGACTACCGTCTGGCCTGCCAACTGGGTGAAACGGACGATGACAACCTCATCATCCGCAACCTCCCCCTGTTCCTCTCCGACACCGCTCGCGCCTGGTTGGAGCACCTGCCTCCGGGGCAGATCTCCAACTGGGATGACCTAGTCCATGCTTTCGCCGGCAATTTCCAGGGCACGTACGTGCGCCCTGGGAATTCCTGGGACCTCCGAAGCTGCCGACAGCAGCCGGGAGAGTCTCTCCAGGACTACATCCGACGATTCTCGAAGCAGCGCACCAAGCTGCCCAACATCACTGACTCGGACGTCATCGGCGCGTTCCTCGCCGGCACCACCTGCCGCGACCTGGTGAGCAAGCTGGGTCGCAAGACCCCCACCAGGGTGAGCGAGCTGACGGACATCGCCACCAAGTTCGCCTCTGGCCAGGAGGCGGTTGAGGCTATCTTCCGGAAGGACAAGCAGCCCCAGGGCCGCCCATCGGAAGATGCCCCCGAGGCGTCAGCTCAGCGCGGCGCCAAGAAGAAGGGCAAGAAGAAGTCGCAAGCGAAACGCGACGCTGCCGACACGGACCTTGTCGCCGCCGCCGAGTACAAGAACCCTCGAAAACCCCCAGGAGGTCCCAACCTCTTCGACAAGATGCTCGAGGAGCCGTGCCCCTATCACCAGGGGCCCGTCAAGCACACCCTTGAGGAGTGCGTCGTGCTTCGGCGCCACTTCCACAGGGCCGGGCCACCCGCGGAGGGTGGCAGGGCCCGCGACGACGACAAGAAGGAAGATCACCAGGCAGGAGAGTTCCCCGAGGTCCGCGACTGCTTCATGATCTACGGCGGGCAAGCGGCGAACGCCTCGGCTCGGCACCGCAAGCAAGAGCGCAGGGAGGTCTGTTCAATGAAGGTGGCGGTGCCAGTCTACCTAGACTGGTCCGACAAGCCCATCACCTTCGACCAGGCCGACCACCCCGACCATGTGCCGAGCCTGGGGAAATAACCACTCGTCGTCGACCCCGTCATCGGCGACGTCAGGCTCACCAAGGTCCTCATGGACGGAGGCAGCAGCCTCAACATCATCTACGCCGAGACCCTCGGGCTTCTGCGTATCGATCTGTCCTCGGTCCGGGCGGGCGCTGCGCCTTTCCATGGGATCATCCCTAGGAAGCGCGTCCAGCCCCTCGGACAACTCGATCTTCCCGTCTGCTTCGGAACACCCTCCAACTTCCGAAGGGAGACCCTGACGTTCGAGGTGGTCGGGTTCCGAGGAACCTACCACGCGGTATTGGGGAGGCCCTGCTACGCGAAGTTCATGGCTGTCCCCAACTACACCTACCTCAAGCTCAAGATGCCGGGCCCCAACGGGGTCATCACCGTCGGCCCCACGTGCAAACGCGCGTTCGAATGCGACGTGGAGTGCGTGGAGTACGCCGAGGCCCTCATCGCCGACCTGGAGAGCCTCTCTAAGGAGGTGCCAGGCGTGAAGCGTCATGCCGGCAACTTCGAGCCAGCGGAGACGGTTAAGTCCGTCCCCCTCGACCCCAGCAGCGACGCCTCCAAGCAAGTCCGGATCGGCTCCGGGCTCGGTCCCAAATAGGAAGCAGTGCTCGTCGACTTTCTCCGCGCGAACGCCGACGTCTTCGCGTGGAGTCCCTCGGACATGCCCGGCATACCGAGGGATGTCGCCCAGCACTCGCTGGACATCCTAGCCGGAGCCCGACCCGTCAAGCAGCCTCTGCGCCGATTCGACGAGGAGAAGCGCAGAGCCATAGGCGAGGAGATCCACAAGCTAATGGCGGCAGGGTTCATCAAAGAGGTATTCCATCCCGAATGGCTTGCCAACCCTATACTCGTGAGAAAGAAAGGGGGGAAATGGCGGATGTGTGTGGACTACACTGGTCTGAACAAAGCATGTCTAAAGGTTCCCTACCCTCTGCCTCGCATCGATCAGATCGTGGATTCCACTGCCGGGTGAGAAACCCTGTCTTTCCTCGATGCCTACTCAGGGTATCACCAAATCAGGATGAAAGAGTCCGACCAGCTCGTGACTTCTTTCATCACACCCTTCGGCATGTACTGCTATATTACCATGCCGTGTGGTTTGAGGAATGCGGGTGCAACGTACCAGCGGTGCATGAACCATGTGTTCGGCGAACACATCGGCCAAACGGTCGAGGCCTATGTCGATGACATCATAGTCAAGACGAGGAAAGCCTCCGACCTCTTTTCCGACCTTGAAGTAACATTCCGATGCCTCAAGGCGAAAGGTGTCAAGCTCAATCCCAAAAAGTGTGTCTTCGGGGTGCCCCAAGGCATGCTCTTGGGGTTCATCGTCTCCGAGCGAGGCATCGAAGCCAACCCAGAGAAGATCGCAGCCATCACCAACATGGGGCCCATCGCGGACTTGAAAAGCGTACAGAGAGTCATGGGATGTCTTGCGGCCCTCAGCCCTTTCATCCCGCACCTTGGCAAAAGGGGCCTGCCTCTGTACCGCCTCGGGGCGAATAACGTTCCCCCCGGAAGCCTGCTCCCGAGACCTGCATCAATCCTCCGTCAAGATCGACGACGCGCCCTGTGACGGAACCTCCCAAGTAATTAGGCCCACCTACAGTTGTCCTTGTCTAACAGACATCAGACACCCTGTAGATGTTCCTAAGTTACTTGACAAGCTCGGTATCTTTCCTTACCTCACCAGGAACGTTTCACCCGTCTTGCAGACATTACAGATCATCGGAGATAAAGATATGCGGAAGCGAATTACATAAACTTACATTTATTTCAAAAGCAAGCTCGAGTTAATTTATTACAGACCAGTCTAAAAGCGAGTGCATAGAAGTAATAATTATACAAACCAGGGAGACACAAACTTCTCCCGGAAGGCTATAAACAAAAGATCCTAGATGGAGGACCGAGTCCTCCCGCACTTCAGTCTTGTTTTTCTTCTTTGGGAACCACCTTAGCACAGAAGCAGCAAAAGTCTGCTACTTCCCCACCTAAAAACAACAAAGGGATAAACCCTGAGTATGGAATTACTCAGCAAGTCTTACCCGACTAAGGAAAAGACTCTCAAGGGTATGCTGGTTATATGGGAGTCAAGGTAAGGCTTCTCAATAATCAAAGACTCTGTTTTGCAGAAATGCTTACTAAAGTGGATCCTTAAAAATCCAATTTTATTTGTCAAGTTAGGTAAAATTACCTGCACTAGAGTTCTTTCTACCCTAGTTCAATCACTGGTCCTGCACTAGCCAATTTCTTTAACAAAAGCCCATCATCTTTAGTGGAATGCTACGTGTAGGTCAGTGACCAAGTCTTCATAACCGCGAAGGTACGGCGAACCGAATCGATTATACTCAGCTGAGGATCTCCAATCACACGACATATGTAGCACTTAACCCTTGCATATGTCAACCCGCCACCGGGGTTCTTAAGACCGGATCAGGTTCACGCAAACCGAGAGCACAGATACACCACCGTCCAGCCTCTTGCCACGGAGGGTACACGCTACTCTCGCCACCGCTCCACTCCCATTTCGTGTTATCTTATTCCGGCCTTAGTCTGCCCGAGGCAAGGCTTACCCATGACGAGGCATGTGACCAGTTAAAGGGTCCTCGATCATCAAGCCTACATCGACAAGGTCCTTAATCGACTCAGACGGAGACACTACACCGAGACTCTCTTCTCGTGCAAGTCACCCGCCCGGTCTCAGCTTAATCATTTCAAACCCAAAGTTTGGTACCTGGCAGAGGTACATCTTTTCCGATGTTGAATCCATCAAGGCCTTTGACAGATTCACCATCAAGTTTTATTTTTGAAAACATCCCTCCCACTTTGCCAAACATCTTTTGTAAAACAAATACTTTTGTTTTTCTAAAGCAATACTAAGCATAGTAAAACCTTTTTGTAAAAACAGGATTTCAAGGAGGGTAATCAAGATCAAGGAAGGTAATGCAGGAATTGTTTAATCAATCAACTCCTATCACCTAATGCAGCAAGCAAGTGAGAAAGATTTTAAAAACATCAAGGGAGGTGGCAAATGCACCGGGTTTTGCCTTTGTTATCAGGTGTGTCCTGCTCAGATCCACAAATATCGAAATAAAAGCAGTTGTCTGCTTGAGGATCAGAGGTGGGTGGTATCCCTTCTTCAGAAACTTCTTCTTCTTCTTCGTGCTCTAATATAACCATATACATGCATAAGAATGGATGTCATGGAATGCTCATGAGGATGCAAAGATAGCATAAACTTATTATTTATGTCTTGAGTACAACTTTCCTTCACGGTACTCCGAGAACCTAGGGTTTCCGGAGTCAGTCAAGGAGTTCATGGAGCAGGGGGGGTGGTTTTGGGTTTAGTGATCAAACAAGGTCCAAATCAAACCAAACTCTACCCATGGCTTCTAAATAATGTGAAAAGCTCACATAAAAAGTTTGGGAAATTTTGGACTTATTATTTATTTTCTAAAAATCCAGAACCAATGGTTTAGGCTATTTTAAATACCCTAAAATTCCCTATTTGATCTAAAAATCAGGAGTTTATTTTTATTAAATTCTAGGGAAATTAACAAGCCTAGGAAAATTAGTCTCATATTTTTAGGATTTTTCTATAATTTTCTACAGATTTCTAAAGCTCCACTGAAAAAGAAAAGGAAAAACTCTTAAACAGTACTGGGCCGAATTCAGCCCACCGGCCCAGTTCCAGGGAGGACAGCGCGCTCGCGCCCGCGCCCAGGCGATTTTGCAGAAAGGGCCTCGCGCTTCTGGCTAATCAGAAAAAGGTCCTTTCACTATTGTGTTGAGTCACTGACGGATTGCACAAATGCCCTCGGGTTCCTATTTCTTCCCCGCGATTGCCCCTGAACATGGCGCGTCGTTCGTTCATCACGGGCAAGGCCCGTACCGGCCATGACCAGCAATGATCGTTCAAGCTAACTGTCGGAGAGGCTCTACGGACCTAAGGCGACCTAAGAACGGTCCTCAATTTCGAATGGTGCTCCAAGAAAGTGTTCTGCCCACGCTCAGGGCGGAAACCGGGGCGTCGAGCTCACGTTCCCATACAACCATGGCCGGACTGAGCAAACGGACGCCACCGAGAGCTTCATAAGCATGCAGAGGCACGAAAACGATACACGAATTGAATGGCGACTTACCAGAATGAGCTGGCCACGGGAGGGCTAGTCTTCACGGTGCGGCGGACGGAATTGGGGGAAGAAAGCGTCGCGGTGGCTCTGGGCGAAATTGGGAGATGGGATTGGGACTACACGGCCGTAAAGAACCACTGATTCCCCGTGTACAACTAATTTGAAGAGTGGAAGAGGAGACACGGCGAATTTTGGATTGCAATTGGTTTGCTGGTAGAGAGGAAAACACCTCGCCGAGGACCACCGTGCTATTTATAGCCACGGCGACCCAACAGTCGACCTCCGGCCACGGATAACATCGCAAGCGCATGCATAACACGTTGGTAGGAGGCACAGCGAGGAACTCACGGCATGTGTGACAGCGCGGCGAGAGCTCCCTGAGTCACGGTGGTCGCCGGTGAGTAACTCCGGCTGGGCCCGGGAGAGGGTGCCACGTATGAGTCATCCTTTTCCCGGCGTTATCCATCCCTCACCGTGCACGAATCCGGCGGCGGCGGCGCGAATTTTGACGCGGGGAGGTCGCCGGCGGTGGAGGTTTGTCACGCTGGCGATCAAATCTATTCGGGTTACTGTACCATGGGAAGACCCCATCAGTGCTTCTGACCGATCAATTTTAGAGTCAGTTTTCTCCAGATTTCACGTGACAACAGGTCCAAGTCTCTGCACCAAAGTTGTAGTGCTACATACCAGCTACAACTCAACTATAGGACTTGATCACATTTGAGCACTGGATCATGCTCAAAACCTAGCTTGAAGTCGAGGTCAGTTCATTGCTAGTCTGAAAATTCAGACATAACAGCCTGACAACCCAACTTTAGGCTTGTTTTTTTCTAAATTCTTCTTAACAACTAAGCTCACAACCTTAAGCAAAGTTGTTCTCCTATAATGGGTCTTCAACTTTGATGTGGTGACCTAGGGTAAAAACCCTATACTTTGTAAGTTACAAAGCCCCAAAGTTGAGCCCATTCACTGATTTTCAGACTTAGAATAAAACTCAAATGAGGTCCATTTTGCATTTAAGTCCAAAACTTAGGGTTTGGCCTTCAAATCCACATATTTGTGATCCAATTGACTTAAAATACTTATTTGACTTGGTTTTTGCACTTTAGCCCAAAAGTGGACAAATTTTGCACTTAGGTCCCTAGGGTTTGGTTTTAGGGTTTCCCAGGGTTCCAATTAGGGTTTCTGGTATTCTAGGGGTATAAATGTGATTCAACTTTATTGTTGGGGTCATTTTATGACTTTTACCCTAAAGTCTTTAGGTTTTCTTAACTTGGGTTAAGCTTTACCCCTTTAACCACTATTTAGGGTTAAGTCCTTTAACCAGGGTCCTATTTGTAAAACATTAAAACAATACAACTTGTTTGAAATTTTTACCTAGTGAATGCACTCTAGGTGTGTCAAACATATGCAATGCCCATGCTCAAGTTTTAGTTATAGTAACACCAGGGGTGTTACATCCTTCCCCCCATAAAAGAATCTCGTCCCGAGATTTAAAGTCCTAGGGTGAGTAATGGAAAAGGAAATGCTTCACATTTGTATTTCCTTATTTCTGGTACAAGGCAGGGGTGGTGTGGGGGTTCATTCCTTTATTACACAGCTATACAAACTTTACAACTTACAAGAGGCTAGAAAGCCTGGAAAATTCTTATTTAAGAAGTCTTGGGTTTCCCATGTAGCCTCATCTTCCGAATGCTGGTTCCACTGTATCTTATAAAACTTGAGAGTCCTTCTCCGGGTAACCCTGTCCTTTTGATCCAGAACTCGAATAGGATGTTCCGAGTATGTTAGGTCCGGTTCCAGGACAACATCTGTCACTTCAATGGTTCGATCGGGAACCCGTAGACACTTCTTTAATTGAGATACATGGAACACATTATGTACAGCAGACAATGTTTCGGGAAGTTGAAGTTGATACGCCACTGGCCCATATCTTTGAAGAATAGGAAATGGACCAATGTACCTGGGTGCAAGTTTTCCTTTAATCCCAAAACGCGATACGCCCTTCATTGGTGAAACCTTTAGATAAACATATTCTCCTTCTAAGAAGTATAAGGGCATTCGCCGTTTGTCTGCATAACTCTTCTGACGAGCTTGTGCTTTCTTTAGATTATGAATAACTTTCTGAACCTTATTCTCGGTTTCTTTTACCAAATCAGGCCTAAAGAAATACCTTTCACCAGGTTCAGACCAATTTAGCGGAGTTCGACACCGTCGCCCATACAAAGCTTCAAAAGGTGCCATCTTGATGCTTTCCTGGTAACTGTTATTATATGAAAACTCCGCCAAAGGTAAACATTCATCCCATTTCTGTGAGAAATCCAGGACACATGCCCGCAACATATCTTCAAGTATTTGGTTCACTCTCTCAGTTTGTCCACTGGTTTGAGGATGATAGGCCGAACTGTGGAGTAACTTAGTTCCCAGGGATTTATGAAGTTCTTCCCAAAATTTGGATACGAACTGAGGTCCACGATCCGACACTATGGTCTTTGGAACACCATGCAAACTGAGAATACGGGCAATGTATAACTCCGCATAGGTAAGTACCGGGTAATATGTCTTGACCGGCAGAAAATGAGCAACCTTTGTAAGTCGATCAACAATCACCCAGATAGAGTCGTACCCTTTTGCGGTCCTGGGCAATCCCACGATGAAGTCCATGCTTATGTCTTCCCATTTCCATGTTGGGATTGGTAAAGGCTGTAATGGACCAGCAGTTTTCATGTGTATGGCTTTGACACGTCTACAAGTGTCACACTTAGCCACATAGCGTGCAATTTCAATCTTCATCTTCGTCCACCAGTAGTGCTGTTTTAGATCATGATACATCTTAGTGCTTCCCGGATGAATAGAATAGCGACTAAGATGCGCTTCATCTAAGATTTGCTGGCGGAGTTCTTCATTCTTTGGCACTACTATGCGGTTGTTAAACCATAACACACCTTGATCGTCTTCCTTGAAACATTTGGCTGTTCTAGCCCTTATCTTCTCTCGTATGTGCTTCATACCCAGATCATCCTTTTGAGCATCAATTATCCTTTGCAAAATGGTTGACTCAAGCTTTAGCTGATTCAGAGTCCCTTCTTAATTCATTAATTCTATCGCCGTCTGCGATCCAAGTATTAGTCCTGTGTCGCAGCGTTGCTTGAAGTCGACTCACTTCGGCTTCCAAGTCTCCTATGGGGTCATTACTCCCGCTGCTACTGCTCTCGTGTCGAGGGGCCAGTTGATGCCGGGGTACTCCAATTAGTCCCATTGACTTTCGTGCCGTTAGCCTCGTGCGTGGCGGCATCTTTCTAAGGGGGAAAATTTATTAGCATAATTCTTAGCATGATGCATGAGTAAGTACAGAATCAACCTGGGTCGATTCAACCTTCTATACGTTGCACTCTTCCTATCTGGTCTTTAAGATAAACTCTTCAGAATACTTAGGTAAGAAGAGAAAAGAATCTTTAGGTAAGACTTTTGAAAATCTTTTGAAGATGCCTCATAATATCTGCAAAGAAGGGCTACGCTCCGATACCAGCTGTGACGGAACCTCCCAAGTAATTAGGCCCACCTACAGTTGTCCTTGTCTAACAGACATCAGACACCCTGTAGATGTTCCTAAGTTACTTGACAAGCTCGGTATCTTTCCTTACCTCACCAGGAACGTTTCACCCGTCTTGCAGACATTACAGATCATCGGAGATAAAGATATGCGGAAGCGAATTACATAAACTTACATTTATTTCAAAAGCAAGCTCGAGTTAATTTATTACAGACCAGTCTAAAAGCGAGTGCATAGAAGTAATAATTATACAAACCAGGGAGACACAAACTTCTCCCGGAAGGCTATAAACAAAAGATCCTAGATGGAGGACCGAGTCCTCCCGCACTTCAGTCTTGTTTTTCTTCTTTGGGAACCACCTTAGCACAGAAGCAGCAAAAGTCTGCTACTTCCCCACCTAAAAAAAAACAAAGGGATAAACCCTGAGTATGGAATTACTCAGCAAGTCTTACCCGACTAAGGAAAAGACTCTCAAGGGTATGCTGGTTATATGGGAGTCAAGGTAAGGCTTCTCAATAATCAAAGACTCTGTTTTGCAGAAATGCTTACTAAAGTGGATCCTTAAAAATCCAATTTTATTTGTCAAGTTAGGTAAAATTACCTGCACTAGAGTTCTTTCTACCCTAGTTCAATCACTGGTCCTACACTAGCCAATTTCTTTAACAAAAGCCCATCATCTTTAGTGGAATGCTACGTGTAGGTCAGTGACCAAGTCTTCATAACCGCGAAGGTACGGCGATCCGAATCGATTATACTCAGCTGAGGATCTCCAATCACACGACATATGTAGCACTTAACCCTTGCATATGTCAACCCGCCACCGGGGTTCTTAAGACCGGATCAGGTTCACGCAAACCGAGAGCACAGATACACCACCGTCCAGCCTCTTGCCACGGAGGGTACACGCTACTCTCGCCACCGCTCCACTCCCATTTTGTGTTATCTTATTCCGGCCTTAGTCTGCCCGAGGCAAGGCTTACCCATGACGAGGCATGTGACCAGTTAAAGGGTCCTCGATCATCAAGCCTACATCGACAAGGTCCTTAATCGACTCAGACGGAGACACTACACCGAGACTCTCTTCTCGTGCAAGTCACCCGCCCGGTCTCAGCTTAATCATTTCAAACCCAAAGTTTGGTACCTGGCAGAGGTACATCTTTTCCGATGTTGAATCCATCAAGGCCTTTGACAGATTCACCATCAAGTTTTATTTTTGAAAACATCCCTCCCACTTTGCCAAACATCTTTTGTAAAACAAATACTTTTGTTTTTCTAAAGCAATACTAAGCATAGTAAAACCTTTTTGTAAAAACAGGATTTCAAGGAGGGTAATCAAGATCAAGGAAGGTAATGCAGGAATTGTTTAATCAATCAACTCCTATCACCTAATGCAGCAAGCAAGTGAGAAAGATTTTAAAAACATCAAGGGAGGTGGCAAATGCACCGGGGCTTGCCTTTGTTATCAGGTGTGTCCTGCTCAGATCCACAAATATCGAAATAAAAGCAGTTGTCTGCTTGAGGATCAGAGGTGGGTGGTATCCCTTCTTCAGAAACTTCTTCTTCTTCTTCGTGCTCTAATATAACCATATACATGCATAAGAATGGATGTCATGGAATGCTCATGAGGATGCAAAGATAGCATAAACTTATTATTTATGTCTTGAGTACAACTTTCCTTCACGGTACTCCGAGAACCTAGGGTTTCCGGAGTCAGTCAAGGAGTTCATGGAGCAGGGGGGGTGGTTTTGGGTTTAGTGATCAAACAAGGTCCAAATCAAACCAAACTCTACCCATGGCTTCTAAATAATGTGAAAAGCTCACATAAAAAGTTTGGGAAATTTTGGACTTATTATTTATTTTCTAAAAATCCAGAACCAATGGTTTAGGCTATTTTAAATACCCTAAAATTCCCTATTTGATCTAAAAATCAGGAGTTTATTTTTATTAAATTCTAGGGAAATTAACAAGCCTAGGAAAATTAGTCTCATATTTTTAGGATTTTTCTATAATTTTCTACAGATTTCTAAAGCTCCACTGAAAAAGAAAAGGAAAAACTCTTAAACAGTACTGGGCCGAATTCAGCCCACCGGCCCAGTTCCAGGGAGGACAGCGTGCTCGCGCCCGCGCGCGCGCGCCTGCGCCCAGGCGATTTTGCAGAAAGGGCCTCGCGCTTCTGGCTAATCAGAAAAAGGTCCTTTCACTATTGTGTTGAGTCACTGACGGATTGCACAAATGCCCTCGGGTTCCTATTTCTTCCCCGCGATTGCCCCTGAACATGGCGCGTCGTTCGTTCATCACGGGCAAGGCCCGTACCGGCCATGACTGGCGATGATCGTTCAAGCTAACTGTCGGAGAGGCTCTACGGACCTAAGGCGACCTAAGAACGGTCCTCAATTTCGAATGGTGCTCCAAGAAAGTGTTCTGCCCACGCTCAGGGCGGAAACCGGGGCGTCGAGCTCACGTTCCCATACAACCATGGCCGGACTGAGCAAACGGACGCCACCGAGAGCTTCATAAGCATGCAGAGGCACGAAAACGATACACGAATTGAATGGCGACTTACCAGAATGAGCTGGCCACGGGAGGGCTAGTCTTCACGGTGCGGCGGACGGAATTGGGGGAAGAAAGTGTCGCGGTGGCTCTGGGCGAAATTGGGAGATGGGATTGGGACTACACGGCCGTAAAGAACCACTGATTCCCCGTGTACAACTAATTTGAAGAGTGGAAGAGGAGACACGGCGAATTTTGGATTGCAATTGGTTTGCTGGTAGAGAGGAAAACACCTCGCCGAGGACCACCGTGCTATTTATAGCCACGGCGACCCAACAGTCGACCTCCGGCCACGGATAACATTGCAAGCGCATGCATAACACGTTGGTAGGAGGCACAGCGAGGAACTCACGGCATGTGTGACAGCGCGGCGAGAGCTCCCTGAGTCACGGTGGTCGCCGGTGAGTAACTCCGGCTGGGCCCGGGAGAGGGTGCCACGTATGAGTCATCCTTTTCCCGGCGTTATCCATCCCTCACCGTGCACGAATCCGGCGGCGGCGGCGCGAATTTTGACGCGGGGAGGTCGCCGGCGGTGGAGGTTTGTCACGCTGGCGATCAAATCTATTCGGGTTACTGTACCATGGGAAGACCCCATCAGTGCTTCTGACCGATCGATTTTAGAGTCAGTTTTCTCCAGATTTCACGTGACAACAGGTCCAAGTCTCTGCACCAAAGTTGTAGTGCTACATACCAGCTACAACTCAACTATAGGACTTGATCACATTTGAGCACTGGATCATGCTCAAAACCTAGCTTGAAGTCGAGGTCAGTTCATTGCTAGTCTGAAAATTCAGACATAACAGCCTGACAACCCAACTTTAGGCTTGTTTTTTTCTAAATTCTTCTTAACAACTAAGCTCACAACCTTAAGCAAAGTTGTTCTCCTATAATGGGTCTTCAACTTTGATGTGGTGACCTAGGGTAAAAACCCTATACTTTGTAAGTTACAAAGCCCCAAAGTTGAGCCCATTCACTGATTTTCAGACTTAGAATAAAACTCAAATGAGGTCCATTTTGCATTTAAGTCCAAAACTTAGGGTTTGGCCTTCAAATCCACATATTTGTGATCCAATTGACTTAAAATACTTATTTGACTTGGTTTTTGCACTTTAGCCCAAAAGTGGACAAATTTTGCACTTAGGTCCCTAGGGTTTGGTTTTAGGGTTTCCCAGGGTTCCAATTAGGGTTTCTGGTATTCTAGGGGTATAAATGTGATTCAACTTTATTGTTGGGGTCATTTTATGACTTTTACCCTAAAGTCTTTAGGTTTTCTTAACTTGGGTTAAGCTTTACCCCTTTAACCACTATTTAGGGTTAAGTCCTTTAACCAGGGTCCTATTTGTAAAACATTAAAACAATACAACTTGTTTGAATTTTTTACCTAGTGAATGCACTCTAGGTGTGTCAAACATATGCAATGCCCATGCTCATGATGCCATGCTCAAGTTTTAGTTATAGTAACACCAGGGGTGTTACACGCCCGAGCCTGAGGCACCCTCGACCCAGTCCGAGGTACCCTCGGCACCGTCCGAGGCACCCTCGGCTCGGCCCGAGCCACCCTCGGTTCGGCCCGAGGCACCTTCGGCCCCCGAGGGCGAAACACTGCGCGTCGAGGGGGAGCAAAGCGGGGTCACGCCTGATCAAAACTGGCAGACCCCGTACCTGCAATATCTCCACCGAGGAGAGCTACCCCTTGACCGAGCCGAAGCTCGGCGGTTGGCGCGGCGCACCAAGTCATTCGTCTTGCTGGGAGAAGGGAAGGAGCTCTACCACCGCAGCCCTTCAGGCATCCTCCAGCGATGCATCTCCACCACCGAAGGTCAGGAACTCCTCCGAGAAATACACTCGGGGGCTTGCGGCCACCACGCAGCACCTCGAGCCCTTGTCGGAAATGCTTTCCGATAAGGTTTCTACTGGCCAACGGCGGTGGCCGACGCCACTAGAATTGTCCGCGCCTGCGAAGGGTGTCAGTTCTATGCAAGGCAGACCCACCTGCCCGCTCAGGCTCTGCAGACGATACCCATCACATGGCCTTTTGCTGTGTGGGGTCTGGACCTCGTCGGCCCCTTGCAGAAGGCACCCGAGGGCTACACGCACCTGTTGGTCGCCATCTACAAATTTTCTAAGTGGATCGAGGTCTGACCCCTGAACAGCATCAGGTCCGAGCAGGCGGTGGCGTTCTTCACCAACATCATCCATCGTTTCGGGGTCCCGAACTCCATCATCACCGACAACGGCACCCAGTTCACCAGCAGAAAGTTCCTGGACTTCTGCGAGGATCACTACATCCGGGTGGACTGGGCCGCCGTGGCTCATCCCATGACGAATGGGCAAGTAGAGCGTGCCAATGGCATGATTCTACAAGGACTCAAGCCTCGGATTTACAACGACCTCAACAAGTTCGGCAAGCGATGGATGAAGGAACTCCCCTCGGTGGTCTGGAGCCTGAGAACGACACCGAGCCGAGCCACGGGCTTCACGCTGTTCTTCCTAGTCTATGGGGCCGAGGCCATCTTGCCCACAGACCTGGAATACGGTTCCCCGAGGACGAGGGCCTATGACGACCAGAGCAACCAAGCTAGTCGAGAAGACTCGCTGGACCAGCTGGAAGAGGCTCGGGACAAGGCCTTACTACACTCGGCGCGGTACCAGCAGTCCACGCGACGCTACCACGCCTGAGGGGTCTGGTCCCGAGACCTCCAAGTGGGCGACCTGGTGCTTCGGCTACGACAAGACGCTCGAGGTCGACACAAGCTCATGCCCCCCTGGGAGGGGCCGTTCGTCATCGCCAAAGTTCTAAAACCCGGAACATACAAGCTGGCCAACAGTCAAGGCGAGGTCTACAGCAACGCTTGGAACATCCAACAGCTACGTTGCTTCTACCCTTAAGATGTTTTCAAGTTGTTCATATACCTCGCTCTCACGCAAAGTTTAGTCATCAAGGAAGGGTCAGCCTTGCCTCGGCAAAGCCCGACCCTCCCTCGGGGGCCAAAAGGGGGGAACCCCCTCTGCGTCGAAATTTTCCTCGAAAAAAGATCTTTTCCACCGGAATGTCTTTCGTGCTTTTCGACTACTTCGAAAGTGGATCCTGAAAACGACGGAGTACACGTAAGCAGCCAGGCTCCGGCCGACCTGGTCTTCTTTTCGAGCCAACTCTGCCTTTGTTCGCGCTGGCACCGCTACCCCTGGCCTCGGCTCATCGAAAAGCGACCGAGGGTTTCTTCTAACTAAGCAAGGGAAGCCTCGGACAACAAGGCTAACCGAGCCGAGGGACTCCTACGCCTCCGGGATACGGATACCTCACTCGTCACCTTTACACGGGGCGACCCACGCTTGGTGAAGCGGTTCAGACAACCAACAAGCGAGTCTTAGTGCTCGAAAATGGGAAAAAAACATGGCTCCGTGCCGAATTTACATACATGTTCAGGCCTCGACAGCCACAGTGAACAAAAACACTGGCATTCAAAGTGCCATTACAAACGGAACTCCGGTTCCACCTCCGCAGGTACGAACAACCCCACTCGATGGGGGAGGGGCCTGCGGAGCAACAGAAGACCGACGAACGGCTCGCCGTCGCCCGCCCCAGCAGCGGCGACGATGAAGACTTCTGCTCCGGGGGGCCGAACAGCAGCAGCGATGACCTCAGGGCGGATGCTGCTGCCAGGAGGCCCCCGCCCGTGCCCAAACTCGTGAGGCAAGGATGGGCAGAAGGCCGTAGAGTTGGAGGTCGGTCCGTGGGTGGCGCCGGCAAGCTCGTCGGCGGCGGAACCTCTTCCAGCTGCCGTGGCGGGAGGCGGCACCAGGAGCGGCTCCGAAGCCGCTCGGCTCAGAGAGCCGGGCACGGTGCAGCTGCCAGCGCCACGGACGACTCCCGCCCTTCCCCCCGATCACTGAGGGAAGGAGCGGGCCACCGCACACACAGGGGCCGACCCCGACTCGATACTCTCCCCTCCCCAGCCCTGGTGATGAAAATCCTTGAGGCTGAGGGAGGGGCAGAGGCCGCGGCCCGGTTCGCTCTCCCCCGCCATCGAACTGGAGGTCACCATCTTGGGTGACCGCCGGCGGAGGGGTGCAGCCGGGCTGCATGTTGAAAATCCTTGAAGCCGAACGACGGCTGAAAGGTACCAACTCCCGCAGAGTTGCGTTCCTCCAACGACGAAGCGGAAAGACGGCGGATATCCCCCATCCGGGGGCTTGGAAGATGGAAAGACACGATGCATAAGGGAGCGCGAAGACACGGTCGCCTTCCAAGAGGATCACCCTCCTTTTAAAGGCGACTCTCCCTACTTGCGTCCCCAGCCGTCATGGGCTGAGTCTTCTCCAACACGCTCCAAGGTCCTCCCCCTATGGCGCGGGGGCTGGGTCCCACACGTCATGCAAGCCGGCCCAGAGCAGAAGAAGCCAAACCGCCGCGCCGTGGTACGTGCAACCGCCCAGCGGTTACAAGCGGCTCTCCACTTTTGCCCAGACCAGCGGGCGAAAGGGCGGGCAGCTATGCAGGCGGCATGCAACCGTGCCAAGTGGGCGCGCTTCTCTGACTCCCAACACGCCCAGCATGGAGGCCTAGACCCATGCGTCATGCAACCGGCGCGCCGAATGCTTTGTGCCTGCAACTGCTCCGCCACCTGTGGCATCCACCGCGCCTCCTCGACTGCGGAACCAATACCGCGACTCGAGGCGACCCAGCGCACGACCCAGCGGCTCCAGCCTGGCGCGACGGTCAATGCGGCCGAAGACGGGCCGGCAGTAATGGCGGTGGCAGGCGGGCAGGAGCAGCGGTCACGTCGTCAGCCAAGCTTATGTCCCATCCGGGGGCAGCGAGAGAACCCTCTCTCACGGCGTGAAGACAACGCGCTCGTGTTCCGTTCCTCGAACGGCTCGCGCACGCGCGACGGCTGCCCTGCGAACCACTCGCCCCGTCGCATTAACTCCACGGCGGGACAAGCGGCGCCTCTGGCAGGAGAAGCGAGCGGCGCTTCGCCTTCGCCATTATGACCGCGTCAAAAAAGATACGCCGCGTCGTTCGATTTCGTATCCTTCTCCTTTTTTCCTCTTTCTCTCTCTTGGAACAGGGACCGGGAAAGGGGATACCCCGGAAAGGATCCTTCCCTGTGAAGGAACCAGGCTCCGAGCCTCCCTACTGATCAGAGGTTCGAAGGCTGGCCTCTCGGAAGGGTTCAGCAGCCGCCTCAGAGCACGTGGGCTCCACACCCACTACTGGTCAGAGGTTCGAAGGCCGGCCCCTCGGAAGGGTTCAACGGCCGCCTCAGGCTACTCGGGCTCCGCGCCCACTACTGATCAGGGGTTCGAAGGCTGGCCCCCGAAGGGTTCACAGCCGCCTCAGACACAGAGCGAGGGATGACCATGGGTACGTTCGATACATAACCAAGGCTCGGGCTGCACTCCCGAGGTACCCTAGGACATTTCCGAGACCAGCGGGAACGATCTTGTAACGGAATCCCATCAGAGGGAGGCATCGAGCCCTCGGACCCCGTCACCAGGGGACCGGGTCCGGCAGATCACCCGCAGGTACTTTTGGGCGTGCCTCTGGGCCCCTAGCCGACCCCTAACGAATGGGGCACGAACGTCCGCTCGGATCACCCGCCTGCAGCTCACCGGAGACACCATGTTCGGCGCCCACCGAGGGCAACATGGCGCTCTCCCCCCTCCTCCTTGCGGAAAGGCGACGCAGGGGTGTATGTAAAAAAGTCGAGTCTGTCCCTGATCGCCCTCTCGCCCTGTGCAGAGGCTCGGGAGCTGCTCTCGCAAACCCGGCTCTGGCCAAACCGTTGACAGCGTCAACATACCAGCCCGAGAACTTGGGACCAGACCGTACACCCGGGCTACGGCCAGCTCACATGAGGGAACGACCAGACCAGCCGAAGCATTGCACGAGGCGTTAAGACCTCGGAGGAGTCAAACCACTCCTCCGAGGCCTCGGGGGCTACACCCGGCGGGTGCGCTTGCGCGCACCCACCGGAACAAAACGCAACCGAGAAAGGCTGGTCCCCTTGCAAAAAAGTGCGACGAAAGCCTCCAAGCGAGTGCTAACACTCCCTTCGAGGCTCGAGGGCTACTGTCGGGGACCATAATTAGGGGTACCCTCAAGGCTCCTAATTCTTAGCTGGTAACCCCCATCAGCACAAAGCTGCAAAGGCCTGATGGGTGCGATCAAGTTAGGGATCAGTCCATTCGAGGGACTCGATCACGCCTCGCCCGAGCCTAGCCTCGGACAAGGGCAGCCGACCCCGGAGGATCTCCGCCTCGCCCGAGGCCCCCCTCCAGCGGCGAACACGTTCCCGGCTCGCCCGAGGCCCTGTCTTCGCCAAGAAGCAACCCCGACCAAATCGCAGGAGCATTTAATGCAAAGGTGGCCTGACACCTTTATCCTGACGCGCGCCCCTCAACTGACAGAGCCGAAGTGACCGCCATCACTTCACCGCTCCACTGACCGGTCTGTCAAAAAGACAGCGCCGCCTACGCCGCTCCGACTGCGGTGCCACTTGATAGAGTGAGGCTGACAGGCGGTCAGGCCCGGCCGCACGCACCATAGGAAACTCCGCTTCGCCCGACCCAGGGCTCGGACTCGGGCAAAGCCCCGGAAGACAGCGAACTCCGCTCCGCCCGACCCAGGGCTCGGACTCGGGCAAAGCCCCGGAAGACGGCGAACTCTGCTCCGCCCGACCCAGGGCTCGGACTTGGGCTCAGCCCCAAAAGACGACGAACTCCGCTTCGCCCGACCCCGGGACTCAAATTCCGCCCTGGCCTCTGCCTCGCCCGACCCAGAGGCTCGGACTCGGCCTCGGCCACGGAAGACAGACTCGACCTCGACCTCGGAGAAGCCTCCACATCGCCCAACCTAGGGCGCGGACCGGCCACATCAACAGGAGGCGCCATCATTACCCTACTCCAAGCTGACTCAGGCTACGGGGAACAAGACCGGCGTCCCATCTGGCTTGCTCCGCCAGATAGGCGATGATGGCGCCCCGCACGTTCCCTGACGATGGCGGCTCTCGGCCCCCTTACGAAAGCAAGAGGACGCCAGCAAGGACTCGACGGCCCTAACAGCTGTCCCTCCGCCAGGCTCCAGCACTCCTCCGACGGCCACGACATCACACAAACTGGGTGCCAAGATCTCTCCGGCCGCCACGATGGCGTGTACTTAGGGCGCTAGCTCTCCTCCGCTAGACACGTAGCACTCTGCTACACCCCCATTGTACACCTGGACCCTCTCCTTACGCCTATAAAAGGAAGGGCCAGGGCCCTCTTAGAGAGGGTTGGCCGCTCGGGGACGAGGACGAGACGGGCACTCGCATAAGGCCACTTGCTCCTTCCCCCGTGTGGACGCTTGTAACCCCCTACTGCAAGCACACCCGACCTAGGCGCGGGACGAACACGAAGGCCGCGGGATTTCCACCTCTCTCTCTCTCCCATCTCTGGCCTCCTCGCTTTCCCCCCTTCGCGCTCGGCCTCGCGTCGACCCATCTGGGCTGGGACACGCGGCGACACTTCACTCATCGGCTCAGGGACCCCCCGGTCTCGAAATGCCGACACATAAGCAAGGGAGTAACTACTCGCTCAAGATTAGCTTATTTTTGTGAGCATTACTTGTTTGTTTCTTCTATTGAGCCTTTCAGGGTAGAAGAGGCCTTGCAAGATCCGGACTAGGTGTTGGCCATGCAGGAAGAGCTCAACAACTTCAAAAGGAATGAAGTTTGGATCCTGGTGCCATGTCCAAAGCAAAACGTTGTGGAAACCAAGTGGGTGTTCCGCAACAAGCAAGATGAGCACGGGGTGGTGACAAGAAACAAGGCTCAACTTGTGGCAAAAGGTTATGCCCAAGTCACAGGTTTGGATTTTGAGGAGACTTTTGCTCCTGTGGCTAGGCTAGAGTCTATTAGAATATTATTAGCTTATGCCGCTCACCACTCTTTTAGGTTGTTTCAAATGGATGTCAAGAGCGCTTTCCTCAATGGGCCAATCAAGGAGGAGGTGTATGTGGAACAACCCCCTGGCTTTGAGGATGACAGGTACCCCGACCATGTGTGTAAGCTCTCTAAGGCGCTCTATGGACTTAAGCAAGCCTCAAGAGCATGGTATGAATGCCTTAGAGATTTCTTAATTGCTAATTCTTTCAAGGTTGGGAAAGCCGATCACACTCTTTTCACTAAGACTTGTGACGGTGACCTTTTTGTGTGCCAAATTTATGTCGATGACATAATCTTTGGTTCTACTAACCAAAAGTCTTGTGAGGAGTTTAGCAGGGTGATGACTCAAAAGTTTGAGATGTCGATGATGGGCGAGTTGAACTACTTCCTTGGGTTCCAAGTGAAGTGTCACACCCGTTTCTAAGGCAAAGCCGGGTGCATAGCATATGTGTGCCAGGATCTATTTCCACACATATGTTGATGTCACAAGTGTCGGCGTTTCGAGACCGGGGGGTCCCTGAGCCGACGAGTGAAGTGTCGCCACGTGCCCCAGCCCAGATGGGTCGACGCGAGGCCGAGCGTGAAGGGGGGAAAGCGAGGAGGCCGGAGATGGGAGAGAGAGAGGTGGAAATCCCGCGGCCTTCGTGTTCGTCCCGCGCCCAGGTCGGGTGCGCTTGCAGTAGGGGGTTACAAGCGTCCACACGGGGGAAGGAGCGAGTGGCCTTATGCAAGCGCCCGTCTCGTCCTCGTCCCCGAGCGGCCAACCCTCTCTAAGAGGGCCCTGGCCCTTCCTTTTATAGGCGTAAGGAGAGGGTCCAGGTGTACAATGGGGGGTGTAGCAGAGTGCTACGTGTCTAGCGGAGGAGAGCTAGCGCCCTAAGTACACGCCATCATGGCGGCCAGAGAGATCTTGGCACCCGGTTTGTGTGATGTCGTGGCCGTCGGAGGAGTGCTGGAGCCTGGCGGAGGGACAGCTGTCAGGGTCGTCGAGTCCTTGCTGACGTCCTCTTGCTTTCGTAAGGGGGCCGAGAGCCGCCATCGTCAGGGAACGTGCGGGGCGCCATCATCGCCTATCTGGCGGAGCGAGCCAGATGGGACGCCGGTCTTGTTCCCCGTAGCCTGAGTCAGCTTGGAGTAGGGTAATGATGGCGCCTCCTGTTGACGTGGCCGGTCCGCGCCCTAGGTTGGGCGATGTGGAGGCTTCTCCGAGGTCGAGGTCGAGTCCGTCTTTCATGGCCGAGGCCGAGTCCGAGCCTCTGGGTCGGGCGAGGCGGAGGCCGTTGGCTGAGGCCAGGGCGGAATTTGAGTCCCGGGGTCGGGCGAAGCGGAGTTCGTCGTCTTCTGGGGCTGAGCCCAAGTCCGAGCCCTGGGTCGGGTGGAGCGGAGTTCGCCGTCTT
Organism: Zea luxurians; assembly: GCA_029449295.1. Taxonomy (NCBI): domain Eukaryota; kingdom Viridiplantae; phylum Streptophyta; class Magnoliopsida; order Poales; family Poaceae; genus Zea; species Zea luxurians. Next base: position 344,054 of record JAOPSE010000512.1, on the reverse strand, counting down.
CCGGGGCTTTGCCCGAGTCCGAGCCCTGGGTCGGGCGGAGCGGAGTTCGCCGTCTTTTGGGGCTTTGCCCGAGTCCGAGCCCTGGGTCGGGTGGAGCGGAGTTTCCTATGGTGCGTGCGGCCGGGCCTGACCGCCTGTCAGCCTCACTCTGTCAAGTGGCACCGCAGTCGGAGCGGCGCAGGCGGCACTGTCTTTCTGACAGACCGGTCAGTGGAGCGGCGAAGTGACGGCGGTCACTTCGGCTCTGTCAGTTGAGGGGCGCGCGTCAGGATAAAGGTGTCAGGCCACCTTTGCATTAAATGCTCCTGCGATTTGGTCGGGGTTGCTTCTTGGCGAAGACAGGGCCTCGGGCGAGCCGGGAACGTGTTCGCCGCTGGAGGGGGGCCTCGGGCGAGGCAGAGATCCTCCGGGGTCGGCTGCCCTTGTCCGAGGCTAGGCTCGGGCGAGGCGTGATCGAGTCCCTCAAATGGACTGATCCCTAACTTGATCGCACCCATCAGGCCTTTGCAGCTTTGTGCTGATGGGGGTTACCAGCTGAGAATTAGGAGCCTTGAGGGTACCCCTAATTATGGTCCCCGACAGTAGCCCCCGAGCCTCGAAGGGTGTCACACCCGGCTTTAAGGAACAAAGCCAGGTGCATCTCATACATGCGCCAAGAAGACAACATATATAATAACAGAGTGTATAGAGATAAATGTCATAAAACATTAGAGTATTTATTACATAGCGGAAGACTTATTACAAAATAAAGTAATGAAGATAAAACGAACTAAGGATCGTCGGCGCCAATGTCGACTGGGAAACGCCACCTAGATCAGATCGAACTCCTCAGTGTTAGGCGGCTCCTCCTGAACCACCTGATCTTCTCCTGTGGGGGGGTGTGAGACAGCAAGGGTGAGCTCACACATGATCATAGCTCAACAAGGTTGGGGAACCAGTGGACATAAACTCACAAAGGTGTGAGTTCATGTGATGTGTAAGGCTAATCAATGATAGGGGTTAAAAGGTGAGCATTGCTTTTGAGTAGTTGGTCAAAATTTTATTAGCAATTACTAAGTGTAAGTAAATACCAAACCATAAGTAAAGTAATAGAACAAAATTAATAACAAACCCATGCAATGCAAATGACAAAATTGAATTTAAGTTCCATAATTTAAACATCAGAGAGTCCTGAGCTGCTCATGACCGCGAGCACGGCTAGTATACCAGTTTTACACTCTGCAGAGGTTGTACCCTTTACCCACAAGTCATGTTACCCATCTGCCAAGGGGTCGCGAATCCCATACACCTCTACCTAGGAAGCGCGGCAGGGCAACACTACGAGGCCTTTACAAAGTTCCACTAGCTTCCAAAAACCCGCTACAGTTTATAGGAAGTTCCAATGCAGGGTTCCTGGCTGACTGCCATCGCAGCAAAATCAACCAGGGACCTCCCTACACTGACCACTCCCCTACTGCCCTTGCCCCTTTCGGGTAAGGTAGTCTTCCACTAGCTTTCCTAATTAGTCAGCCAAGGGCGTCCCATTAAACCCTTGTGGTGGCACGTGGTTCTCAAGTTAAGCTCTATGTTCCAATTAACATTAATGATCTCAACATGAACATAAGTAGAATAACAAAAAGAATTGGAACATAGAGGTAATAAATGATTATCCCAAAACCATATAAAGCAATAGCAAACTACCCAAGTGATTCAGGGGTAAACAAGGTAATGAGATAAACAATCTAGGGTGACCTATTGGGTCCCATCAAAATTAACCTATGCATGGATAAGTGGTATTAAAGAACATTATTAGGTAAAAAGTGATCAAGGGCACAACTTGCCTTCAATGAGCTCCTGCTCAGCTACTTCAACCTGCTGGTCACCAGGATCCTCAGTAACGGGCTCTTCTACTCGCCACAATACAAACAAGCACAATATACAGGGAAAATCAACATCACACCAAACATGTAAACAAAATACACAGTAATAATCTACATATTAAAATAAAATCCTAGGAACAGGAATCATAATTTTTGGAGTTATGGATTTTAAGTTATGGATTTTCAAAGGTTTTATGTGTTTAGAATAGGATTAAGTGTGGGATTAATTTTCTTGCTGTTGTCATGATAAAACAGGGACACTAAGTGATAGAGAATTAAATTACAAAAATTTAGAAAGTGGAATGGGTTAATTTGGAGTTCATATGCATTTTCTATGAATTATCAAAGTTCTAGCATATATTTTTTTCTATTAAAAATCCAATTCTAAATCCCTTTCTCTGATTTAACAGTACCCTGGTTTGCGCGCATAATAAACAGAGAACCCAGGGGTTGGGACGCAAAAACTCTAAGACTCAATGAGCAGCGCGAGTGGGCCGCGGGTTGAATAAGAAAAAGAGCAGAGACTCTTTTGCACTATTTCCAGGCCGAAGGGGTATCGGCTGTTTCTGGCTTCACGATCTGAGATCGAGGGTTAGGATTAAATCTCCCCTCATCCCAAACCGGTGCGGAGCGAGGGCCGAACGATTCAAATCCGACGCTCCAAAACTAATATCGCAGAGCTCAATTCGAACCATACGATCCCGATCGTACGTTGCACCTCGGTTGCGCGTAGTGAACCTCAGCTTCTAATCTCTACCGCCCAATCCCGATCTAACGGTGCACGAGTATCGCCTTCCTCCTGACCTCGGACGGCGGCGCTCAGGTTCACCACGGTGGCGAGATGTCGGAGTTCGGCCGCAGGAGCCCCGATGACCCATTCCAAAATTAAATGGGTCACAACGTAGTGGAGAAGGTGGCGAAACCAGTGAAGGTAATCTCACAACTAATTATGGCGCCAGATCATCGGGTCGCGAGAATGCGCGGACACCCCGGCCGTGCACCAAGGCAGGCAATCACGGACGCCCAAAATGCCATTGCTTAACCACGATTGGTCTAATTAATCGTAGGGACAGTGCGTAGGGAGTGGAGCATACCAGTCCTGAAGTCGTGGAGGCGCCAGCCCTCGGTAGGAACGGATGCCACACGGTGGAGTCGTCGCTGGTGGGCAATCCCCGGTGAAATCGATCACGATTCCGCCCCATAACCGCCAAGGATCCCCGTGTCCTTCTAGACGTCGAGAGTCATCCACCGGCGCTGGGCGATGGAGGAAACAGGGCAACAACGGCGAGCGCAGGGTCGCGGTAGAGGGGTCCAGCCACCGGAGGAAGCTCGCTAGGGAGGGCTGCCGAGCCGACCTGTTAGGGAGTCACTTGCCGAGGGAATGAACGGCGTCTGCACAGCTCTAGGAAATGTGGCCGGGTAGGGAGCGGCCTTGGTATTTAGGGTCGAGGCCATGGGACTTGCATAGGAACGCCTGCACATGGGTTGTTGCGAGATCGGCGCGTGCGGCGATGGACTCGGGCACTCGGCTGCATTCTGTTGGAGGGGACAAAACCGACCATAGGAGCCCACACGTCAGTGACCAATGGATGGAGTTGTGGCTACGCTCAGGCAGGTGGGAGCCGACCAGGCAGTCCCGAGTGGCAGCAGTGGGGTAAGAAAAAAAAAATAGACGAGGAATGTTGGGCCGATGAAGCTCCATTTGGCCCAACCGGTGTAGGACAGAGGGCAGGGACCCGAGATGAGGGAAGGTTGGCCCAAGTCTGGATGATGATCTTTTTCTTTTTCTTATTATTTTATTTCCTGTTTTCTATTTCAATTCAAATCCAGGTTTGAATTTCAGATTTTTTTTGAGTTAGATGCACAAACAAACTCCAACATGATGCAGGTATAGTTTATATTAATTAATTTATTCATTTATTCATGCAAAGAAAAAAAAATGATCCAATTATGCAACCCACACAATATTTTTCCCATAAGTTACTTCCTTTTAACTATTTTTTTTAAGGAGTGCATTTGTATCTAGTTCATAAAGAGAATAATAAATAGATAAAAGTCCTCCTTGTGTTTATGGTTCCAAGCTTTTAATTTTATTTATTTTTTTCCCAGACTAACATTTAAAAATGTGGAATCTCATATTAAAATACCTTTTAACCCTAAATCTTATAAAGAAATATTTATAACTCTTAGAATAGGATTTTGGGCGTTACAAAGGGAGTGTTAGCACTCGCTTGGAGGCTTTCGTCGCACTTTTTTGCAAGGGGACCAGCCTTTCTCGGTTGCGTTTTGTTCCGGTGGGTGCGCGCGAGCGCACCCGCCGGATGTAGCCCCCGAGGCCTCGGAGGAGTGGTTTGACTCCTCCGAGGTCTTAACGCCTCGCGCAATGCTTCGGCTGGTCTGGTCGTTCCCTCATGCGAGCTGGCCGTAGCCCGGGTGTACGGTCGGGTCCCAAGTTCTCGGGCTGGTATGTTGACGCTGTCAACGGTTTGGCCGGAGCCGGGTTTGCGAGAGCAGACCCCGAGCCTCTACACAGGGCGAGAGGGCGATCAGGGACAGACTCGACTTTTTTACATATGCCCCTGCGTCGCCTTTCCGCAAGGAGGAGGGGGGAGAGCGCCATGTTGCCCTCAGTGGGCGCCGAACATGGTGTCTCCGGTGAGCTGCAGGCGGGTGATCCGAGCGGACGTCCGTGCCCCATTCGTTAGGGGTCGGCTAGGGGCCCAGAGGCGCGCCCAAAAGTACCTGCGGGTGATCTGCCGGACCCGGTCCCCTGGTGACGGGGTCCGAGGGCTCGATGCCTCCCTCTGATGGGATTCCATTACAAGATCGTTCCCGCTGGTCTCGGAAATGTCCTAGGGTACCTCGGGAGCGCAGCCCGAGCCTTGGTTATGTATCGAACGTACCCATGGTCATCCCTCGCTCTGTGTCTGAGGCGGCTGTGAACCCTTCGGGGGCCAGCCTTCGAACCCCTGATCAGTAGTGGGCGCGGAGCCCGAGTAGCCTGAGGCGGCCGTTGAACCCTTCCGAGGGGCCGGCCTTCGAACCTCTGACCAGTAGTGGGTGTGGAGCCCACGTGCTCTGAGGCGGCTGCTGAACCCTTCCGAGAGGCCAGCCTTCAAACCTCTGATCAGTAGGGAGGCTCGGAGCCTGGTTCCTTCACAGGGGAGGATCCTTTCTGGGGTATCCCCTTTCCCGGTCCCTGTTGCAAGAGAGAGAAAGAGGAAAAAAGGAGAAGGATACGAAATCGAACGACGCGGCGTACCTTTTTTGACGCAGTCATTATGGTGAAGGCGAAGCGCCGCTCGCTTCTCCTGCCAGAGGCACCGCTTGTCCCGCCGTGGAGTTAATGCGACGGGGCGAGTTGTTCGCAGGGCAGCCGTCGCGCGTGCGCGAGCCGTTCGAGGAATGGAACACGGGCGCGTTGTCTTCACGCCGTGAGAGAGGGTTCTCTCACTGCCCCCGGATGGGACGTAAGCTTGGCTGACGACATGACCACTGCTTCTGCCCGCCTGCCACCGCCATTACTGCCGGCCCGTCTTCGGTCGCATTGACCGTCGTGCCAGGCTGGAGCCGCTGGGTCGTGCGCTGGGTCGCCTCGAGTTGCGGTATTGGTTCCGCAGTCGAGGAGGCGTGGTGGTGGCACAGGTGGCGGAGCAGTTGCAGGCACGAAGCATTCGGCGCGCCGGTTGCATGACGCGTGGGTCTGGGCCTCCATGCTGGGCGTGTTGGGAGTCGGAGAAGCGCACCCACTTGGCGCGGTTGCATGCCGCCTGCATAGCTGCCCGCCCTTTCGCCCGCTGGTCTGGGCAAAAGTGGAGAGCCGCTTGTAACCGCTGGGCGGTTGCATGTACCACGCGTGGCGGTTTGGCTTCTTCTGCTCTGGGCCGGCTTGCATGACATGTGGGACCCAGCCCCCGCGCCGTAGGGGGAGGACCTTGGAGCGTGTTGGAGAAGACTCAGCCCACGACGGCTGGGGACGCAAGTAGGGAGAGTCGCCTTTAAAAGGAGGGTGATCCTCTTGGAAGGCGACCGTGTCTTCGCGCTCCCTTATGCATCGTGTCTTTCCATCTTCCAAGCCCTCGGATGGGGGATATCCGCCGTCTTTCCGCTTCGTCGTTGGAGGAACGCAACTCTGCGGGAGTTGGTACCTTTCAGCCATCGTTCGGCTTCAAGGATTTTCATCATGCAGCCCGGCTGCACCCCTCCGTCGGCGGTCACCCAAGATGGTGACCTCCAGTTCGATGGCGGGGGAGAGCGAACCGGGCCGCGGCCTCTGCCCCTCCCTCAGCCTCAAGGATTTTCATCACCAGGGCTGGGGAGGGGAGAGTATCGAGTCGGGGTCGGCCCCTGTGTGTGCGGTGGCCCGCTCCTTCCCTCAGTGATCGGGGGAAGGGCAGGAGTTGTCCGTGGCGCTGGCAGCTGCACCGTGCCCGGCTCTCTGAGCCGAGCGGCTTCGGAGCCGCTCCCGGTGCCGCCTCCCGCCACGGCAGCTGGAAGAGGTTCCGCCGCCGACGAGCTTGCCGGCGCCACCCGCGGACCGACCTCCAACTCTATGGCCTTCTGCCCGTCCTTGCCTCACGAGTTTGGGCACGGGCGGGGGCCTCCTGGCAGCAGCATCCGCCCTGAGGTCATCGCTGCTGCTGTTCGGCCCCCCGGAGCAGAAGTCTTCATCGTCGCCGCTGCTGGGGCGGGCGACGGCGAGCCGTTCGTCGGTCTTCTGTTGCTCCGCAGGCCCCTCCCCCATCGAGTGGGGTTGTTCGTACCTGCGGAGGTGGAACCGGAGTTCCGTTTGTAATGGCACTTCGAATGCTAGTGTTTTTGTTCACTGTGGCTGTCGAGGCCTGAACATGTATGTAAATTCCGCATGGAGCCGTGTTTTTTTCCCATTTTCGAGCACTAAGACTCGCTTGTTGGTTGTCTGAACCGCTTCACCAAGCGTGGGTCGCCCCGTGTAAAGGTGACGAGTGAGGTATCCGTATCCCGGAGGCGTAGGAGTCCCTCGGCTGGGTCAACCTTGTTGTCTGAGGCTTCCCTTGCTTAGTTAGAAGAAACCCTCGGCCGCTCTTCGATGAGCCGAGGCCAGGGGTAGCGGTGCCAGCGCGAACAAAGGCAGAGTTGGCTCGAAAAGAAGACCAGGTCGGCCGGAGCCTGGCTGCTTACGTGTACTCCGTCGTTTTCGGGATCCACTTTCGAAGTAGTCGAAAAGCACGAAAGACATTCCGGCGGAAAAGATCTTTTTTCGAGAAAATTTCGACGCAGAGGGGGTTCCCCCCTTTTAGCCCCCGAGGGAGGGTCGGGCTTTGCCGAGGCAAGGCTGACCCTTCCTTGATGACTAAACTTTGCGTGAGAGCGAGGTATATGAACAACTTGAAAACATCTTAAGGGTAGAAGCGACGTAGCTATTGGATGTTCCAAGCGTTGCTGTAGACCTCGCCTTGACTGTTGGCCAGCTTGTATGTTCCAGGTTTTAGAACTTTGGCGATGACGAACGGCCCCTCCCAGGGGGGCGTGAGCTTGTGTTGACCTCGGGCGTCTTGTCGTAGCCGAAGCACCAGGTCGCCCACCTGGAGGTCTCGGGACCGGACCCCTCGGGCGTGGTAGCGTCGCATGGACTGCTGGTACCACGCCGAGTGTAGTGAGGCCTTGTCCCGAGCCTCTTCCAGCTGGTCCAGCGAGTCTTCTCAACTAGCTTGGTTGCTCTGGTCGTCATAGGCCCTCGTCCTCGGGGAACCGTATTCCAGGTCTGTGGGCAAGATGGCCTCGGCCCCATAGACTAGGAAGAACGGCGTGAAGCCCGTGGCTCGGCTCGGTGTCGTTCTCAGGCTCCAGACCACCGAGGGGAGTTCCTTCATCCATCGCTTGCCGAACTTGTTGAGGTCGTTGTAAATCCGAGGCTTGAGTCCTTGTAGAATCATGCCATTGGCACGCTCTACTTGCCCATTCGTCATGGGATGAGCCACGGCGGCCCAGTCCACCCGGATGTGGTGATCCTCGCAGAAGTCCAGGAACTTTCTGCCGGTGAACTGGGTGCCGTTGTCGGTGATGATGGAGTTCGGGACCCCGAAACGATGGATGATGTTGGTGAAGAACGCCACCGCCTGCTCGGACCTGATGCTGTTCAGGGGTCGGACCTCGATCCACTTGGAAAATTTGTCGATGGCGACCAACAGGTGCGTGTAGCCCCCGGGTGCCTTCTGCAAGGGGCCGACGAGGTCCAGACCCCACACAGCAAAAGGCCATGTGATGGGTATCGTCTGCAGAGCCTGAGCGGGCAGGTGGGTCTGCCTTGCATAGAACTGACACCCTTCGCAGGCGCGGACAATTCTAGTGGCGTCGGCCACCGCCGTTGGCCAGTAGAAACCTTGTCGGAAAGCATTTCCGACAAGGGCTCGAGGTGCTGCGTGGTTGCCGCAAGCCCCTGAGTGTATTTCTCGGAGGAGTTCCTGACCTTCGGTGGTGGAGATGCATCGCTGGAGGATGCCTGAAGGGCTGCGGTGGTAGAGCTCCTTCCCTTCTCCCAGCAAGACGAATGACTTGGTGCGCCGCGCCAACCGCCGAGCTTCGGCTCGGTCAAGGGGTAGCTCTCCTCGGTGGAGATATTGCAGGTACGGGGTCTGCCAGTTTTGATCAGGCGTGACCCCGCTTTGGTCCCCCTCGACGCGCAGTGTTTCGCCCTCGGGGGCCGAAGGTGCCTCGGGCCGAGCCGAGGGTGCCTCGGGCCAAGCCGAGGGTACCTCAGGCTAGGCCGAGGGTGCCTCAGGCTCGGGCACGTCGTCGATCTTGACGGAGGGTTGATGCAGGTCTCGGGAGCAGGCTTCCGGGGGGAACGTTATTCGCCCCGAGGCGGTATAGAGGCAGGCCCCTTTTGCCAAGGTGCGGGATGAAAGGGCTGAGGGCCGCAAGACATCCCATGACTCTCTGTACGCTTTTCAAGTCCGCGATGGGCCCCATGTTGGTGATGGTTGCGATCTTCTCTGGGTTGGCTTCGATGCCTCGCTCGGAGATGATGAACCCCAAGAGCATGCCTCGGGGCACCCCGAAGACACACTTTTCGGGATTGAGCTTGACACCTTTCGCCTTGAGACATCGGAATGTTACTTCAAGGTCGGAAAGGAGGTCAGAGGCTTTCCTCGTCTTGACTACGATGTCATCGACGTAGGCCTCGACCGTTCGGCCGATGTGTTCGCCGAACACATGGTTCATGCACCGCTGGTACGTTGCACTCGCATTCCTCAAACCACACGGCATGGTAATATAGCAGTACATGCCGAAGGGTGTGATGAAAGAAGTCGCGAGCTGGTCGGAGTCTTTCATCCTGATTTGGTGATACCCTGAGTAGGCATCGAGGAAAGACAGGGTTTCGCACCCAGCAGTGGAATCCACGATCTGATCGATGCGAGGCAGAGGGTAGGGAACCTTCGGACATGCTTTGTTCAGACCCGTGTAGTCCACACACATCCGCCATTTCCCCCCTTTCTTTCTCACGAGTACAGGGTTGGCAAGCCATTCGGGATGGAATACCTCTTTGATGAACCCTGCCTCCATTAGCTTGTGGATCTCCTCGCCTATGGCTCTGCGCTTCTCCTCGTCGAATCGGCGCAGAGGCTGCTTGACGGGTCAGGCTCCGGCTCGGATGTCCAGCGAGTGCTCGGCGACATCCCTCGGTATGCCGGGCATGTCCGAGGGACTCCACGTGAAGACGTCGGCGTTCACGCGGAGAAAGTCGATGAGCACTACTTCCTATTTGGGACCGAGCCCGGAGCCGATCCGGACTTGCTTGGAGGCGTCGCTGCTGGGGTCGAGGGGGACGGACTTAACCGTCTCCGCTGGCTCGAAGTTGCCGGCATGACGCTTCACGCCTGGCACCTCCTTAGAGAGGCTCTCTAGGTCGGCGATGAGGGCCTCGGACTCGGCGAGGGCCTCGGCGTACTCCACGCACTCCACGTCGCATTCGAACGCGTGTTTGCACGTGGGGCCGACGGTGATGACCCCGTTGGGGCCCGACATCTTGAGCTTGAGGTAGGTGTAGTTGGGGACGACCATGAACTTCGCGTAGCAGGGCCTCCCCAATACCGCGTGGTAGGTTCCTCGGAACCCGACCACCTTGAACGTCAGGGTCTCCCTTCGGAAGTTGGAGGGTGTTCTGAAGCAGACGGGAAGATCGAGTTGTCCGAGGGGCTGGACGCGCTTCCCAGGGATGATCCCATGGAAAGGCGCAGCGCCCGCCCGGACCGAGGACAGATCGATACGCAGAAGCCCGAGGGTCTCGGCGTAGATGATGTTGAGGCTGCTGCCTCCGTCCATGAGGACCTTGGTGAGCCTGACGTCGCCGATGACGGGGTTGACGACGAGCGGTTATTTCCCCGGGCTCGGCACATGGTCGGGGTGGTCGGCCTGGTCGAAGGTGATGGGCTTGTCGGACCAGTCTAGGTAGACTGGTGCCGCCACCTTCACCGAACAGACCTCCCGGCGCTCTTGCTTGCGGTGCCGAGCCGAGGCGTTCGTCGCTTGCCCGCCATAGATCATGAAGCAGTCGCGGACCTCGGGGAACTCTCCTGCCTGGTGATCTTCATTCTTGTCGTCGTCGCGGGCCCTGCCACCCTCCGCGGGTGGCCCGGCCCTATGGAAGTGGCGCCGAAGCATGACGCACTCCTCAAGGGTGTGCTTGACGGGCCCCTGGTGATAGGGGCACGGCTCCTCGAGCATCTTGTCGAAGAGGTTGGGACCTCCTGGGGGTTTCTGAGGGTTCTTGTACTCGGCGGCGGCGACAAGGTCCGCGTCGGCAGCGTCGCGTTTCGCTTGCGACTTCTTCTTGCCCTTCTTCTTGGCGCCGCGCTGAGCTGACGCCTCGGGGGCATCTTCCGATGGGCGGCCCTGGGCTGCTTGTCCTTCCGGAAGATAGCCTCAACCGCCTCCTACCCAGAGGCGAACTTGGTGGCGATGTCCATCAGCTCGCTCGCCCTGGAGGGGGTCTTGCGACCCAGCTTGCTCACCAGGTCGCGGCAGGTGGTGCCGGCGTGGAACGCGCCGATGACGTCCGAGTCGGTGATGTTGGGCAGCTCGGTGCGCTGCTTCGAGAATCACCGGATGTAGTCCCGGAGAGACTCTCCCGGCTGCTGTCGGCAGCTTCGGAGGTCCCAGGAATTCCCGGGGCGCACGTACGTGCCCTGGAAATTGCCGGCGAAAGCTTGGACTAGGTCATCCCAGTTGGAGATCTGCCCCGGAGGCAGGTGCTCCAACCAGGCGCGAGCGGTGTCGGAGAGGAACAGGGGGAGGTTGCGGATGATGAGGTTGTCATCGTCCGTTCCACCCAGTTGGCAGGCCAGACGGTAGTCCGCGAGCCACAGTTCCGGTCTCGTCTCCCCCGAGTACTTTGTAATAGTAGTCGGGGGTCGGAACCGGGTCGGGAACGGCGCCCGTCATATGGCCCAGCTGAAGGCCTGCGGACCAGGTGGTTCGGGCGAGGGACTCCGATCCTCCCCGCTGTCGTAGCGTCCCCCACGCCTGGGGTGGTAGCCTCGGCGAGCCCTCTCGTCGAGGTGGGCCCGACAATCGCGGTGATGGTGCTCGTTGCCGAGGCGACCCGGGGCCGCAGGCGCTGTGTTGCGCGTGCGCCCGGTGTAGATCGAGGCTTCCCGCATGAATCGGGAAGTCGCGGCATGATGTTCCGAGGGGTACCCCTGCCTTCGGGAGGCGGAGCTCTCGGCCCGCCGGACCGCGGCGCCTTCCAGGAGATCCTTGAGCTCTCCCTGGATTCGCCGCCCCTCGGTGGTTGATGGCTCCGGCATCGCGCGGAGGAGCATTGCTGCTGTAGCCAGGTTCTGGCCGACCCCACTGGATGCGGGTGGCGGCCTGACCCTGACATCGTCGGTGATGCGGTGCTGGAAGCCCTGGGGTAGATGACGCATTTCTCCGGCCGGAGGTTGGCCCGCCCATGCCTGCCCGACGTCCCGGCGGATTGGCTCAAGCACTCCTGCTCCCTCGTCGAGCCTGACCTGCACCCCGCGGAGTTGCTCGAGTTGTGGGTCGTGACCCCCCGCCGGAACGGGGACCACGGCTAGCTCCCGCGGGATGTCAACGCGAGGCACCGGCCTAGGGGGATCACCGTCCTCCGGCATGCCGAGATGGTTGCCTTCGGAGGGACCGCCTAGATCGACGTGGAAACATTCGTGGCTCAGGCCGTAGTCCTCATCGCCGAGGCTACGGCTACCGTCGGAACAGTCGGAAAGGCAGTAGTCGCATGCGGTCATGAGGTCCCGCATGGCACCGAGGTTGCCAAGTCCGGAGAAATCCCAATGGAAGCTGGGCTCGTCGTCTTCCTCGGACCTGGAGGGCCCGTAGGTCGAGACGTCCATCAGCCAGTCCTAAGGTGATCGCATACGAAACCCCAGAGGGTTCAGTTTCACCTCTACGAGAGCGTCCGCCAAAGCGGAGCTGCTAGGCGGGTCGAGGCTAAATCTGAAAGGCGTGGGATGGGAATCGGTCGGTACCTCTTGGTCGACGGGCGGTGATGAGGTCACGTCGGGGGCTGACTGCACCGTCGTCTCAGGTACGAGGTCGACACCCAGCAAGTCTTTCGCGAGCGTGCTGGCGTCGTCCGTTTGCTCGGGATTGACATGTCGCGGGGAGACAGCGCTCGTCTTCGTCTCAAGCGCGAGGCCGATGCCCGGCGCGCCCCCCGTTGGAGTGCTGGCGTTGTCGACTCGCTCGACGGCCGACGAGGCGCCGCCTCCTGCTTGGCCTTGGTTGCCCCGCCTCCTCCTCCTCCTCCGTCGACAGGGAAGAAGACGGGGCGAGCTCGAAGGTTGTTCTTCCACCACGCGGGGAAGACGTCGTCGATTCCGCCGCCGACGGGCGGACTGTCGGCCGCCACTGTCGCTGTCGCCCGGCGGTGGAAAGAGTATCATGTCGTAGCTGCCGTCGAGGGACATGAACTCAAGGCTCCCGAAACGGAGCACCGTCCCGGGCCGGAGAGGTTGCTGGAGACTACCCATCTGGAGCTTGACGGGAAGTTGTTCGTCAACACGCAGCAGGCCCCTACCTGGCGCGCCAACTGTCGGCGTTTCAAGACCGAGGGGTCCCTGAGCCGACGAGTGAAGTGTCACGCATGCCCCAGCCCAGATGGGTCGACGCGAGGCCGAGCGCGAAGGCGGGAAAGCGAGGAGGCCGGAGATGGGAGAGAGAGAGAGGTGGAAATCCCGCGGCCTTCGTGTTCGTCCCGTGCCCAGGTCGGGTGCGCTTGCAGTAGGGGGTTACAAGCGTCCACACGGGGAAGGAGCGAGTGGCCTTATGCGAGCGCCCGTCTCGTCCTCCTCCCCGAGCGGCCAACCCTCTCTAAGAGGGCCCTGGCCCTTCCTTTTATAGGCGTAAGGAGAGGGTCCAGGTGTACAATGGGGGTGTAGCAGAGTGCTACGTGTCTAGCGGAGGAGAGCTAGCGCCCTAAGTACACGCCATCGTGGCGGCCGGAGAGATCTTGGCACCCGGTTTGTGTGATGTCGTGGCCGTCGGAGGAGTGCTGGAGCCTGGCGGAGGGACAGCTGTCGGGGCCGTCGAGTCCTTGCAGCCGTCCTCTTGCTTTCGTAAGGGGGCCGAGAGCCGCCATCGTCAGGGAACGTGCGGGGCGCCATCATCGCCTATCTGGTGGAGCGAGCCAGATGGGACGCCGGTCTTGTTCCTCGTAGCCTGAGTCAGCTTGGAGTAGGGTAATGATGGCGCCTCCTGTTGACATGGCCGGTCCGCGCCCTAGGTTGGGCGATGTGGAGGCTTCTCCGAGGTCGAGGTCGAGTCCGTCTTCCGTGGCTGAGGCCGACTCCGAGCCTCTGGGTCAGGCGAGGCGGAGGCCGTTGGCTGAGGCCAGGGCGGAATTTGAGTCCCGGGGTCGGGCGAAGCGGAGTTCGTCGTCTTCTGGGGCTGAGCCCAAGTCCGAGCCCTGGGTCGGGCGGAGCGGAGTTCGCCGTCTTCTGGGTCTTTGCCCGAGTCCGAGCCCTGGGTCAGGTGGAGCGGAGTTCACCGTCTTCCGGGGCTTTGCCCGAGTCTGAGCCCTGGGTCGGGCGGAGCGGAGTTTCCTATGGTGCGTGCGGCCGGGCCTGACCGCCTGTCAGCCTCACTCTGTCAAGTGGCACCGCAGTCGAAGCGGCGCAGGCGGCGCTGTCTTTCTGACAGACCGGTCAGTGGAGCGGCGAAGTGACGACGGTCACTTCGGCTCTGTCAGTTGAGGGGCGCGCGTCAGGATAAAGGTGTCAGGCCACCTTTGCATTAAATGCTCCTGCGATTTGGTCGGGGTTGCTTCTTGGCGAAGACAGGGCCTCGGGCGAGCCGGGAACGTGTTCGCCGCTGGAGGGGGCCTCGGGCGAGGTGGAGATCCTCCGGGGTCGGCTGCCCTTGTTCGAGGCTAGGCTCGGGCGAGGCGTGATCGAGTCCCTCGAATGGACTGATCCCTAACTTGATCGCACCCATCAGGCCTTTGCAGCTTTGTGCTGATGGGGGTTACCAGCTGAGAATTAGGAGCCTTGAGGGTACCTCTAATTATGGTCCCCGACAACAAGTGTAATATATCAAAAGAACAATGCATAAAAGCGTAAATAACGATTATATTAACATATTACACTTCGAACAGACATAATGTCTTAACCTTTATTCATCAAAGTACAACGAACATGGACATCCATCCATAGGAAGATGACCGGGGGTATCACTAGACTAGCATCCATGGAGCTCAGCATCATAACTTCATTTGCAAACTTCTGATCAAAATTAAGCAAGGGTGAGCTCACTTATGGTCGGGGCTCAGCAAGTGGGGGAAAAACTAATGCAAGTCTAACAAGGTGAGGCTAAGGTTGAGCAGTAAGCATTTTAGTTGGTCAACATTTTATTAACAACACCTGTCTTACTAATAAGTGTGAATCCCAAGTATTCCCATTAAACAAAGGTACAAGAGTATATCAAAAACACTTAAGTGAAATCACTTAAGCAAACCATTGTCAGATCATCGGATCTCGATTTATTTCCATCTTCAAGTTCAATTATCATGTGAGGAGTCCAGGCTGCTCATAACCGTGAGCACGGCTGATATATCAGTTTTACACTCTGCAGAGGTGGTACAACTTTACCCACAAGCTGTGTATCCCCTCTAGCCTGGGTCGGCCAAAACCCGTAAACACTTCCGAGGTGACTGGCTAGGGATCCACTATGAGGCTTTCACAAAATACACTTAATACGAAGCAACCCGCTAAGGTTTCTAAAGACGATGGTGGAGGCCCCCTAGGTGAGGTACCTTAGCCAAGAATACGTCCCCATGTTAACGTGGGCTGCCAACACCTACCGCTCCCCCTCTTGCCCATATTTCAGGTAAGGTTGCCAGGCACTAAGCATATAAAGCTAATTACCAAAGCCAGAGCCATGATAGCACTCGTGGTTGCACTGTTTTCCCGGGTGGTCACTCTATGTTCCAATTAATATGCAATAATCTTGTTTAACCATCGGGTTAACAACAATAATGTAAACTTACCATTTTGGAACATTAATATCACAAGCGGGAGTGACTGTATAGAGTTAAGTTGTAGCAATAGCATAGCTACGAAGGTAAAGTATAATTCCCAGGTTTGATCAAAGAATAAGGTTGGAAAGGTTATCTAAATAGGTAACCTGTCAAATTATGCATATATATCCAAAAAAAATAAACTTTATTAAATGTATTGTTTGGGATCAAACAGAGTATGCAGAGGGAGAAGTCCACTTGCCTTGCTTATTGAAAACTTGAGGTCCTTCCACGGATAGGAATAGATCTTAATTCTTAACTACTAGATCAACCACTGAATATCACACAAACAAACAAGAAGAACAAACACCACTCAATAACTTACAATATTCACCATACGCAAAGCTAAAAGAAAACCTAACAAAAAGAGCGTTCGCTTTTTAAAAACATTACATGCAAGGGTTATAATAAAAAGGTATTCTTTTCAAACATGTGATCTATACTTTATAAAATAAGACATGAGCTTATAAATATCTTAATTAAAATATACAAATATTTGGTCCACCAATTTAATCTTTTATAAAAGTCATATGTGGTATGTCTAATGTTAAGAGTTCATAAGCTGATAAATCACATTACAAAATTATTAAACCTTTTTAACCATTTAGAAAAAGATATATATTATATATCTAGTTATGAACAAACTGACTATAGGTTTGATTAATAAATTATGACAAAGGATAATTAATCTATTAATTATCTTTAGTTCTAATTTAGGAACAAATGATCTAATTCATTAAAAAGGAAAATTTGTTCAACAATATTTAATACATCATTTTAGTTATGTGGGCACTTAATTAAGCTATATTAATATTATTAGAAATCTATATCTGGCATACACATATGTAAATATGAAATACTTGAATATAAAATCTAAATCATAAAAATGTAATTATATAATTTTTTATCTCGTACGTTTGCTTAAGAAAAGGTGAACTACAATTGTTTTAACTTCATAATTAGAAAACTACGCATAAATTTATTATAAAAATCACAAATCAGATTTAAATTACACAAACATGTGAATAGTTAGAAACACTAACTAAAAATGTTTATCATATAATTGTGAAACTAACGAAACCATTTCTATTTTATTTGGATTCTAAATTTACATTTTATAAAAACTATAACAGGGACCTACACCTAAATAAAGGTAGACTATAAAGGGTAGCTAGTAAATATTTATATTTTTGTGTATGATAAATATATATCTCCTATTTTTGTTTACAAACACATAAAAGCTATAATTCTTTTTAATTTCTAATTTGAAAACCAATATTATAACAAATACAAATTAATTTACAAAAACATATAAAATGTTGCAACTATCGACTCAAACTGATCAGCACACTAATACATAGCTATCTAAATACTATTTATTTTATTTACAAATCAAATACACATAAATCAATGTCGCAAGTATTAATACATTATTAACCATAGTTTCTAGGAGGTAGATTAGAAATATGATATTTTTCTACCTCGGAACAGCAGCAGGGCGGCACAGGGCGAGAAGAACTTCGTGTTGCGGCAATGGATGCTCTGAATGCTCGACGAACTGGCAGAGACCACGAGCGCAAGGATGTCGTGGCATAGGAGCAGACGGCGTCAAACAACAGCATCAGCACACGGCACGACGAGAGGCTTGGCACCGGGACAGAGATTAGGCAGAACGTTGGCGATGGCACGAGCAGCAGGCGGAGAACGATTAACGACACAAGCAAGCGGCAACAGTGAGTGGCGTGGGTGGAAAATGAGCAGGGGAGCACACGGCTGAGACTAGTTCGGGAGAGCGTGATCTGTGGCATGGCTTTGGCAAGGGGCTCGGCACTGGCGAAGTAGCGAGCAGGGCCCGAAGCAGAGCAGAACAGCAGGACACGGTGATCGCGACAACAACAGCATAATGCGGATGAAGGCAGCGCGAACAGAGGCAAGAAAAAGAGCACACGAGAGAGAAGGCCATGTTGCTCTATTTTATAGAAGAGGAAAGGGAAGGATAAAGGACACCGGATTAACGCTCCATTGGTGGCCTCTTTGCTGTGCCCTTAAATTCATAGGAAAAAAAAACGGTCGTGTAAATTCCATTACTGGTGATTTGAAGATAGGAGCAAGAAACGGCTGGGTAGAGAACGGAAACGGACGTCGGCGTATAACGCTAGGAGTTGGACGGGTGTAGAACGCGGGCAGGATGCATGATGTGGGCAGGTGCGTGGCGAGGCACGAACTGCAGTGCAGGTCGCGACTGGTAGAACCGGCGAGCTAGCAATCGGGAACAGACCGAGAGGACAAGCTCAGAGGTTGAGGATGTTCGTGACGTTGTTGTCCCACACGTCATACAAACAAATAGAAGAGAGACAGTGTGGGAGAAATGGCAGTGCTAAATGGGCTAATTTGGTCGAGCGTGCATTTTCAATTTTTTTTGTTTTCTTTCTTATATATAATTATATATATATAAATATTTAAAAATATAATAAATCCTAAAAAATATATTTTTTTTCAAAAAGAAATATCAAAATTTGAAAATTAACATTTTAGACAAAATGTATTATTGGAAAAAAATTGGGCTCCACAAAAAAAGTGATTTTTTTGACAAATACCTACAATAAAAATTATTAACCTCTGAAAAGCAAGTTCCAAAAACACTTATTTTAACAAGTCACTATTATTTTATAAATGAGATTTTCTTACCAAATTAAATCCAAAATTAGATTTATAATCAAGCCAAACAAAATTAGTGCTTCAGCATGAATGCATGAAACACATGGTAAACCTAATTATTCAAGGAATTATTTAATTTATCACCATTTCATTATTTGAAAACATAAATATTTCCCTTTTTACTAGAAATTAATAATATAAACTAAGTTAGGTTCAGTTGACCGATTTAGGGTGTTACATGAAGCAACTCAAGGACGGCACCTTCATCTCGCAAACGAAGTACACTCAAGATCTTCTCAAGAGGTTTGGGATGAAGGACGCCAAGCCCGCAAAGACACCTATGGGAACCGATGGACATGTCGACCACAACAAAGAAGGTAAGTCTGTTGATCAAAAGGCATACCAGTCTATGATAGGGTCATTACTTTATTTATGTGCTAGTAGACCGGATATTATGCTTAGCGTATGCATGTGTGTTAGATTTCAATCCGACCCAAGGGAATGTCACCTTGTGGCCGTTAAGCGGATTCTTAGATATTTAGTTTCTACGCCTTGCTTCGGGATCTGGTATCCAAAGGGGTCTACCTTTGACTTGATTGGATACTCAGACTCTGATTATGCTGGATGCAAGGTTGATAGGAAGAGTACATCAGGAACATGCCAATTCCTAGGAAGGTCCCTGGTGTCTTGGAGTTCAAACAAACAAACCTCCGTTGCCCTATCCACCGCTGAGGCCGAGTATGTTGCCGTAGGACAGTGTGGCACGCAACTACTTTGGATGAGGCAAACCCTCCGAGACTTTAGCTACAATCTGAGCAAAGTCCCACTCCTATGTGACAATGAGAGTGCTATCCGCATAGTGGATAATCCTTTTGAACACAGCCGCACTAAGCACATAGACATCCGGCATCACTTTTGAGAGACCACCAGCAAAAGGGAGATATCGAGGTGTTCCATATTAGCACCGAGAACTAGCTAGCCGATATCTTTACCAAGCCATTAGATGAGAAAACCTTTTGCAGGTTGCGTAGTGAGCTAAATGTCTTAGATTCGCGTAACTTGGATTGATTTATAGCATATATGTGTTTTATGCCTTTGATCAAGTTACTTTATGCATTTATGAAATTTGTTGAGTATTTATGGTGCTCAAGTTGTGCAAGGGATCCCCGGACCTCACAAGTCCATGTGTGAATGTGCACATATTTAGGGGGAGAAGTGCTACAACTTGACCCTTTGAGACTAATCCTTGTGTTTGAGTAAACTTGATGTAGTCTCAAAGGTGAATTGAAAGGGAAAGGTGAACTGGACCATGCAAAGACTTCCACTACATTCCGGTATTAGTGTACTCACCTCCAAGTTCATTCTTATGCTCTTATTGCCTTTTTGCTCTTAATTGACAATTTTTGGTGAGGCAATGGGGTTAAAGGGCCAAGGATGATCCCATTTTGGTGCTTAATGCCAAAGGGGGAGAAATTAAGGCCAAAGCAAATGGATCAGCTACCACTTGTGAATTTTGAAAACAATAGAGTTAGAACTTTTGATTTGTCAGAATACTCTATAATTGCAGAATTTGGTCTCTTATGGGGGAGAATTTTGACTATGGGAAAAAGGGGAGTTTTTGGCTATTGATCAATTTCATTCTTGAATTATCTCTTTTTATGCCCAAACAAGTGAGTTTGAATTAGAGATAGGAAAATGAATTGGATTTGCAAAAACAAACCAAGTGGTGGCAAAGAATGATCCAAATATGCCAAATTAGAGTCAAAAACAATTTGGTCATTATTTGCATCGATGTTGCACTTATTTTCGTTGCTTTTTGATGTGTTGGCATAAATCACCAAAAAGGGGGAGATTGAAAGGGAAATGTGCCTTTGGGCCATTTCTATAATGTTTTGGTGATTAAGTGTCCAACACATAATTAAGTGAGTTGATTATGTGCCAAACAAGCAAGAAGTGCAACTCATGAAACAAGGTAGGTTTCTAGACTTAGTACATTGTTTTGAGTACTAACATATATTGTCTAAGTGTTAGAAATAGAGAAAAGAAGAGAAGAAAAGAAATGCAATAGACTTAGCTTGGTACAACTGAAGTCCAGCTCGGCTTGCCACACCGGATAGTGTCCGGTGGTGCACCGGACAGTGTCCGGTGCGCCAGGCCAGCCTCCAGTGAACAGGCCACTCTCGGGAAAAATCGGCGGTGTACGGCTATAATTCACCGGACTGTCCGGTGAGCCAACGGCCGCCAGCGCAATGGTCGGCCGCGCAATCCGCGGGCGACGCGTGGCCCGCACCAACGGTCGGTAGGGGGCACCGGACAGTGTCCGGTGCGCCAACTGCCACGAATCTGCAACGGTCGTCTGCGCCAGAATAGGAAGGAGATCGCGCACCGGACATGAACAGTGGCTGTCCGGTGGTGCACCGGACTGTCCGGTGCGCCACCCGACAGAAGGCAAGGATAGCCTTCCTTGTTGGCCTCTAACGGCTCCTAGCTGCCTTGGGGCTATAAAAGGGACCCGTAGGCGTATGGAGGAGTTACCCAAGCATTCACTAAGCATTCTAAGCCTCCCACACTCCGTCTTCGCGCACTTGATCGATTGTGTTAGTGATTTGAGCTCCGTTCTAGTTGTGAACTCTTTGTGCTTCATTTTGAGCTCAAGTCTTGGCTTGTGTGCGTGTGTGTACTGCGGATTTGTGTGTGTTGCTCCCCAACCTTACTCTTGTGCTTTCATTGTGATCTTTGTTGTAAGGGCGAGAGACTCCAACTTGTGGAGATTCCTCGCAAACGGGAAAAGAGATAAGGAAGAAAAGCCGTGGTATTCAAGTTGATCATTGGATCACTTGAAAGGGGTTGAGTGCAACCCTCATCCATTTGGATGCCACAACGTGGAAGTAGGCAAGTGTTACTTGGCCGAACCACGGGATAAAATCGCGTGTCTCTTGTGATTGTTCCTTCTTTGATTGTCTGTGTTCGCAAGAGCTCGTCTCCTTGACTTGATTAATCCACACTAACATTTTTATAATCAAGGTTGTTGGAATTTAGTGTTGAATTCTATAGGATCACCTATTCACCCCCCTCTAGGTGCTCTCAAATAGGAAGCAACGAAAATGACTGGGTTCCTCTCCATAATAACTTCAGCTAGCATCGCAACAAATCCGCGCAAACGGATTCGGTCGATGGTGGGGGAATCCTAACAGGCGACGAGATTCACGTCAACCCTGCCCACTCCTTGAAAGGGAAATGTGCCCTTGGGCCATTTCTAAGTATTTTGGTGATTGAGTGCCAACACAAGTGCTTAAGTGTTAATCTATGCCTATTGATGGACAAAGTGCAAATCAAGTCTAAAGGTATGTTTCTAGACTTAGTACATTGTTTTGAGAACTAATGTATTGTGTCTAAGTGCTGGAAACAGAAGAAATCAAATTGGAAAAGAGATGGCTTTGTTCAGCCAAAGTCTCCTCAGTCTGGGTGCACCGGACAGTGTCCCGTGGTGCACCGGACAGTGTCCAGTGTGCCAGGCTGGCTCTGGTGAACTTGCTGTTCTCGGGACTTCGACGGCGGTGTACGGCTATAAATCACCGGACTGTCCGGTGAGCCATTCACAGGCGAACTCGTCGCTCTCAGGAGATGATTAACGGCGTACGACTATAATTCACCGGACTGTCCGGTGGTGCACCGGACTGTCCGATGAGCCAACAGTCGGCTGGGCCAACGGTCGGCCGCGCGATCCGCATGGGACACGTGGCCGAGCCAACGGCTAGATGGGGGCACCGGACTGTCCGGTGTGCACCGGACAGTGTCCGGTGCGCCAACGGCTCTGAATCTGCAACGGTCGGCTTCGCTAAATAAGGAAAGAAATCCGCACCGGACGCCAGGCGACAGAAGGCAAGAATTGCCTTCCTGGAATGCTCTCAACGACTCCTAGCTACCTTGGGGCTATAAAAGGGACCCCTAGGCGCATGGAGGAGTACGCCAAGCATTTTTCTAAGCATTCCTAAGCACCAAGACTTCGATTTCGCGCATTTGATTCTTTGTGATAGCATCTAGAGCTCTATTTGAGTTGTGAACTCGTCGGGTTGTGTTGTGAGCTCTTGTTGCGACTTGTGTGCGTGTTGTCACTCTGATTTTGTGTCTTGTGTGCGTTGCTCATCCCTCCCTTACTCTGTGCTTCTTTGTGAACATCAAAGTGTAAGGGCGAGAGGCTCCAAGTTGTGGAGATTCCTCGCAAGCGGGATATAGTAAAGCAAAGCAAAACACCGTGGTATTCAAGTGGGTCTTTGGACCACTTGAGAGGGGTTGATTGCAACCCTCATCCGTTGGGACGCCACAACATGGAAGTAGGCAAGTTTTGTACTTGGCCGAACCACGGGATAAACCACTGTGTCTATCTGTGTTGATTCTCTTGTGGTTATCGTGTCTTGCAAGAACTCCTCTCTAGCCACTTGGCATTATTGTGCTAACGCTTAATCAAGTATTTGTGGCATCTAGTTTCAAGTTTTACAGGATCACCTATTCACCCCCCCTCTAGGTGCTCTCAATTGGTATCGGAGTCGTTCTCTTCACGAAGGGACTAATCGCCCGAAGAGATGGATCCTAAGGGCAAGAGGATTGTGATCATTGATAAGGAGAAGGAGTCCTTCGTCAATGAGCCGAAAGATGACAAGTCTACCGACTCAGGCTCAGGCCACAAACGAAAAGATGGGAAGAAGAAGAAGACGAGGTGCATCAAGGAGATCGTCTACTACGACGACAGCGACGAGTCCTCTTCTTCCCAAAAGGACGACGACAACGACTACGAGAAAAGGAAGACGGTCAATTCTAACTTCTCTTTCGATTATTCTCGTATTTCGCATAGTTCAAATACACATTTGCTTTCCATTCCTCTTGGCAAACCTCCACACTTTGATGGGGAGGACTACGGATTTTGGAGTCACAAAATGCGTAGTCACTTGTTCTCTCTCCATCCAAGCATATGGGAGATTGTAGAGTGGAATGAAATTTGATAGCTCGGATAGTCCATGTTTATAAATGAACAAATCCATAAAATGCACAAGCTACTACTGTCCTTTTAGCATCTTTGTGCAGGGAAGAGTACAATAAGGTGAGGGCTTGGACAATGCCAAGCAGATCTGGGACATCCTCAGGATCTCACATGAGGGGAACGACGTCACCATGCTCACCAAGATGGAGTTGGTGGAGGGCGAGCTTGGGAGATTTGCAATGATAAGGGGAGAGGAGCCAACCCAAACATACAACCGGCTCAAGACCCTCATCAACAAAATAAGGAGCTACGGAAGCACACGATGGACGGACCATGACGTCGTTCGCCTAATGCTAAGGTCTTTTACTGTCCTTGATCCACATCTTGTGAACAATATTCGTGAAAATCCTAGGTACACCAAGATGTCACCCGAAGAAGTACTTGGGAAGTTTGTGAGCGGGAGAATGATGATCAAGGAGGCGAGATACGTGGACGACGCATTGAATGGTCCAATCCAAGAGCCTCAAACTATTACTCTCAAGGCAACGAGGAGCAAAGAGGCGCTACCTAGCAAGGTGGCGCAAGTTGAGGCGGCCGGGCTTAATGATGAAGAGATGGCTCTCATCATCAAGCGCTTCAAGACGGCGCTAAAGGGTCGCAAGAGGCAGCCAAGCAAGACCAAGACAAAGGGGAAGCGCTCATGCTTCAAATGTGGTATGATTGGTCATTTTATCGCTAATTGTCCCGATAATGATAGTGACCAGGAACAAGGGAACAAGAGGGAGAAGAAGAAAGCTTACAAGAAGGCTAAGGGCGAGGCACACCTTGGCAAGGAGTGGGACTCGAATTGTTCGTCGTCCGACTCCGACAATGAAGGACTCGCCGCCACCGCCTTCAACAAATCGGCCCTCTTCCCCAACGAGCGTCACACATGCCTCATGGCGAAGGAGAAGAAGGTATGTACTCGAAACAATACCACTTATGCTTCTTCAAGTGATGATGAGTCTAGTGATGATGATGAAATAGATTACTCTAGTTTGTTCAAGGGATTGGATAGAACTAAAATAGATAAGATTAATGAATTGATTGATGCCTTGAATGAAAAGGATAGACTTTTAGAAAAACAAGAGGATCTTTTGTATGAAGAACATGATAAATTTGTAGAGGCACAAAAATCTCATGCTTTAGAAGTTAAAAGGAATGAAATGCTTTCTTGTGAACTATCTACTTGCCATGAGACAATTTCTAGTTTAAAAGATGTTAACAATGATTTAAATGCTAAACTAGAAGTAGCAAATAGATCTAACTCTTGTGTAGAACATGTTGTGATTTGCACTAGGTGTAAAGATTTTAATGTTGATACTTGTAGTGAACACCTAGTGTCTATTGCAATGTTAAATGATGAAGTGGCTAGTCTTAATGCCCAACTTAAGACTAGCAAAAATGAATTTGATAAACTAAAATTTGCGAGGGATGCCTACACGACTGGTAGACACCCCTCAATTAAGGATGAGCTTGGCTTCAAGAGGGAAGCCAAGAACTTAACTAGTCATAAGGCTTCCATTCCTGCCAAGGAGAAAAGGAAGGCCTCTATGACTAATAGTGTTCAAAAGAACCATGCTTTCATTTATGGTGATAGAAAATATTCTAGAAATGCATATAGGACCTGTGCTTATGATTCATATGCTATGACTGCTTCTAGTTCCCATGTTGTGCATGGTAGAGATATGCCTAGGAGAAATGTCATTCACCATATGCCTAGGAGAGATGTTGCTCATGTTCCTAGGAAAGTAATGAATGAACCTTCTACAATTTATTATGCTTGCAATGCGTCCTTTGCTATTTGTAGAAAGGATAAGAAGGTAATTGCTAGGAAGTTAGGGGCAAGATGCAAGGGAGATAAAACTTGCATCTGGGTCCCTAAGACCATTGTGACTAACCTTGTAGGACCCAACAAGAGTTGGGTACCTAAAACCCAAGCCTAAATTTGCCTTGCAGGTTTATGCATCCGGGGGCTCAAGCTGGATTATCGACAGCGGATGCACAAACCACATGACGGGGGAAAAGAGGATGTTCTCTTCCTACGTCAAGAACAAGGATCCCCAAGATTCAATAATATTCGCTGATGGGAACCAAGGCAAGGTGAAAGAGTTATGAAAAATTGCTATTTCATCCGAGCACTCTATTTCTAATGTGTTCTTAGTTGAGTCGCTTGGATATAATTTGTTATCCGTTAGTCAATTATGCAATATGGGATATAATTGTTTATTCACAAATGTAGATGTGTATGTCTTTAGAAGAAGTGATGGTTCATTAGCTTTTAAGGGTGTACTAGATGGCAAACTTTATTTAGTTGATTTTGCAAAAGAGGAGGCCAGTCTAGATGCATGCTTAATTGCTAAGACTAGCATGGGCTGGCTGTGGCATCGCCGCTTAGCACATGTGGGGATGAAGAACCTTCACAAGCTTCTAAAGGGAAAACACATGATAGGTCTAACTAATGTGTATTTCGAAATAGATAGACCTTGTGCAGCTTGTCAAGCAGGTAAACAGGTGGGAAGCTCTCATCATGCCAAAAATGTGATGACAACATCAAGACCCCTGGAGTTACTTCATATGGACCTCTTCGGACCCGTCGCCTATCTAAGTATAGGAGGAAGTAAGTATGGTCTTGTTATAGTTGATGATTTTTCCCGCTTCACTTGGGTATTCTTTTTGCAGGATAAAACTGAAACCTAAGGGACCCTCAAGCGCTTCCTAAGGAGAGCTCAAAATGAGTTTGAGCTCAAGGTGAAGAAGATAAGGAGCGACAACGGGTCCGAGTTCAAGAACCTTCAAGTGGAGGAGTACCTTGAGGAGGAAGGGATCAAGCACGAGTTCTCCGCTCCCTAAACACCACAACAAAATGGTGTGGTAGAGAGGAAGAACAGGACACTCATCGATATGGCGAGGACGATGCTTGGAGAGTTCAAGACCCCCGAGCAGTTTTGGTCGGAAGCCGTGAACACGACTTGCCACGCCATCAACCGGGTCTACCTTCACCGTCTCCTCAAGAAGACTTCATATGAGCTTCTAACCGATAACAAACCCAATGTGTCTTACTTTCGTGTATTTGGGAGCAAATGCTATATTCTAGTGAAGAAAGGTAGAAATTCTAAGTTTGCTCCCAAAGCTGTAGAAGGGTTTTTGCTAGGTTATGACTCAAATACAAAGGCGTATAGAGTCTTCAACAAATCATCGGGTTTGGTTGAAGTCTCTAGCGACGTTGTATTTGATGAGACTAATGGCTCTCTAAGAGAGCAAGTTGTTGATCTTGATGATGTAGATGAAGGAGACGTTCCAACGGCCGCAATACGCACCATGGCGATTGGCGACGTGCGACCGCAGGAACTCGAGGAGCAAGATCAACCATCTTCCTCAACAATGGTGCATCCTCCAACCCAAGATGACGAACAGGTACCTCAAGTGGAGGCGTGTGATCAAGGGGGAGCACAGGATGTCCAAGTTGAAGAGGAAGAAGCACAACCGACACCTCCAACCCAAGTTCGAGTGACGATTCAAAGGAATCATCCCGTCGACCAAATTTTGGGTGACATTAGCAAGGGAGTAACTACTCGTTCTAGATTAGTTAATTTTTGTGAGCATTACTCATTTGTCTCTTCTATTGAGCCTTTCAGGGTAGAAGAGGCCTTGCTAGATCCGGACTGGGTGTTGGCCATGCAGGAGGAGCTCAACAACTTCAAGCGTAATGAAGTTTGGACACTAGTGCCTCGTCCCAAGCAAAATGTTGTGGGAACCAAGTGGGTGTTCCGCAACAAACATGACGAGCACGGGGTGGTGACGAGGAACAAGGCTCGACTTGTGGCAAAAGGTTATGCCCAAGTCGCAGGTTTGGACTTTGAGGAGACTTTTGCTCCTGTGGCTAGGCTAGAGTCTATTCGTATATTGCTAGCATATGCCGCTCACCATTCTTTCAGGTTGTTCCAAATGGATGTGAAGAGCGCTTTCCTCAACGGGCCAATCAAGGAGGAGGTGTACGTGGAGCAACCCCCTGGCTTCGAGGATGAACGGTACCCCAACCACGTATGTAAGCTCTCTAAGGCGCTCTATGGACTTAAGCAAGCCCCAAGAGCATGGTATGAATGCCTTAGAGACTTTTTAATTGCTAATGCTTTCAAGGTTGGGAAAGCCGATCCAACTTTGTTCACTAAGACTTGTGATGGTGACTTATTTGTGTGCCAAATTTATGTCGATGACATAATATTTGGTTCTACTAATCAAAAGTCTTGTGAAGAGTTGAGCAGGGTGATGACTCAAAAGTTTGAGATGTCGATGATGGGCGAGTTGAACTACTTCCTTGGGTTCCAAGTAAAGCAACTCAAGGACGGCACCTTCATCTCCCAAACGAAGTACATGCAAGACTTGCTAAAGAGGTTTGGGATGAAGGACGCCAAGCCCGCAAAGACTCCAATGGGAACCGACGGACACACCGACCTCAACAAAGGAGGTAAGTCCATTGATCAAAAAGCATACCGGTCTATGATAGGGTCTTTACTTTATTTATGTGCTAGTAGACCGGATATTATGCTTAGTGTATGCATGTGTGCTAGATTTCAATCCAATCCAAGGGAGTGTCACTTAGTGGCTATGAAGCGAATTCTTAGATATTTAGTCGCTACGCCTTGCTTCGGGATCTGGTATCCAAAGGGGTCTAACTTCGACTTGATTGGATATTCAGACTCCGACTATGCTGGATGTAAGGTCGATAGGAAGAGTACATCAGGGACGTGCCAATTCTTAGGAAGGTCCCTGGTGTCATGGAGTTCTAAGAAACAAACTCTTGTTGCCCTATCCACCGCTGAGGCCGAGTACGTTGCCGCAGGACAGTGTTGCGCGCAACTACTTTGGATGAGGCAAACCCTCCGGGACTTTGGCTACAATCTAAGCAAAGTCCCACTCCTATGTGATAATGAGAGTGCTATCCGCATAGCGGACAATCCTGTTGAGCACAGCCGCACAAAGCACATTGACATCCGACATCACTTTTTTAGAGACCACCAGCAAAAGGGAGATATCGAAGTGTTCTATATTAGCACTGAGAACCAGCTAGCCGATATCTTTACCAAGCCTTTAGATGAGAAGACCTTTTGCAGGCTGCGTAGTGAGCTAAATGTCTTAGATTCACGGAACTTGGATTGATTTATAGCATACATGTGTTTATGCCTTTGATCACGTTCCTTATGCATTTTGTTGTGTATTTATGGTGCTCAAGTTGTACAAGCACTCCCCGAACCTCTCAAGTCCACTTGCAAGTTATGCACATATTTAGGGGGAGACGTGCTACAACTTGACCCTTTGAGACTAACCATGTGCTTGAGTTTTCTTAATTTAGTCTCAAAGGAGGTTTGAAAGGGAAAAGGTGGACTTGGACCATGAAAGACTTCCACTGCACTCCGATGAGAGGGTAACTTATTCCAAGTTCATCTCATGTACTCTTATTGCCTTTGTATTCTTATTTGAAGATTTTGGTGAGGCAATGAGGTTTAAGGGCTAAAATTGATCCCATTTTGGTGCTTGATGCCAAAGGGGGAGAAAATAAGGCCAAAGCAATAAATGGATCGGCTACCACTTGAGAAATTTTGAAAATAGTAGAATAGTGCTTTTGGTTTGTCAAAACTCTTTTATTGTCTCTCTTGTCAAAAGTAGGCCTCTTGTGGGGAAAATGGTTGATTATGGGAAAAAGGGGGAGTTTTTGAAATCTTTGATCAATTTCTCTTGGAATGACTCTCTTTATGTCTTAACAAGTGTGTTTGACTTAGAGATAGGAAATTGAGGTTAATTTGCAAAAACAAAACCAAGTGGTGGCAAAGAGTGATCCATATATGCCAAATCTGAATCAAAACAATTTTGAGTTCTCATTTGTATTGATGTTGCACTTCTTTTAGTTGCTTTTTGTTGTGTTGGCATAAATCACCAAAAAGGGGGAGATTGAAAGGGAAATGTGCCTTTCGGCCATTTCTAAGTATTTTGGTGATTGAGTGCCAACACAAGTGCTTAAGTGTTAATCTATGCCTATTGATGGACAAAGTGCAAATCAAGTCTAAAGGTATGTTTCTAGACTTAGTACATTGTTTTGAGAACTAATTTATTGTGTCTAAGTGCTGGAAACAGAAGAAATCAAATTGGAAAAGAGACGGCTTTGTTCAGCCAAAGTCTGCTCAGTCTGGGTGCACCGGACAGTGTCCGGTGCGCTAGGCTGGCTCTGGCGAACTTGCTGTTCTCGGGACTTCGACGGCGGTGTACGCCTATAAATCACCGGACTGTCTGGTGGTGCACCGGACTGTCCGGTGAGCCATTAACAGGCGAACTCGTCGCTCTCGGGAGATGATTAACGGCGTACGGCTATAATTCACCGGACTGTCCGGTGGTGCACCAGACTGTCCGGTGAGCCAACAGTCGGCCGGGCCAACGGTCGGCCGCGCGATCCGCGCGGGACACGTGGCCGAGCCAAAGGCTAGATGGGGGCACCGGACTGTCCGGTGTGCACCGGACAGTGTCCGGTGCGCCAACGGCTCTGAATCTGCAACGGTCGGCTTCGCCAAATAAGGAAAGAAATCTGCACCGGACACTGTCCGGTGGTGCACCGGACACTGTCCGGTGGTGCACCAGACTGTCCGGTGCGCCAGGCGACAGAAGGCAAGAATTGCCTTCCTGGAATGCTCTCAATGGCTCCTAGCTGCCTTGGGGCTATAAAAGGGACCCCTAGGCGCATGGAGGAGTACACCAAGCATTTTTCTAAGCATTCCTAAGCAACAAGACTTCGATTCCGCACATTTGATTCTTTGTGATAGCATCTAGAGCTCTATTTGAGTTGTGAACTCGTCGGGTTGTGTTGTGAGCTCTTGTTGCGACTTGTGTGCGTGTTGTCACTCTGATTTTGTGTCTTGTATGCGTTGCTCATCCCTCCCTTACTCCGTGCTTCTTTGTGAACATCAAAGTGTAAGGGCGAGAGGCTCCAAGTTGTGGAGATTCCTCGCAAGCGGGATATAGTAAAGGAAAGCAAAACACCGTGGTATTCAAGTGGGTCTTTGGACCGCTTGAGAGGGGTTGATTGCAACCCTCGTCCGTTGGGACGCCACAACGTGGAAGTAGGCAAGTTTTGTACTTGGCCGAACCACGGGATAAACCATTGTGTCTATCTGTGTTGATTCTCTTGTGGTTATCGTGTCTTGCAAGAACTCCTCTCTAGCCACTTGGCATTATTGTGCTAACGCTTAATCAAGTATTTGTGGCATCTAGTTTCAAGTTTTACAGGATCACCTATTCACCCCCCTCTAGGTGCTCTCACTCCTGCACCTATAAGTTCTCGCCTTCCCTGCCTCCTCATCCGCATCTAGCCGCCCACAACCTCATGACCAAGTCGTGCCCTCATCGAGCGAGTAGCGACCAGGAAGAAAAGGGAGGGTGATTGTGTCAGTTGTCACCATTGGGGCAAGGCTGCGCTACTGTCGAGCCCTCAGGTGGCAAGCAGGGAGCGTCGCCAGCTCTCGTGGTAGCTGGCGCGTGTTTCGGCTGAGCGTGGGGTAGCTCGGGGTGAGCACAATTCGGGGTAGCTAGCACGTGTTTCTGCTGCTCGTTGTGGATAGTACCACTGACACCCAAAACCATGGTATGGATGCTTCCCCGTGCTTCGCAATCCTCTATTGGACGTGTAGCAAACCTCGTCTAATCAATTTGGGGCCAGAATCACCGGTTGGCCACACCTCGGCCTTGGCGCCGATTTGTGGGCACCGCCATTGGTGCTGACGGAGGAAGGGGGTGAACCCATGGCCGTTTTGATCCATTGCTGGCGAATAGGATTAGATCGGTGGGTTGTGTCATCGTGTGTCGTTGATGCTATGATGGTCGGCCACGATTATATCCTTACATACCGATTCGTTACGTGAATACTGGCCATCCAATGGGATCAGAGGGGCTTAGTTTGACCCTGCGTAAATTAAATCTTGACCGCTGATCACCAATGCGTTGCCCAAAAGCACACACCGATTGGGTTAAAGTGTGGATCTAATCTGTGCCACTGACTTTGGATCGGGTGGTTGGGGGTAAGGGGATACCCCTTCGTCCTAGGTCTTTTGCATAAGAGACCCTGGGTTTTTGAAAAACCAACCCGCCGTCCACGCGCGGTTGAAAACAATTACAAATAGGTCCCCATAAATTGCGAATACACCCCTAGCTTCTTCAGAAATTAGGATTGTAGACAGAGAGCTCGGTTTAGTTATGAATTAATTATAGAGAATGGTTTTAATATAAAAATAAATCCAGAAACTTGTTTAATTCATAGAAAATCCATTTTAACTCTGAATTGACCCATTCTAGTGGCATTAATTTTGTTTTAATATTGTTTATCACCTAGTAACTTTGTTTAGACATGAAATATATATTAAAATTGTCTACTTAATTTATTCCGTACCAAGCACTTAATAACTTCAGAAAATCATAACTTTATAACCGTAACTCCGATTATAGTGATTCTCAAACCCACGATCTTGTTACAACACGTAGAATATTATTATGTAATTTGAGCTTATGTTTGGTGTAATCTTAATTTTGCTTATACCATGTTTGTTTGCATTGCTACGACTAGCAGCGAGGTCATGAGAATCTGAAGAATCATCCTGGTACCTGTAATCTCGAGTCCCAGGCAAGTTGTGCCCTTGATCACTCCTTTTTACCTAATAATGTCCACTATTAATCACTGTGACATGCTCAGGTTAATTTGATGGGACCTAATAGGTTTCTCTAGCATTGTTTATTCTCCACCTTGCAAACATATGAATTATTGGGTAGAATTGCTATTGCTCTACCTAGTTTTGGGAAACTAATGTTTCATTATGATCATGTTCCAATTATGTTGTTGTTTAATTATTGTTCATGATAAGATCATATTGTTAATTGGAACATGGAGAACCACCCGGGAAAACAGTGCTACTACAAGGGTGGTATGGGACGCCCTTAGCTGACTAATTAGGAAAGCTAGTGGATGACTATCTTACCCGAAAGGAGCAAGGCAATAGGGGAGTGGTCAGTGTAGGGAGGTCCTTGGGTTGATTTTGCTGCGATGGCGGCCAGGCGAGAGATCATTGCATTGGAGCTTCCTAGAACTGTAGCGGGTTTTCTGAAGCTAGTGGAACTTTATAAAGGCCTCGTAGTGTTGCACTGTCTCACTTCATTGGTAGATGTGTATGAGATTCATGACACCTTGGCAGATGGGTAACATGACTTGTGGGTAAAGATGTGCAACCTCTGCAGAGTGTAAAACTGGTATATCAGTCGTGCTCACAGTCATGAGCGGCTCGGACACTCACATGATTAACTTATAGAATTAAACTTAATTTGTCATATGCATTGCATCGCAGGTGTTCTTACCAATTTTGATTTATTATTTATTTGGGTCGATATACACTTATATCTAGTAACTGCTAATAAAATTTTGACCAACTTTAAAAGCAATGCTCAGCTTTAACCATCCTCTTTGGTAAGCTTTACACTTCACATGAGCTCCCACCTTTGGTGAGTTCATGCACAATATTCCCCACAACTTGTTGAGCGTGAACGTATGTGAGCTCACCCTTGCTGTCTCACACCCTCCACAGGTCAAGAACAGGTACTCTAGGATGAGGCGCATGGAGGATGCTGTATGGTGTTCGTAAGACTAGACCGTCGTCTCCCAGTCAATTTTGGGTTGCTGGACCGCTGTCTTCATATGATGTAATTATTTAACTATTTTGTACAGAACTTCTATTATATAGTAAAGATGTGACATTCGTTTCAGTACTATGAGTTATCATATGTGTGAGACTTGTTTCCAGCATACTTGATGATTATTTCGCGTCAGTGTTTTGGACCCCTAAAATCTGGTTGTGACAGGTGGTGCGCCTGGTTGGAGAGGAGGAGAGACCCATGGCGCCACCGCCTCTCGCAGATGCGTTCTCGGATCTCTGCCTCGTCCTGAGGCCCGCCTCTGTTTTGCTATGTTGTCCTTGTCGATCCTATCCGCTTGCTTACTTCAGCTCCCGCGGGAAGAGCGACTCTCGCAGCTGCGCGACCTGCGCCGCGCTGCTAGCCTTCTACTGAGCCCTGCACGTTTATATGTTCTGGTGATGCCCAGTTGATATTATTTTCTTTTATT
Organism: Zea luxurians; assembly: GCA_029449295.1. NCBI lineage: Eukaryota > Viridiplantae > Streptophyta > Magnoliopsida > Poales > Poaceae > Zea > Zea luxurians. The sequence continues at coordinate 310,833 of JAOPSE010000512.1, read as the reverse complement.
TGGGCTATTTTGGTGCTTTACCCGTCTACACGGTTTTGTGACTTGGTGCCAACTTATTGCCGTTTTGTCTTAGGGTGTGGTTAAAATCATGTGAAAATTCTCTCCCATGGGGAACCCAAGGGAAACAAAATGTTTTATGCAAACGACATTTATGTTGTGGGAGTTCTATCTTCAATAAGATCCATGAATGACGCCTTTTGTTTTCTAGGTACAAAAAATCTAGAAAACCTTAACCTTGCAGGTACTATTTCCGACCAGCACCAACAGATATGTGTTCTGTCCACAAATCCTACTTTTTATCCTAGAACTTCTATTGGGTTATTAGTTTTTTGTTAAACAATAATCTTTACTACTCTTAAGAATGTAATGTAGGCGTGCACACAGTGCACTGTTCCGCCTTCTTCTCACACGTCTGACTCCGTGATCCCTGCCGACAAACCCGACCTTCGTCCTCCTCCATCGCCTCCCTTCCATCCTCGCCTGTCCCTTCCATACTCCTCCCCGCGCCCTTCCATCCCCATCCGTGCTACACCGGATGTCTCCGCCTCCCGCCCCGTCCTCCCGGCCATAATCCCCGCCCCCAACCGATGCCCACACCGGCCGTAACCCCCACGAGATGCCCGCCCCGAACATCCCGTGATGCCCATAGACGACAGGAGGGAGATGGATCCGGTGATGGACGCCCACCGTATCGCGTGGCTCCAACACGACCTCCTCGTGCTCCTCCAACTCCACCCCGTCCGCCCGCGCGTCTGCCTCCACCTCCACGGGCATGGGCGATTTGCTGTGCAGGTCTGAACCCTGACGGTCTCAACTCCTTCCTGTCCGGCCGGCTGCGTCTCCCTCCCAACTCCCGCCGCCGAAGCGCGCACTCCAACGATCTCGAAGCCTACCTCGGCGCTGCTCCCCTCGCCTCACTCCCTTTCCTCACGGTCTCCGCCCTAATCCTCTCCCTCCTAGCCTCTCACTCTCCCGACTGCCTGGTGAGAGCACCTAGAGGGGGGGTGAATAGGTGATCCTGTAAACCTTGAAAACTTAAGCCACAAAAACTTGGTTAAGCGTTACCACAGAATGCCAAGTGGCTAGAGAGGAGTCAAAACACAATAACCACAAGAAAACAATCACAGAGATGGCACGGTGGTTATCCCGTGGTTCGGCCAAGACCAACGCTTGCCTACTCCACGTTGTGGCGTCCCAACGGACGAGGGTTGCAATCAACCCCTCTCAAGCGGTCCAAAGACCCACTTGAATACCACGGTGTTTTGCTTGCTTTTCTCAATCCCGTTTGCGAGGAATCTCCACAACTTGGAGCCTCTCACCCTTACACTTAAAGTTCACAAAGAAGCACGGAGCAAGGGAGGGATTAGCAACACACTCAAGACAAGAAATCACAGCAACACCATGCACACAAGTCGCAACGAGAGCTCACAACACAACTCAATGAGTTCACCACTCAACTAGAGCTCTAATTGCTATCGCAAAGAATCAAAGGCGCGGAATAGATGTCTTGGTGCTTAGGAATGTTGTAGGAATGCTTGGTGTGCTCCTCCATGCGCCTAGGGGTCCCTTTTATAGCCCCAAGGCAGCTAGGAGCCGTTGAGAGCAATCTAGGAAGGCTGATCTTGCCTTCTGTCGACTGGCGCACCGGACAGTCCGGTGCACACCGGACACTGTCCGGTGCCCGATTTCCTTCCAAAAATGGCGCAGTCGACCGTTGGCAGCCAGAGAGCCGTTGGCGCACCGGACAGTCCGGTGCCTCCTTCTAGCCGTTGGCTCGGCCACGTGTCCCGCGCAGATCGCGCGGCCGACCGTTGGCCCGGCCGACCGTTGGCTCACCGGACAGTCCGGTGCACACCAGACAGTCCAGTGAATTATGGTCGTACGTCGCCGATGAATTTCCGAGAGCGACGAGTTCGCCTGTGAACGGCCCACCGGACAGTCCGGTGCACCACCGGACAGTCCGGTGAATTATAGCCGTACACCGCCGTCGAAGTCCCGAGAGCAGCCTGTTCGCCAGAGCCAGCCTGGCGCACCGGACACTGTCCAGTGCACCACCGGACAGTCCGGTGCTCCAGACTGAGCAAAGTCTTGGCTGCTCGAGCCAAGGCATTTTCAATTGGATTTTTCCTGTTTCCAGCACTTAGACACAATATATTAGTCCATAAAACAATGTACTAAGTCTGAGAAACATACCTTTATCCTTGATTTGTACTTTATCCACCTTTTTACACTAGGGCACTTGTGTTGGACACTAAATCACCAAAATACTTAGAAATGGCCCAAGGGCACATTTCCCTTTCAATCTCCCCCTTTTTGGTGATTTATGCCAACACAACATAAAGCAAGTAGAACAAGTACAAAATCAATTCAAATAAGAACTTAAAATTGATTTGATTCAAATTTGACATATATGGATCACTCTTTGCCACCACTTGGTTTGTTTTTGCAAATCAAACTCAAATTTCTATCTCTAAGTCAAACACACATGTTAAGACATAAAGAGAGTCATTCCAAGAGAAATTGATTCAAGATTTCAAAAACTCCCCTTTTTCCCATAATCAACACTTCTCCCCACAAGAAGCCAACTTTTGACAAGAGAGACAATAAAAGAGTTTTGACAAACCAAAAGCTCTAATCTACTATTTTCAAAATCTCTCAAGTGGTAGCTGATCCATTTATCGCTTTGGCCTTTATTTTCTCCCCCTTTGGCATCAAGCACCAAAACGGGATCAATCTTGGCCCTTTTAACCCCAATTGCCTCACCAAAATCTTCAACTAAGAGCAAAATAGGCAATAAGAGGATAAAGATGAACTTGGAAAAGTTACTCTTTTCATCGGAGTGCAGTGGAAGTCTTGCATGGTCCAAGTCCACCTTTTCCCTTTCAATCCTCCTTTGAGACTAAAACAAACTCAAGCACATGGTTAGTTTTCAAAGGGTCAAGTTGTAGCACAGCTCCCCCTAAATATGTGCATCACTTGCAAAAAGGACTTGTGAGGTCCAGGGAGTGTTTGTACAACTTGAGCACCACAATAAGCAACAAAATGCAGAATGAACATGATCAAAGGCATAAACACATGTATGCTATAAATCAATCCAAGTTCCGCGAATCTAGGACATTTAGCTCACTACGCAGCCTGCAAAAGGTCTTTTCATCTAAAGGCTTAGTGAAGATATCGGCTAGCTAGTTCTCGGTGCTAACATGAAACACTTCGATATCTCCCTTTTGCTGGTGGTCTCTCAAAAAGTGATGCCGGATGTCAATGTGCTTTGTGCGGCTGTGCTCAACAGGATTTTCCGCTATTCGGATAGCACTCTCATTATCCCATAGGAGTGGGACTTTGCTTAGATTGTAGCCAAAGTCCCGGAGGGTTTGCCTCATCCAAAGTAGTTGCGCGCAACACTGTCCTGCGGCAACATACTCGGCCTCAGCGGTGGATAGGGCAACGGAAGTTTGTTTCTTAGAGTTCCACGACACCAGGGACCTTCCTAAGAATTGGCACGTCCCCAATGTACTCTTCCTATCGACCTTACATCCAGCATAGTCGGAATCTGAATATCCAATCAAGTCAAAGTTAGACCCCTTTGGATACCAGATCCCGAAGCAAGGCGTAGCGACTAAATATCGAAGAATTCGCTTCACAGCCACTAAGTGACACTCCTTAGGATCGGATTGAAATCTAGCACACATGCATACGCTAAGCATAATATCCGGTCTACTAGCACACAAATAAAGTAAAGACCCTATCATAGACCGGTATGCTTTTTGATCAACGGACTTACCTCCTTTGTTGAGGTCGGTGTGTCCGTCGGTTCCCATCGGCGTCTTTGCGGGCTTGGCGTCCTTCATCCCAAACCACTTTAGCAAGTCTTGCGTATACTTCGTTTGGGAGATGAAAGTGCCGTCCTTGAGTTGCTTCACTTGGAACCCAAGGAAGTAGTTCAACTCGCCCATCATCGACATCTCGAATTTCTGCGTCATAACCCTGCTAAACTCTTCACAAGACTTTTGGTTAGTAGAACCAAATATTATGTCATCGACATAAATTTGGCATACAAAAAGATCACCATCGCAAGTCTTAGTGAAAAGAGTTGGATCGGCTTTCCCAACCTTGAAAGCATTAGCAATTAAAAAGTCTCTAAGGCATTCATACCATGCTCTTGGGGCTTGCTTAAGTCCATAGAGCGCCTTAGAGAGCTTACACACGTGGTCGGGGTACCGTTCATCCTCGAAGCCAGGGGTTGCTCCACGTACACCTCCTCTTTGATCGGCCCGTTGAGGAAAGCGCTCTTCACATCCATTTGGTACAACCTGAAAGAGTGGTGAGCGGCATATGCTAGCAAAATACGAATTGATTCTAGCCTAGCCATAGGAGCGAACGTCTCCTCAAAGTCCAAACCTGCGACTTGGGCATAACCTTTTGCCACAAGTCGAGCCTTGTTCCTTGTCACCACCCCGTGCTCGTCCTGTTTGTTGCGGAACACCCACTTGGTTCCCACAACATTTTGCTTGGGACGAGGCACCAGCATCCAAACTTCATTGCACTTGAAGTTGTTGAGTTCCTCCTGCATGGCCAACACCCAGTCCGGATCTAGTAAGGCCTCTTCTACCCTGAAAGGCTCAATAGAAGAGACAAAAGAGTAATGCTCACAAAAATTAACTAATCTTGAACGAGTAGTTACTCCCTTGCTAATATCACCCAATATTTGGTCGACGAGATGATCCCTTTGGATCATCGCTCGAACTTGGGTTGGAGGTGCCTGAGGTGCTTCTTCCTCTTCAATTTGAACATCCTGTGCTCCCCCTTGATCAAGCGCCTCCACTTGAGGTACCTGTTCGTCATCTTGGGTTGGGGGATGCACCATAGTTGAGGAAGACGGTTGATCTTGCTCCAATTGTTCTTGAGGCCGTACATCTCCAATCGCCATGGTGCGTATCACGGCCGTTGGAACGTCTTCTTCATCTACATCATCAAGATCAACAACTTGCTCTCTTGGAGAGCCATTAGTCTCATCAAATACAACGTCACTAGAGACTTCAACCAAACCCGATGATTTGTTGAAGACCCTATACGCCTTTGTATTTGAATCATAACCTAATAAAAACCCTTCTACAGCTTTGGGAGCAAATTTAGAAGATCTACCTTTCTTCACAAGAATATAACACTTGCTCCCAAATACACGAAAATAAGACACATTGGGTTTGTTACCAGTTAGCAGCTCGTATGAAGTCTTCTTGAGGAGGCGGTGAAGGTAGACCCTGTTGATGGCGTGGCAAGCCGTGTTCACGGCTTCCGACCAAAAACGCTCGGGGGTCTTGAACTCTCCAAGCATAGTCCTCACCATATCAATGAGCGTCCTGTTCTTCCTCTCTACCACACCATTTTGCTGAGGTGTGTAGGGAGCGGAGAACTCGTGCTTGATCCCCTCCTCCTCAAGGAACTCCTCCACTTGAAGATTCTTGAATTCGGACCCGTTGTCGCTTCTTATCTTCTTCACCTTGAGCTCAAACTCATTTTGAGCTCTCCTTAGGAAGCGCTTGAGGGTCCCTTGGGTTTCAGTCTTATCCTGCAAAAAGAACACCCAAGTGAAGCGGGAAAAGTCATCAACAATAACTAGACCATACTTACTTCCTCCTATGCTCAGATAGGCGACGGGTCCGAAGAGGTCCATATGCAGCAGCTCCAGAGGTCTTGAAGTGGTCATCACATTCTTGCTGTGATGTGCTCCTCCCACTTGTTTACCTGCTTGACAAGCTGCACAAGGTCTATCTTTTTCGAATTGCACATTAGTCAAACCTATCACGTGTTCTCCCTTTAGAAGCTTGTGAAGGTTCTTCATCCCCACATGTGCTAAGCGGCGATGCCATAGCCAGCCCATGCTAGTCTTAGCAATTAAGCATGCATCTAGACCGGCTTCCTCTTTTGCAAAATCAACTAAATAAAGTTTGCCGTCTAGTACACCCTTAAAAGCTAGTGAACCATCACATCTTCTAAAGACAGACACATCTACATTTGTAAATAGACAGTTATATCCCATATTACATAATTGACTAACAGATAGTAAATTATATCCAAGAGACTCAACTAAAAACACATTAGAGATAGAGTGCTCATTTGATATTGCAATCTTGCCTAAACCTTTCACCTTGCCTTGGTTCCCATCACCGAATATGATTGAATCTTGGGAATCCTTATTCTTGACGTAGGAGGTGAACATCTTCTTTTCCCCCGTCATATGGTTCGTGCATCCGCTGTCGATAATCCAGATTGAACCCCCGGATGCATAAACCTGCAAGGCAAATTTAGGCTTGGGTCTTAGGTACCCAACTCTTGTTGGGTCCTACAAGGTTAGTCACAATTGTCTTAGGGACCCAAATGCAAGTTTTATCACCTTTGCATTTTGCCCCTAATTTCCTAGCAACTATCTTCCTATCCTTTCTACAAATAGCAAAGGAAGCATTTAAAGCATGATAAATTGTAGAGGGACCATTCATATCTTTCCTAGGAACATGAACAATATTCTTTCTAGGCACATGATGAATATTTTTCCTAAGCATATCTCTACCATGCATATAGGAAGAACTGGGAGCAAACATAGCATAAGAATCATAGGCATGTGAATCAAAAGCATTACAACTCCTATGAGACTGTCTTCTATCATTGTACATAAAAGCATGGTTCTTTTTAGTACTACTTGCCATAGGGGCCTTCCCTTTCTCCTTGGCGAAGATGGGAGCCTTATGGCTCGTTAAGTTCTTGGCTTCCCTCTTGAAGCCAAGCCCATCCTTAATTGAGGGGTGTCTACCAACCGTGTAGGTATCCCTAGCAAATTTTAGTTTACCAAAATCACTTTTGCTAGCCTTAAGTTGGGCATTAAGACTAGCCATTTCATCGTTTAACTTTGCAATAGAAGCTATGTGTTCACTACAAGCATCAATATCAAAATCTTTACATCTATTGCAAATAACAACATTTTCTACACAAGTTGTTGATTTACTAGCTATTTCTAACTTAGCATTCAAATCATCATTAATGCTCCTTAAGCTAGAAATTGTCTCATGGCAAGAAGATAATTCACAAGAAAGCATTTCATTTCTCTTAACTTCTAAGGCATGAGATTTTTGTGCTTCTACAAATTTGTCATGTTCTTCATACAACAAGTCCTCTTGTTTTTCTAAAAGCCTATTCTTATCATTCAAGGCATCAATCAATTCATTAATTTTATCTACCTTGGTTCTATCTAGGCCCTTAAATAAACATCAATAATCTATTTCATCCTCATCACTAGATTCGTCCTCACTTGAAGAAGCATAAGTAGAGTTTCGAGTACATACCTTCTTCTCCCTTGCCATAAGGCATGTGTGACGCTCGTTGGGGAAGAGGGATGACTTGTTGAAGGCGGTGGTGGCCAGTCCTTCATTGTCGGAGTCGGACGAGGAGCAATCTGAATCCCACTCCTTGCTAAGATGTGCCTCACCCTTTGCCTCCTTATAGTTCTTCTTCTTCTCCCTCTTGTTCCCTTGATCCTGATCACTATCATTGTCGGGACAGTTAGCAATAAAATGACCAAGCTTACCACATTTGAAGCATGAGCGCTTCCCCTTTGTCTTGGTCTTGCTTGGCTGCCCCTTGCGACTCTTTAGCGCCGTCTTGAATCTTTTGATGATGAGGGCCATCTCTTCATCATTAAGTCTGGCCGCCTCAATTTGTGCTACCTTGCTAGGTAACGCCTCCTTGCTCCTTGTTGCCTTGAGAGCAACGGGTTGAGGCTCATTGATTGGACCGTTTAGAGCGTCGTCCACGTATCTCGCCTCCTTGATCATTATTCGCCCGCTTACGAATTTTCCAAGGACTTCTTCAGGCGACATTTTGGTGTACCTGGGATTCTCACGAATATTATTCACCAAATGAGGATCAAGAACGGTAAAGGACCTTAGCATCAGTCGGACGACGTCGTGGTCCATCCATCGCGTGCTTCCGTAGCTCCTTATTTTGTTGATAAGGGTCTTGAGCCGGTTGTATGTTTGTGTCGGCTCCTCGCCCCTTATCATCGCGAATCGTCCAAGCTCTCCCTCCACCAACTCCATCTTGGTGAGCAAGGTGACATCGTTCCCCTCATGAGAAATCTTGAGGGTGTCCCAGATCTGCTTGGCGTTATCCAAGCCGCTTACTTTGTGGTATTCATCCCTGCACAATGAAGCTAGAAGAACAGTAGTAGCTTGTGCATTCTTATGAATTTTCTCATTAATGAACATGGGACTATCCGTACTATCAAAGTGCATTCCACTCTCTACAATCTCCCATATACTAGGATGGAGAGAGAACAAGTGACTACGCATTTTGTGACTCCAAAATCCGTAGTCCTCTCCATCAAAATGAGGAGGTTTACCAAGTGGAATAGATAATAAATGAGCATTTGTTCTTTAAGGAATACGAGAGTAATCAAAAGAAAAGTTCGAATTGATCGGTTTCCTTCTCTCGTAGTCGTTGTGGTCGTCGTCCTTTTGGGAAGAAGTAGACTCATCGCTGTCGTCGTAGTAGACGATCTCCTTGATGCGCCTCGTCTTCTTCTTCTTCTTCCCATCTTTCCGTCTATGGCCCGAGCCCGAGTCGGTAGGCTTGTCATCCTTCGGCTCGTTGACGAAAGATTCCTTCTCTTTATCGTTGATCACGATACCCTTCCCCTTAGGATCCATCTCTTCGGGCGGTTAGTCCCTTTGTGAAGAGAACGGCTCTGATACCAATTGAGAGCACCTAGAGGGGGGGGTGAATAGGTGATCCTGTAAACCTTGAAAACTTAAGCCACAAAAACTTGGTTAAGCGTTAGCACAGAATGCCAAGTGGCTAGAGAGGAGTCAAAACACAATAACCACAAGAAAACAATCACAGAGATGGCACGGTGGTTATCCCGTGGTTCGGCCAAGACCAACGCTTGCCTACTCCACGTTGTGGCGTCCCAACGGACGAGGGTTGCAATCAACCCCTCTCAAGCGGTCCAAAGACCCACTTGAATACCATGGTGTTTTGCTTGCTTTTCTCAATCCCGTTTGCGAGGAATCTCCACAACTTGGAGCCTCTCGCCCTTACACTTAAAGTTCACAAAGAAGCACGGAGCAAGGGAGGGATTAGCAACACACTCAAGACAAGAAATCACAGCAACACCATGCACACAAGTCGCAACGAGAGCTCACAACACAACTCAATGAGTTCACCACTCAACTAGAGCTCTAATTGCTGTCGCAAAGAATCAAAGGCGCGGAATAGATGTCTTGGTGCTTAGGAATGTTGTAGGAATGCTTGGTGTGCTCCTCCATGCGCCTAGGGGTCCCTTTTATAGCCCCAAGGCAGCTAGGAGCCGTTGAGAGCAATCTAGGAAGGCTGATCTTGCCTTCTGTCGACTGGCGCACCGGACAGTCCGGTGCACACCGGACACTGTCCGGTGCCCGATTTCCTTCCAAAAATGGCGCAGTCGACCGTTGGCAGCCAGAGAGCCGTTGGCGCACCGGACATGTCCGGTGCACACCGGACAATCCGGTGCCTCCTTCTAGCCGTTGGCTCGGCCACGTGTCCCGCGCAGATCGCGCGGCCGACCGTTGGCCCGGCCGACCATTGGCTCACCGGACAGTCCGGTGCACACCGGACAGTCCGGTGAATTATAGCCGTACGTCGCCGATGAATTTCCGAGAGCGACGAGTTCGCCTGTGAACGGCCCACCGAACAGTCCGGTGCACCACTGGACAGTCCGGTGAATTATAGCCGTACACCGCCGTCGAAGTCCCGAGAGCAGCCTGTTCGCCAGAGCCAGCCTGGCGCACCGGACACTGTCCGGTGCACCACTGGACAGTCCGGTGCTCCAGACTGAGCAAAGTCTTGGCTGCTCGAGCCAAGGCATTTTCAATTGGATTTTTCCTGTTTCCAGCACTTAGACACAATACATTAGTCCATAAAACAATGTACTAAGTCTGAGAAACATACCTTTATCCTTGATTTGTACTTTGTCCACCTTTTTACACTAGGGCACTTGTGTTGGACACTGAATCACCAAAATACTTAGAAATGGCCCAAGGGCACATTTCCCTTTCACCTGGCCGCCTCCCTCCCTGTCCATGCCACACATGCTCTAACGCACCAACGATGAGGGGAGCGTCGCCCGTCCGTCGCGGATTGGGATCTTCCTCGCCCGCCCGACGGCGCCCTCGCATTTCAGCCGTGGCGCCTGTGGATCACAAAGAAGGTGGCGACCACTGCCTCCGCAAGAAGAACGATGACGCCACCGCCAGATCTGGGAGTTCGACGCCGGAGCTTGTTAAATTCGTGCTGGAGCTTGTTATTCTCCGTAAATCTGGTTCTCCACTCTCTTTTGGACCAATATCTCCAACATTTCCTCGCTACTGACCAGTGACCACCCTTCCGCTCCCCTCTCACCTATAGCTAGCAACCTTGAGATCCAGCCAAGATCGGTTCAAGGGCCACCGGACAGTGCAGCAACATCCAGGAAAGAGGCGGAGAACTGCGACTGCCTTCAAGGTCAATTTCGTTTTAACCATCCTGAAATGTTCATTGTTAGTTATCTATTAACCTGAAAGCACACTGTTAATTATGTCTATGTGATTGCTGTGATGCGTGTTAGATTTGATGGGAGCACTTTCAGGTTCGATGTTGTCTATTTACTCTTGGAAGGTGCCACCATGTGATTAGTGCGTTTGCATCTGGTACACTGTACTATTTTATATTGTTAATAATAATTGCTAATCTACCCCTTGCCTCCGCAAGAAGAATGACGTCGCCCGCGGCACTGCGGCACTGCACAACGGCTCAGTCAAGGCACCTAATGCCCACCGACACCAGTGAGATGAGGTAAGGACTGCGGAGACAACTTCAGAGTTCAGACTTCATTTCAATGTTTCAGGCTTTCAGAGTTTCCATTGCCTCTAAGTTAGTTTTATTCAGATGTAACATTTGTGGTAGGTGAAGACCTTTTACTTTTCATATTGATTAGCTTGTTGGTGCTTAACCTATTAGTGCGAGGAACACAATGTCACAATCCAATAGAGGTTTACTGTAGTTCGTTCTGATTTACTTTATTTGATTGCTTATGCATTTCACATTTTAGTTGTAGAATTTGTGACACCTGATTTGCATCTCTGGGTCCTTCACAGTCATGTAAAAGACAAGATAATTATTCTATTTGGTTTGTATGGATTAATTTTCCGAGTCAATCTTTTCATGGTGCCTAGGCTTCAAATTTGGGTCGGCTCCGCCACTGCCCGGGTGCGACTACGAGCACTGGCTCATCGTGATTGACAAGCTCGGCGGGAGGGCGCCAGCAAGCAGCATATGATCGACTGATACATCCAGAACCTCGTCAAGGTCCTTGGAAGGTACGTACTTGTCGTGCACGTTTAGGAATTACTTCCTCCGTTTTAGGCGCGTGCTTCAGCAACTCATCTCTTGTTTTCTATTCCCTCTTCTCCTTTCCGTTTTCCATATTATTCTTTTTTCTCATGGTTCGCAGAACTAGATTAAATATGTGAGTTGGTTTAGGTTATTCGCGTGGAGGTTAATTGCTATTGGTGAAGGCTGACCAGTTCAAACATCCTACATGACCCACAGCAATGCAGTTACATTCTTTGGTATGAAGCAATTTTAATTACAGATTTTGTATCATCATTCCAGATGCCTGACTATCATGATATTATAAAGCATCCAATGGATTTTCAATAATAAGAAAGAAGCTCGATAAGGGGGGTATTCCAACTTGGAGCGATTTGAGGTGAGTTACATGATTTGTTTAGATTGATATTTTTATTGGATAATGGAAAATCTATTCAAAGTAATCTGTAAGCTTGATTGTGAAAAACAATATGGTTGAATGCAAGCATACAAGAATGATTTACACATTTTTGTATTGTGCCAGTTTGCAGATGTACTTAGTGAGGCTGGTGCACCTTGTGGGCTGCCACAAAGGTAAGATATAGTTTTTTTTCAGTCCCTAATACATGTTATCGTCATGTTCATTTTGCACTTAAAAATGATATTAATTAAACCAAAGCATGGATAGTTGAAGTTGTTTTTCTTCATGTTTTACCATGTTCCTATATATTACTAATAGGGTCTTGGTACAGAGCTATCAACAAGATAGCTGATTTAGTGTCTTGGTACAGTCCCTAATACATGTTGTCTGTTTATATGTTGTGCAGCCAAATGTGTCAGCTGAGTTTCGGTCTCATATTGGTGGAGCTGCTGTATCTGCAGCAAAGGTGAATGTTTCTGAACATTAGTATGTGCTTAGAAGACAAATTTGTTGCTCTCAGTTCACTATTGTTGGTTAAGATCTTTTCATTATCTACCTGCTAAATTTTCTGCACCAATATAGAATGACAAATGCGCAAGCAATTTGCTTCACATGAATGCCAATTCAAAGTTATATGTATTATCTAATGGATCATTTTAGTAGAATTTTTTCTAATAATACTCAACAGTTGGCAAGCTACCTAACATTTTCATGCTATCTGTCATAAAACAAGTGGTTCTTTCTTTGTTTTCTCTGTTGATATGTTTTTAGCAGTTGTTCTGTTTAATCCTTCTATTTCACATATAGGGTCATTTATTGGATTGTTTGTGTTGAAGGCAGTTGGTTACTACAATGCTGGAACAGTGGAGTTTATTGTGGACACTCTTTCTAGAGAGTTCTACTTCATGGAGATGAATACTCGACTCCCTCCTCCCCCTCCTCCCCTCCTAGATCCCATGATCTGCTACGAAGCTGCCATCAACGCCCTCCTCCCCCTCCGCTCAGCTCCTCCTCGCTCTTTCGTAGAGGAGAGGATTTCACACTGATGCAAGCGCTCATCAAGGCAGATTTCTGGCTTCTGTTTTTCTCGTCTACCAGAGAAAACTACATCAGGTAATTGGCAGCCTGAATTTTATATATAAATCATACGCCAAGGTCAGAGCATACATGATTTGTGAAGGTACGTGGAACCATTTTGATCTCTAATCCCACTCATAGCAAATAACCAGATCCAGAGCCTAGCAGAAGAGCCAAAATGCCTTATAGTTTGGAATGGAGGGAGTATTGTGTTAATCCATTCTGGTTGCAAGAGTGTACTAATTATTCGTTCTGTGTTTCTAGGTCTTATTTCTGATGTACCATTATTTTGCTGGTTTTGAGATATACAATGCAATTCGTGTGTTCATTGCTTGCTATGTCTGGATGACTGGATTTGGGAATTTCTCATATTACTATATCAAGAAAGATTTTAGTATTGCAAGATTTGCTCAGGTGCCTATGCTACCTCATTAGTCTTATTTTGTGCTATGTCCTAATGAGTTTAGTCTCCTGTATTTCTTGTTACCGCCTTTTAAGCACTAGACCAATAACTATACTTTCCATGCAGATGATGTGGAGGTTAAATTTCTTTGTGGCATTCTGTTGCATTGGGCATATATAATAGAACATGAGATCATTGTCAAGGATCACTTGGTCTGTTTAACAAATACAATGAGGTACCATCAATCATGGCTATTAAGATTGCTTGCTGCTTCTTGTCTGTAATTTTGATATGGGAAATCCCTGGGTATTTGAATTATTGTGGACCCCTTTACATTTCTGCTAGGTAAGTTATTGATGTAGTTTTGTATGACATTCTACCTACCAGTCATGCTCAGGAGTTTAGGACCAACCTTAATTATTTTCTATTCAGGCTATAAAGATCCATCACCATCCAAGGCACACTTACCCCTGCTATATGAGTAGCATTTCCGATCTGGCCTCGATCGATACATATGGATTATTGGAATGATTTATGCTTACTTCCATCCTAATGTAAGTATTTCAGATATGGACCTATATTACCCTGATGACCCTCTGAGACTGTATCTGCGAGATTTTATTGGATACGTCTCGATGTATTTTCCCTAATCTCTATATATATATTAAGCATCGTTTCTTTTGTTCAGATCATGCTAACCTTAACATGTAGCTTTTGACGTAAACAGGTTGAAAGATGGATGGAGAAGCTGGAAGAATCTGAGACTAAGGTTAGATTATCAATCAAGGAACCATTGTCACTCTTTCGTTGACGGAAAGTTCCCACAATCTCTTACCTTTGTTGTTGTGGAAACTGTTGGATTTCTTTAAATCAAGTACTTGACACCACTGTGTTGTTAATACTGTACTGACTAGGTGTTGGATTTCTTTAAATCAAGAATTCTTAGGAAGACCCTAGGCGGTGGGATGAGACAGGTTGGAGTTCTTTGTGCCGCTGCTTATGTTGCTGTTCGTGACACCGTGGGAAAGCTTGCGGATGATCACAGGAAGGCTAAAGCCTTGGCAGGTTTCAAAAATTTAGTAGTATTTTCTTTCTTTCTTTCTTTTGAGTCCAACTTCACTTCATTTTTGTTGTGCACAGTTCACAAACACTGAACATCCCCTCTGCTTTGAAACACCTTCACTAATATATGCATATCCAGGATTTCCTATTGTATATAACCTCTTTTCTTTATTCTACTAATAAAACTTCAGCAAAGCTTTTGACACACCTTCCAAAAAAAACATGCATACAAGGAAAACAAGACACTGCTGGTTTCATGGTATAGAAACCAAATCCTTGTTAGATCGAGTTCCTGAACTTGTAACTCTACTTTGTTTTCCCAGAGGGCCTGACGAAAATTAAACAGTTCACGGTGGATTCATCTTCGGTTGAGACCAATATGGTCAGTGTCAATGATGAAGCGCGCTATATTTTCCTTATTTTCCACAATGTAAACCGGAAAGGTCCAGCATATGACATACCTTTACTTTTTATAAGGTGTTCTTCAATATCGTGGATCCACGCATTTCACCGAGCAAGCTATGCCAAGTCTTGGAACAGCGCAATGTTCTTGCAATGCCAGCAAGTTTAAAAGGTGAAATTCCATTCCTTCCCCCCCATTACATGATGAAGCTCCATTCTCTGAGTAACACAATCAGTGTCCTTTCTTAGATAGGAGTAAAAAGACAATATCATAGCCTCTACACAAAGAATATATGGCCCATGTTCGGTCTCCTTTCTTAATTATAGAAAACATTCATTGGAGGTGACCGATAAATGGGATCTGAATTCTATCGGTGATGTGGTTTCTTTTGACCAAAATTTGGGGAAAGAACTGTCGATTTGCAAGAAAACCATATAGATTCTCTCCAAACAAGTTAACATTAAAAACCTACACATAACCTAATTTTGAGTGTCACCGTAAAAAAACATAACTTTGAGTGAATACCAAACTCCATTGGTAAACACAGTCCCAAATTTTACAACAAACAGAGTTTTAAATATTGCAAGCTACTGGGTTGACTGGTTGGCAGGCAAATCATATCGCATATTTTTGGGCTGATAAAAAAATAAATACCATATTTATTGAAAATCTATTGGTGATAATGTAAACCCGCTAACATTGTCTCCTTTTCACTCTCATATCTTCATTTTTTTTACTACTAAGCTTGACCAAGAGAAGAGAACAACCTATATCTTCATTAAAAGAATAAGAAGGGTCGTGGTCCCTATTTTTACAGAAACTCTATGATCAGTTAGCAAGTCAGAACCTTAATCTAAACACCTGCAATAGTATCTTTAATGATGGGCACATCCAAGGTTAGCTATCCACATTGAGTTTTGTGCTTCGTATCATGCAGTGTCAGGTTCGTCATCCATTACCAGATTTCAGACAGCGATGTTCAATATGCATTGACATGTGTCGAGGTACGCAAAAAGTTTATATGCACTGATCTGCCATGACTTGGTGCATTCCCTTCCTTTTGTTGTGTGCCTTGCAATATGAGAAATAAAATAATATATATGGTAATCACAGATGCCAAAAGACCCAAACCAGAGTAACACTTTAAAGCAGACACAATAATCAAAAGTCATGGCTACAATGAATGGATCAGAAAGTGTATTTGCAACGTGCAAGGGTGACAAGAATATGAGCACTCTAATGCACCACCCTTTTGGTAACTGGGCTGATACAGTGAGGTACGTTATCTACATGCCACACTTTAGGTAATACAAGTTAAACAACTAAAAATCTTGAAGTTTATATCTATTTATTTTTTATTGATGCATAATGTATTCTCCAATTAGGCAACGATATAGACACTTAGACTCTTTGATGTACCGTGTTGCGCACACTGCATCTCATCGATTCTTTTCTCATTTGTGTTGCTACAGTCGCTATTTCGCAAGATCGTCGTGGCCCTATCGGGAACGGAGATGCTCTTAAGCAGGAGGACCGGCCAATCCAACTAGTAGCAGCAGGCGGGGAGTGGATGCGCCTGCTAGAAGAGTGCTAGCTCCGCGCATACGCTCGCTCGACAAACGTGTGTTGTTAACTATTGTATATAGTGTTATAATTACTGTCCTTTATTTCTGATGTTTGTTTTGTAGTTGAAACTCACATTGTCTTTCATTTCCATCTCGATTTTGTATGCAGTGACCACGAAAGACCAAATGTTTTCTTGCTGTTTCTAAAAATATAGCTCTATTGTTATGATTGTGTGCCGTCGCGTCGCACGGGCAATGACCTAGTATTGCATATGGAGTCTATTTAAGAAAGCCTTTGTATATATGTTGAATGACATTGTGTATCAGTTAATTGCATTTATGCACTTGTTGTTATTGTTGTTGTTCAACCTAATTAGTTTGTTCCTACCTAATTAGTTTGTTCCTGTTTAGGAACATATATAGAAAAAGGAGATATTGTTGGAACTCCATTACTCGGGAGAAACCAAAAAAGCATGGTAATGATGCTCCAACTATGTTCTAAAGATTCTAAAGAAATAAGAACAAGTCCATTGACCATATAGACATATAGTTACTGTTCACACTGAATCTCATCTTTTACTTAAACCCTTTGCTATTAGGAAACTACAAGATCGATGTGGTAAAAAAATTATCCATTAGTTCTTTTTCTTGAATCTACCGGTACACTTTGTTAGTTATTTCTCTACTTGGATAAGCTTCATCTAGAGAGTTTATTTTAGTACAAATAGCAACCGTATCTCCTACCTGATCTAAATTGCAATACTAATTGTATTATGTGATGTTTTCCACTTATTATGTGATGTTTTACACTATGCGAGGTTGTTGGTATAGAATTTATGTTGTATATTTTATCAGATAATTTGTGTGTTGTCGCAACGTATGGCCATTGTACACGCTCTTTGGCTCGTGTGTTGCGACGGTCGTGATGGCTGCTGCGCAAGTCACCAAACATGATGTCACGACTTTTTGTTGTACTGGTAAATACTAATGACTAACCCAATAATTTAGATTACTTGATTTGTTTTGTGTGCTTTGTGCTTAAGGTGTTTCTTAATTCTAGCATGGCGAAAGGAAGTGAATGTGGAGTGGAAGAAGGAAGTTGATGTATGGGGTATGATGTTGTTTGTGTGAAGTTTCCGATAGTGAGTATGTTGACAGTTTTTTTTGCTTCCTATATATGATATCTTTGCCCTTTTAAATTTCCATAGATGAGTAAATATAACTTGTAAAATTTCATATGTGTTCATGTCCTTATCTGATTATGTCAACTCTGTCAATCATGCAAATTCTAAAATGAGAATATCATATAACTTTGATTCCTTTTCGAATAATTTAATCTACGAAACAACTATGTTTCTATATAAACAGAGGATAGTCGTAGGAACATATAGATATAATGATTCCATAGCAACACACTAGCATATACCTAGTGTATAGTATAATATCATATCCATGGTGCACCTTGTACTAGATCGCTGTTGTTTCCTCAATTGGCTGACTCACAACTAACCTACACTTCAGCTGAACCTTCTTACATACCATCAGTAATCAGCACATCCATTTTCCTTTCTCCGCTAACCTATACTCAATCTAACCTAAAAAGAAAAAAAAAGAAAATGGATAATCCTACATTCTCCAATCATTGGGGAGGAAGAGGCGGGGACTGGGACGGAGGGGGACTAAAATTAGAACGCCATGGTGATTTTGAAAGAATCCTCGTGTAGAGTATTTGGTTCCACACGTCCGGCACGCCGGGAAGGCACCAATGGATGCAGTCCGCGAACTTCTCTGGGTCTGCCTTCTGCTTTGGCGTCAGCAGCTTCCCTTGCCGGATGGTGTACACGGACGCGTGGGCGTCCTTCCGGTAATCTGACATCTTTGTGATATTGATCACTGACACCGGGACCTTCTCCATGGAGCTGGCAACCTTGATCACTAAGTCATACAACCGCATATCATGGTAAAGATCCAGGGGTTGGCTGTAGTTCTGATACGGAAGTGTCTCCTTCACGCATCTGATCCCATTCGGGTTTCCCCAATTCTGCGGGCTGTTTTCACAAAAAAAAAGTAAGCTAGTTTAGCAAGACCAACACATAAAAGGGCGTGTTAAATATTGTGCTAATTTACAGCTCAAAGCAACAGAAATTAGCGACATGGTACTGAATATATATATATATATATATATATATATATATATATATTGATAACATCTGAACACAATTGCATTAAAATTCACTCTTCTTTTTAACCAGTAAACAAACTTATCAATGTAGGGACAAATATGATGTATTGAGAAAACTGCCAAAATATGTGCAAGCCTATGGTTGTACCAAGTGAAAATAAACTCAATTCTCAACGCGCAGGGTGTCTGCTGCCTCTCATGCTGTTTAGTCTAGGTGGACAGGACCCTGTGGAAGCATGTGGGTCAGATTCGTCTGGATCTTTTAGTATATAGACAATAGACACCGACGCTGACTTTGCAAAAATAATACTACTGCACAGGCTGCTATAATAAGGCACTCAACACTCACATGATACCTATATTTTACTCTGTTGTCTGTTCCAGACACACTATGACAATAAAAATGCCCAAGACTCCAAGCCTACTGAGAGAGGTTACCAATTTAAACATACCTTCTGCATCCAGGTTCCATTTAATGATGCGGCATTGATGATAACACCTCTGTTGATTTTTTTTTCTTAAACATGCAGGAGAACCGTGTGTTGATTTAAAAGAAAAATGGGGCATGAGCCCATACGAAACCCACACTCACGCCAGTAGGTCCTTATATAACCTCTGTTGATTTACCCTCCTGCCATTATGTTTCTGTTCAGCTTGAGTGATATGAACTCTACAGTTCCACCAAAATCTTTGCTAGGTAGGCAGACAGGCAACATTGAAGCAGACATCTCATAGATATTTGAATACTCCTAGTATAAGTTTTTTTTAATAAGACTAGTATAAGTATTGAGTGTTTGATCAGAGTATGGACATGTAGTCTTTTTTTTTCATGTACCAACATTAAAGACTCCATGGTCTTGTGTTCAACTTACAACAGCACATGCTAGCTACGTAATACTACCTCCGTTCCCGAATATTTATCGTCTGCTAGTTTATTTTTGGACTAAACGACGATAAATAAAAAAGAATGGAGGGAGTAGTTTTTACCAGGGTAAAAAGGAGCTCCATATTCATATCATAAGCAGAATACAGATGAGATGACAAATGTTGAGCCTTGACCTTCACTCTACATATACATACTGAAACAGAATTTTGGAAGGCGAGGGTTTTCTATCTGGCAAGTTATCATATCAAGACTTTTTTAGGCATTGAAAAAACAGCACCACTCACAATATCACAGTGTGTGCCCCAGGAATCAGGACAAGTGGGGCTCCTTTTTCTTTCTAGACTAGAGGTTGTTTACAGGTCCAACCATAGCTTGTAGGTTTCTTGTGATGCAAAAAATGGCAAAGCAATCAGAATACCCACAACAGTGACACCCCACCCCACATGAAAAAAGTCCCCTTTTTATTGTTGTGTTGTACCAGTTGCTTCTTCTCTCATTCTATTTTGGAGCTGGACCCTCATACAAGTTTGTTGGCATGTAGGACACTGCACCCACCATTCTCATTTTTTTCCAGACTACTAACCTACCCATGAGTATGGATTCTATTGTGATACTTTCAGCATGCTTTCCTTACTTTTGGCATGGGACTTCGTCACTTCGAATAGCAAGTGAATCACCACAATGCCAGAACACCAGATTCCAAACTTAAGTTTTTTCATTTGACTGTAATACTGATCCTTAAACCCAAGTCGGATACTGTTTACATGTAGTGTCACCAGCAGTCCATACCTACTGACTGCAGACACTCCAGTGATGCTCAAGGAGTCAATGTCTACTAGTTGAAACCTGAGGTCATATCATTAAAGTTGACGTGCTTGTAGGAATGTTGATTTGAAGGCACGTAAGTTTAGTCTATTGTTTTGTTCCTACCTCCTAGTGGGCTCCTGACTCTGAGCCAAACAAACAGCTGATCCAATTGATCACACAGTTTGGTGGATTGGACAATGATGCTGTGCCCTGAAGACTAGAATAAGGGGAAGATTTCTACTCTCCGTTTCTGATTGCATAATGCAAATACGATGAAATCATAGAAATATCAATTCAAGATATTCTAGTGAGTAGCGAGTGAAGTCCAGAAAATCGAACTAAATTTGGATTTTGCATCCATGCAAAAAACGTTGACTACCAGACCCATAAGTTAGGTCGTCACTTTCCTTGTGGGTCATGACCTAACCTAAAAGCTGAGTTCCATGATTTCGCGGAGTGGACAATGACATTGTAGCTTGCTTGGCTACTACAGAACAAGAGGAAGGTTGCTTCTCAAGAATGCAATCTGGGACTAACAAACAACTTGAATCAAGCCTATGTATGGCATCCAGTCCAATTGAACCGACAGTGGTACACAAAGTTCAAGGTTGCATTGCAAATCACTCCTAAAAGAACTAATCAATCAAAGTCCACAGCGAACCACCATTGTTTGGACAGTACCATATAGTGGGGGAAAAAAGGAAACATAAACGCAGCAGCTTTCGGTCACCTGATGTGAATTGGAGAAATCGTCATGAAGAAGACGGACGTGCGGGCAGGATCGATGTTGTTATTGAGCCAATCAGACCACGTCTTGAACACCCGACCATACGCCTCAATCCTCGGAACCTCGTCGTTCTCAGACCAATACCTCGAGTTCGGTTTCCTGCAAAAATCCGTCCAGCGATCTCAGAACACGATCCCATTGCTTGATTGCAGATAGCCACAGAGAAAGAAACTGCGCATTCCCAACCCAGAACCCAGATGTCGTAGTTGTTGACCTGACTTTGATGTCGGCGGTGTTCATCCACCAGATGTAGGTGTTGAAGATGAGGTAGTCAACGTCCTTCCAGTTCCTGGCGTGCGCCTCGATCCTCTCGGGACTGATGATCCGTTCCTTGATGCTGTGGAAGTTGGGGTTGTCAGAGTTGGACTCGACGAGGAAGGGCGCCCAGTAGAACTCGAGCGTGGCCCGGTACTCCTTGGCGTAGAAGGTGTTGAGGGAGCCCCGCTTGACGATCTTCTTCCTGCCCTTGGACAGGATGGGCTGCACCAGGCACACCAGCGACTCCCACTGGTTGCGGTTCAGCGAGTCCCCCACGAACATGAGCCGCTTCCCGCGCATCGCCTCCATGAATCTCCGGGCGTCGAACCTGCTTCCAATCAATCGATTGGGGCGAGGAGCAATACAATAAAGACGCAATCTTTAGCGCAATCAGGCGAGGAAACAGACGCAAGCTCGCAATGAGGTAATTGGCGGAGAGGAGATCTGGAGAGGATCATAAGGCCATACGTGGGGAGGGAGCAGTCACTGGGCTGCCATCTCCAGTACTGCCACATATCGTCGGGGCGGCCGTTGGCGAGGCAGGTGACCTGCTTGGTGAGGAAGGTGCAGTCTTTCTCCCTGTACGCCGGGACGGAGGCGTTGTCGAAGACCCAGCGGCCACTGGAGAGGTCGCAGGTAGGCGGGGGCAACGCAAGGGGCGGCAGGCCGGAGACGTTGTAGAGGTCGGCGTCCGGGTAGAGGTAGTCGTCGATGGAGAGCTCGGCGATGGTGCGGGCGTCCTCGCCGTACATAATGAGCGCGAGGAGGAAGAAGGCGCCGGCGAGCGTGGCGACCGGGGAGCGCCGCGCCGAGGCGAGGAGGGAGCGCCCGGAGGCGGCGAGCGGGTCGAGGAGTCGGTACGACGACTTGGGGGCCGAGGTGGTGGTGGTGGGGAGCGAGGGGTCGGAGGTGGGCGGCGGTGGCTTGGGCATGGCTGCGGCCGGAGCCTGCTGCTGGGGAAGGAGGCTGGATGGTGGCGCGCGGCAGGTGGCAGCTGAAGCCAACCGAGGCGAGGCCAGCCCAGCCCGATCCTCCCGCGGCGACGAACGTGGCTTGTGATTTTGTAGGCCTTGTTGATTGTTGTTGGGTCCGGCAACTGTCGGCGTCGGTTCGGCGTGTGAGTGGGTGGGTCGCCATAGCCAAACTCGCTGCACATTTTACAAGATCAGCATGATGCTGAAAACGGAGCATTTAACTACACCTCCCTCCCAAATTAGTACGTATCGGTCTTTTTTCTTAATTTTTTTGTCTATATTTAAATATTTAAATAGATAATAATAAATCTAGACATATATATAACAAATACATTATTTCTTATATAAATCAATTAAAAATCTAAAATAAATTTTAATTTATGAATTAGGGAGTATTTGTTTACGGAATCCTCTTAATTATGTGTCACACACACATGAAAATAGTCAATTTTCCTGAAAATAGTGGCACCACTCCTCTTATGTCACATCTAGATTTAAAGATAAATCTAAATGCATATATGTGTGTTAGAATAAAATTTCACACATATAATGACTCAGAGCTTTCCTTATAGGAGCTCTATTTATGTAATCTTGGTGATCTTATCACATTCGTGTGCCATCTTTAATGTAGCCTTATTATATTCTTCCCTGCATAGATAAGCAAATAATACCTTAGTGGCTTGGGAGTGTCAATTAACAATTTCCTCTGCCTCCACTGGATTGTAGTTTTCATTATCGCTATCGAGGATCTACATTCCTGTTTCAACGACATCCCAAATACTTGGGTGGAGTGAGTATAAATGACTCTTCGTCTTATGACTCCACTAAGAGTAATCCTCACTATCAAATTGTGGTGGTTTACCAAGAAGACCTAAAAGTAATTGGACATTTGAATTGCGAGTAATGCGAGAATAATTAAAATATGTTTTAGAATAATTTTGTTTAACCGTTTTTTTATGACGGCGATGCTTAGAGGTGGATTTGTCATTGATTAAGGCAAATGATGATGTCGAAGCACCGGTCTCATAGTAGACGACCTTCTAGATTCTTTTCTTTTTGCCATCCTTCCTCTTGTGGGACTTGGATGAGTGTGCAGATCCTTCAATCTTTCCATCCTTTCCTTCTAAGGGCACCTTGTCCTTGGCCGTGTCTTCCAGTGGTGCCTTCTCATTCTTGCAGGCTTATTTCCCTGACATCACTTCGAGTTGTTAGACTCAAAAAGAAGTGCCGAGCTCCAATACTAATTGATAGTCACCTAAAGAGTGGTGAATAGGTGACACCTGAAAATTCAATAATTAAACAAAACTTAATCCTGATTAAGTGTTAGAACGAGAGAGAATACAATCCAAGTAAGGCTGGACGAAAAACTCGTAGCTCGTTAACTCGCTCGACTCGACTCGATAGTGGCTCGACTCGACTCGACTCGTTTATAATTTGTAACGAGTTGAGCTTGTATTTCAACTCGCTATGATAACGAGCCAACTCGAGCCGGCTCGCGAGCTAACTCGCGAGCCAAACGAGTTGGAGTAATTAGTCAAATCACAATAATCTCCGATCCAAAATAGTTAATCTTCTACTCTACTATAGTTAATCTTGTTCTTTGTTGAGTGTGGAACCTTAAGTTGCAAGCTCTATTCTTTTTTTCTAAATAGAGCTCTTTTTTTCTTTTGCTACATGTTTTTATATCCGTTCGTAGACACTAGACATGGTATTATCGAGCTGGCTCGCGAGCTAAACGAGCCAGCTCGAGTCGGCAAACGAGTCGAGCCGAGTTGGATCTTTAGCTCGTTAACATAACGAGTCGAACCGAGCCAGCTCGTTATCTTAACGAGCTCGCTCGAGTCGAGTTGAGTCGAGCCAAGCCAGCTCAATATCCACCCTTAAATCCAAGTGAGGGAAAAAGTTCTCTTTCACTTGTTGCTCTTTACAAGTATTAAGTAAGTTCAGAGAGCAACACAAGTGAGTTATAATGAAATCACAACAAGAGAACTTTGAAGGGGGAGAGAAAGAAACAAATCACAATAGAAAGTAAATAACACAAGACACATGCGATTTGTTTTACCGAGGTTCGATTCTAAAGAACTGAAAGGGAAATGTGCCATGAGCCATTTCTACATGTTTTGGTGATTAAGTGCTCAACACACCAGATTGGACTAATTATCTTCGTATGAGAACGAGCAAAGGTCCATAAAAGGCAAGTTGAAGAGACAAGTCAAAATGAGCTCAAAAGCAGGGCCCAAAGTGCAATTTTGGACAAATCAACATAGACATGAGGTTTAAGTATTTGGATAATTTACATGCACCCTATTCTATGTTTTCAGCACCTTGTTTTGGCTACAAACTCATTCCATCAAGAAAAGTGTATTTTGGACTTGAAGTGAGCCATATTGCAAATCCTGGAGAAACTGCGTGAAAAGGTATGGTTCCTACACTTAGTCAATTGTTTTATGAGCTAATTATGTTTGTCTAAGTCCTAGGGAACCCCTCAAGGAAAGTAAAAAGAAGTTGGAAAAGTTTGGTCCAAAAGAGCCAAACTTGGGCATATAGAGGCTGTACAGATGAACTCCTCAGCCTCAAGATTTTTTATTAAAAATCACCGAAAAGTCTGGTGCCTTCACTGGACATTCTGGGGAGCCCCTCCAACGGCTACTTTGCTTCTTCGCCCGACGCCCAACGGTTGAATTGGGTCACCGGATAGTCCGGTGCCCCTAGGAAAGGAAAGGTGCCAATCAGATTGATCTGGTTTCCATTACTATGTGTTGTCTCGTGGCTCACTGGACAGTCTGATGTGCCAGCAGACAGGGCAACTTTGAGCTTCCAAATGATGAATCCAATGGCTCTTAGGCCCCTTGGGGCTATAAAAGGGACCCCTAGGTGCCTCCATTCGGCACCCAAGCACCTCAAGAGCATACCAACACTCTGAAACTTCGCATTCTAGTGATTTGAGAGAGGTTCGAGCGCTAATTCTTTGTGGTTCTTGTGTGATCTTGTACTTGCGCTCCTGTCTTTGCATTTCTTTCATGTGTTGCTGCGATTTGCTCTTGTGTGTGTACTCTATCTCCCTCCCTTACTCTAAGCTTTGATTGTGATCACTTTGTAAGGCTGCGAGAGGCTCCAAGTTCTGGAGATTTCTCGCAAACTGGAACTCTTGATATAAGGAAGAACCGTGGTACTCAAGTTTGATCTTTGGATTACTTGTCAGGGGTTGAGTGCAACCCTCATCCATTGAGACGCTACAACGTGGAGTAGGCAAGCATATTATGCTTGATCGAACCACGGGATAAAAATCGTCGTGTCTCTTGTCTCATTTACTTTATTGCAATTTCTATATTCCTTAGTGCTTAACTTCACTTGTGATATTGCTCTATGTTTAATACACATCTTGAGAGAGCAATCAAGTGAGGGATCCTTTTTCTCTCCTTCCTAACCCAATCTTGGCTTTGATTTATATTAATTTCATTTATAAACCAAGTTTGTGTTGTTTTAAGTCATATTTGAAGGATCACCTACTCACTCCCCTCTAGGTGCTCTCAATTAGTATTAGAGCTGGTCTCTTCTGTTGGGCCTAACAACCCAAAGAGATGGCTAGAGGTTGCACCAAAGGGAAGGTCCCAATCTTCTTTGATTGCCCGGCACACCGGACAGTCCGGTGGCGCACCAGACAGTCCGGTGCTGCAACATGTCTGAAAGTCGCCTAGAGGGGGGGTGAATAGGCGAAACCTGGAATTTATAAACTTAAACACACACTAAGGTTGGGGTTAGCGTTAGAATTAAATCTAAGTGCAGAAGATGGTTTCTCTTGCTATGAGTTGCTCGAATAATGCGGATGACGTTTGGGAGCAAACTCAAATCGATATTAGTAAGGAGACTTTAGAGAGAGGAAAGAGGGCAAACAAATCAAGCAAAGATCAAAGCGAGTGAACATGGTGACTTGTTTTACTGAGGTTCGGTTCCAAAGAACCTAGTCCCCGTTGAGGAGGCCACAAAGGTCGGACCATTCTGTCCTTTCTGCCCTTCTGTCATTTCTGGCCGCATAGCAGTCGACTGTTAGCGAAGATGACCGTTGGCCCTAGGCTCACCGGGCAGTCCGGTGCACACTAGATAGTCCGGTGCACACCGGACAGTCCGATGAATTTTAGCTGCGGAGCCCTTCATTTTCTCAAGAGCGACCAGTTTAATGGGTGTGCCAGCATGGGCACCGGACAGTCCGGTGCGCCGCAGGTTGGAACAAGCCTGTCTTGCCCTGTTGTTGGATTTCTTTGCTGACTCTTTTGGGCTTCTTTTGATCTTGAGACTTAGACCTTTTTTGCTTCTAATTATGTCTTCTATTGAGGTGTTGCATCCTCATTTCCTTAGTCCAATCCTCTTTGCATTTTGATTCTTTCACTCATATATCTTCTTTTGCCAATACTAGCTCCACAATAGTGACATGTTGATTTCGAGCTTTCCAACCTTTCTAGACGTGTTGAAAAGGTTCCTTAGGGTATTTAGAATTTGTCCAAAGAGTAGAACTAGTTCATTTATTCCATGTATTACCCCTATTTGGTTGGAACTGAGCTGTTGATCTTATGAACCTGTGAATTCGAGACTTAGGCAAACTGGTCAGTTCGAATGGTTGTGATGGTCATCAAGCACCAAAATAGGAAATGGGTTTTAATGCCATTTCCCTTTCAATCTCCTCCTTTTTGGTGATTGATGCCAACACAAACCAAAGCAAATATGAAGTATGAAATTTTAACTAGTTTGCATTTGGTCAGGTGTTCATAAGCTATTGAAATAGAAGTAGTTATAAGTGAATATGAGTGAAATTGACATGATTGTAAATTTGGACCACATTTGCACCACTTTGCTTGTTTTTGCAAATTTTTTGTAAGAGTATTTTCAAATTATTTTGCAAATAGCCAATGGTATAAGATGATTTCAAGAAGCATTTTAAGATTTTGAAACTTCTTCCCCTGTTTCAAATGCTTTTCTCTTCATTTTGAAAACAGATACCAAATGAAATCATACTATTTGAAATACCAATTGATGTTTTTGAAATTCAACATAGTGGTGCGGTCCTTTTGCTTTGGCTTAATGCTTTCTCCCCCTTTGGCATTAAGCACCAAAAATGAAGAAATTTTGAGGCCTTTTCAATAGATTTGGAATTGAAGTGTATGAGTTTTAGCAAGGGTGTTGATACCGAATGAATATGAAGTGGAACACTCCCTTTGCTCAAAACTCCATTTCCCTTTCAATTTGAGACTAAGCACAACATATATTGGAATAATGGTTAGTCTCAAAGATTTAATGTGTAGATAATTGCTCCCCCTAAACTTGTGCATACAAGTGATGAATATTTGTAGATTAATGCACTTTAGAACATGTACGGTCCGAGGATGCAAAGATATGTCAATTAAGCTTTATCATAATTCTATAATATAGATTGCTCCCCTGAGTATGTGCCTTGAGAGGAATACATATTTTGGCCTTAAATGCCAAATGCACATAATGTAACACCCTAAAGTTCAATATTGTGAAGACAAGGAAAAATTCTCAAAGATTTTAAATCAAAACACCTTTCCTTAGAAATAATCATAATTTAGAAGCTTCCACTCATGAATATGTTAAAAATACATAATTAAAGATACTTAGATAATCTAAATTGCCTTTTGGGTTAGGATATATGAAAGAATTAGGGTTAAACTATTTCTTAATATATATAAGTCTACAATATAAATTTGATTTCCCTAGAATTAATAAGGAATGGGTTAATTTCTACTACATGATTGAAAGCTTGTCTAAAAGAACTAAAACATATATAAAATATGTTCTTGCACAGATATGGTTTGCAAATGAACTAGTCACAAGCTTGAATTTAAATTTGAAATCAAAATTTAAAATAGGAAAGAAAAGGGAAATAAGAGAATGTGAAGGGAAGAACTAAGAAAAATACTACATAAAATAAAATAAAAATAAACACCCTTCACACTTATGTTATGAAATTACACCTTTCAAACTGAGGACAATTTAATCACAAAGTTTGAATTTAAGTTTGAATTCAAATTGGATTTGAAAATGAAGAAAAGAAATAGAAAACAAAAAGAAAAAAAAAGAGAAAAGCTAACTGGGCTGCCATACCCCATTTCGGCCCATTTAAACCTCACCCGCGCGGCCCAGGGCACCTCACCGCGCTCGCTCCACCCCTCGCTGACGGGCGGGGTCCACATGTCAGCCTCCAACCGCACTCACGCGCGCCTGCTTACTTCCTTTACACCGACACGGCGGGCCCAGTCGACAGCTATTGAACACGCGTCCGGGCTTCTGTCACGCGGGGCCCCCACGTCAGCTTCTCTGCTCCTGCGTCGTCGCTGCTTGGTGGGCCGTGGCTGTCAGTCCGTTCCTCAACAGAAACGCGCGCATGGCGGAGCCTACCGTCGACCGCGTGAGTGATCCTCGCCGTGATGTTCGCTGTTCGGTTCCATCCACACGGACTTCGCCATGGTGTATAAAGGCCGAAGCCCCGCGACCACCTTAATGCTCCAAGCGGCGTCGGGAAGTCTCCTCGTGGTCATAGCGGCGGATTCGATGCTCACCGGGTGTGGAGCTTGCGGCGTAGCAACCATCCCGCGCTCCCGTCGTCATTAGTACCTTGGACTTGGTCGGGGAGCTTCGCCTCGACTCGGCGGGTGTTTCCGCGGCAGCGGCATCAGGTTGGGAGCGTCCGGCGCCGGCGAATTTCTCACCGGAGTGCGTTCGCGGCGGAGAACAACACCTCTCCGTGGCCAGGGCACTACGGGTCGCCATTGTCGGTGAGCAGCTGGCCGAACTCTTCCCTTTAGCTTGTGCATCGTGTAGCGCCGATTGAATTCGAGTTTAAGTCGCGATAACGCCGTATCGTCGTACGCCGGCAATGGTGCCGCGGCGGCGCTCGGATTCTGTCGACCGCCGCTGGTGAACGAAAGAAGCCGTGCGGGCCGTTGGATCCTGAGGAACGGCCCTGATTAGATCTCGCATACCCCTTCGCCATGTGCGATCTGGGCCGTAGGATTGGATCGTGCGGTCACGATTACATCGCGAGTGTTTAAAATCCGAGCCGTTAGATCCGGATCGTGTGGCCCCGTGCGCATACCGGTTCGGGTCACCGACGATCTAATCCGGGGCGTCCGTGTCGGATCGGACGGTCCGGATTAGTGAATACCCCTTCGGTCGTAACATTTGTTAAAGAACCCCCTGGAAACCAGAGAATCAACCCGCCGTCCATTTCTACTGTTCGCTGTGTCTCTGTAGTTTTACCCCGAGCTCCCTGCGCTTTCTGAAAATTGAGGCCCAGTCCAGTGATCGTTTAAATTGAATAAATAAAATAGAAAATAGATTTTTAATATGAAAATAATTGCTAAAACTTAGATAATTCATAGAAAATTCATTTTTGCTCCAAATTGAGTCATTCCAATTCCTAAAGTTTTGTAATAATATTCTCTATCATTTAAAATCACTGTTTTGACATGAACTCTGTTAAGAAATTAATTTATCATCTAACCCTATTATAATCACCTTAAATCTTAGGAAATTCATAACTTGAATTCTATAACTCAAAAATTAATAATTCTTTTTCCTGTAATCTTATTTTAATATGTAGATTATTAATATGTATTTTGGCATACATGTTTGGTGTAATGTTAATTTTGCCTATACCATGTATGCTTGTATTGCTACGACTAGCAGTGAGGTCACGAGGATCTGAAAGATCATCCTGGTACCTGGATTCTCAAGGCCCAGGCAAGTTGTGCCCTTGATCACTTCTTTTCACCTACTCATGTTCTAATTAATCATAATGATCTGCATAGGTTAATTTTGATGGGACCCATTAGGTTACCCTAGTTTGTCTATCTTTATACCTTGTTTACCACTGAACTTTCTGGGTAGTACTTGCTAGTGCTATATGTGGTTTTGGGTATGGAGATACACCATTCATGATTATACTTTTGTTATCAGTTGTTATTTATGATTCATGTTGAGATCATTATGTTAATTGGAACATGGAGAACCACCCGGGAAAACAGTGCTACCACGAGGGTGGAATGGGACGCCCTTGGCTGATTAATTAGGAAAGCTAGTGGAAGACTACCTTACCCGAAAGGGGCAAGGGCAGTAGGGGAGAGGTCAGTGTAGGGAGGCCCTCGGGAGGATTTTGCTGCGATGGCGGTCCTGCAAGGGATTCCTGCACTGGATCTTCCTATAAACTGTAGCGGGTTTTCGGAAGCTAGTGGAACTTTGTAAAGGCCTCGTAGTGGATCCCTAGCCATTCACCTCGGAAGTGTCTAAGGGCCTTGCAAACCCTGGCGACATGGGATACACGACTTGTGGGTAAAGATGCGCAACCTCTGCAGAGTGTAAAACTGGTATACTAGCCGTGCTCACGGTCATGAGCAGCTCGGACACTCACATGATTAAATTATGGAACTTAAACTCAATTTGTCATATGCATTGCATCGCAGGTGAAGTTGTTACTTTTGTTCTACTATTTAACTGGGTTGGTATTTACTTATACTTAGTAACTGCTAATAAAATTTTGACCAACTTTAAAAGCAATGCTCAGCTCTAACCATCTTCTTTGGTAAGCCTTACACTTCACGTGAGCTCCCACCTTTGGCGAGTTCATGCTCATTATTCCCCACAACTTGTTGAGCGATGAACGTATGTGAGCTCACTCTTGCTGTCTCACACACACCACAGGTCAAGAACAGGTACTGCAGGATGATGCTCATGGAGGATGCTGCGATGAGTTCGTGAGAGGTCTAGGTCGTCGTCTCCCAGTCAACTTTTGGGTTGCTGGACCGTTGTCTCCTTATAATGTAATTATTTATTTTGTATAGAACTCCTGCTATATATAAAGTTGTGACATTCGATCCTGTGCCACTATACATCATATGTATGAGACTTGGTCCCAGCATACCTGGTGTTTATGTTAACCCCGGGTTTTGGATCCCTAAAATCCGGGTGTTACAGAAGTGGTATCAGAGGAATGTTGACTGTAGGACGAAACCTAGATAGAACTGGACAACCAACACTTACTTACCTCTGCTACTCTGATTCTTGTCTGAACTTTTCTTAATCTTTTCTCGTCTATTTCCGCTTTACTCTGATTATTCTTACCTTTTCATTCTAAAGACAAACTTGGATTTCACACTTTGAAATCCTGTGCTTAAAGTGACTTTTAGGAATAGGAGACCTATTCTTAGGAACAAAAACAAAACTATTTTTATAGATATCTATGAACTTGAATGTTTGTTCTTATGATATCTGTTTGATTTGGATCTTTGTTTGAGTGTGATGAGTTGTGGAGTAATGTCCACAATTGCATCTGCATATACACATAGGTATAAAAATATATTTATAAAATAACTAGACAACCTAGATTATACCCATTGGAACATATCTAGCTTAAGAAATTTATCTTATCCTAAAAGATCTCATTCTAACCAATTCATCTTATCTTAAAATTTCTCCCTTATCTTAATAGATCCATATCATCTTAAAAGATACTC
Organism: Zea luxurians; assembly: GCA_029449295.1. Taxonomy (NCBI): domain Eukaryota; kingdom Viridiplantae; phylum Streptophyta; class Magnoliopsida; order Poales; family Poaceae; genus Zea; species Zea luxurians. The sequence continues at coordinate 279,108 of JAOPSE010000512.1, read as the reverse complement.
ATCTTATCTTGAAAAGATTTTATATAGATCTAACTAACCTCAAAAGATTCATCTTATCCTAATAAGCATACTTATCCACCCTAGATTAAACAACCATGATCTAGTGCAACTTAATTAGATCTTATTTAGTCAAACTAGTCATACCAATCTAACCTAGATTCAATCTTGTGTAATAGATCCATCTTATCTTAAAGGATATTCTATTACCTTAATAGATTTATCTTACCTTAAAAAGATTTTATCTGGTCCTAATAAATCTAAAGATTCTAACATATCCTAATAATATTTATCCTACCCTGGTAGATCTATTTAACCTAAACTAGTCTAATCTAGTCATATTCAATCTAATCTAGCTCCTACTTAATCTAATATGATCTAATCTAGTGTGTGTTACTTAATGCTGGTGCAAAAGATATGGCCATGCTCCTAATTCACTTAAGTCTAAATTGATGACTTAGATCAGTTCAGCCATACCCAGGTTACATACCCTATCCAAATCATACAGAAGCAAAACAATCAAACCAGACTCTGACTAATCTCATTTAACTCATAGCCATCTACTAAACTAATCTAATGTGGCCTACTTAATCAAGACTAATGATACAGGTAAAAAAAAAGATTAGACCTTACTAGCCAAGTGTTAACTTAGCACATTAGACTAACTCAACCATGAGCAGAAGATCTAACTCGACCAATAGATTCATAATGGGTTGCATGATCTGTTTATCCCCACCTAACATCAAATAAACTTTTGATCTACATCATGTAGTCTATCTCATCCATACCTATATTAACCATATTCCCCAGCCCAATAACATACACTAACTCCTAATTACTGAGACAAGACCGAAGAAGATGATCAACTTCATCAAAGGAGGATGAGCACCAACTCAAGTCTTCAAGGATCAAGTGTGGTCACCCAGATGAGTCAAGATCCACAATCTTGGATGGAGTCTTTTTCTTATTCTACTCTTTCTTACCCAAACCTATATATGCCCTAAAGACATCTTCTATCCTACAATAAAATGGACATACATACATACACCCATGCTTTCCTAACCACCAGTTCCACCAAGATACATAAACATATTTATATATTACTACTATTTGTAAAATCTAAGTGTTACCTTAGTTAGTAGCTAGTAATTTACTATATTGAGAATAATAATAAGGTCTATCTGACCCCATGTGTTGCTAATAGATAATGCATCATGCTGAGATTTTGTTTGAGATAACATAAGTTATGCACCCTTTTCTTACAAATCTCGAGGACGAGATTATTTTTAAGGGGGGTAGGATTTGTAACACCCTAAAGTTCAATATTGTGAAGACAAGGAAAAATTCTCAAAGATTTTAAATCAAAACACCTTTCCTTAGAAATAATCATAATTTAGAAGCTTCCACTCATGAATATGTTAAAAATACATAATTAAAGATACTTAGATAATCTAAATTGCCTTTTGGGTTAGGATATATGAAAGAATTAGGGTTAAACTATTTCTTAATATATATAAGTCTACAATATAAATTTGATTTCCCTAGAATTAATAAGGAATGGGTTAATTTCTACTACATGATTGAAAGCTTGTCTAAAAGAACTAAAACATATATAAAATATGTTCTTGCACAGATATGGTTTGCAAATGAACTAGTCACAAGCTTGAATTTAAATTTGAAATCAAAATTTAAAATAGGAAAGAAAAGGGAAATAAGAGAATGTGAAGGGAAGAACTAAGAAAAATACTACATAAAATAAAATAAAAATAAACACCCTTCACACTTATGTTATGAAATTACACCTTTCAAACTGAGGACAATTTAATCACAAAGTTTGAATTTAAGTTTGAATTCAAATTGGATTTGAAAATGAAGAAAAGAAATAGAAAACAAAAAGAAAAAAAAGAGAAAAGCTAACTGGGCTGCCATACCCCATTTCGGCCCATTTAAACCTCACCCGCGCGGCCCAGGGCACCTCACCGCGCTCGCTCCACCCCTCGCTGACGGGCGGGGTCCACATGTCAGCCTCCAACCGCACTCACGCGCGCCTGCTTACTTCCTTTACACCGACACGGCGGGCCCAGTCGACAGCTATTGAACACGCGCCCGGGCTTCTGTCACGCGGGGCCCCCACGTCAGCTTCTCTGCTCCTGCGTCGTCGCTGCTTGGTGGGCCGTGGCTGTCAGTCCGTTCCTCAACAGAAACGCGCGCATGGCGGAGCCTACCGTCGACCGCGTGAGTGATCCTCGCCGTGATGTTCGCTGTTCGGTTCCATCCACACGGACTTCGCCATGGTGTATAAAGGCCGAAGCCCCGCGACCACCTTAATGCTCCAAGCGGCGTCGGGAAGTCTCCTCGTGGTCATAGCGGCGGATTCGATGCTCACCGGGTGTGGAGCTTGCGGCGTAGCAACCATCCCGCGCTCCCGTCGTCATTAGTACCTTGGACTTGGTCGGGGAGCTTCGCCTCGACTCGGCGGGTGTTTCCGCGGCAGCGGCATCAGGTTGGGAGCGTCCGGCGCCGGCGAATTTCTCACCGGAGTGCGTTCGCGGCGGAGAACAACACCTCTCCGTGGCCAGGGCACTACGGGTCGCCATTGTCGGTGAGCAGCTGGCCGAACTCTTCCCTTTAGCTTGTGCATCGTGTAGCGTCGATTGAATTCGAGTTTAAGTCGCGATAACGCCGTATCGTCGTACGCCGGCAATGGTGCCGCGGCGGCGCTCGGATTCTGTCGACCGCCGCTGGTGAACGAAAGAAGCCGTGCGGGCCGTTGGATCCTGAGGAACGGCCCTGATTAGATCTCGCATACCCCTTCGCCATGTGCGATCTGGGCCGTAGGATTGGATCGTGCGGTCACGATTACATCGCGAGTGTTTAAAATCCGAGCCGTTAGATCCGGATCGTGTGGCCCCGTGCGCATACCGGTTCGGGTCACCGACGATCTAATCCGGGGCGTCCGTGTCGGATCGGACGGTCCGGATTAGTGAATACCCCTTCGGTCGTAACATTTGTTAAAGAACCCCCTGGAAACCAGAGAATCAACCCGCCGTCCATTTCTACTGTTCGCTGTGTCTCTGTAGTTTTACCCCGAGCTCCCTGCGCTTTCTGAAAATTGAGGCCCAGTCCAGTGATCGTTTAAATTGAATAAATAAAATAGAAAATAGATTTTTAATATGAAAATAATTGCTAAAACTTAGATAATTCATAGAAAATTCATTTTTGCTCCAAATTGAGTCATTCCAATTCCTAAAGTTTTGTAATAATATTCTCTATCATTTAAAATCACTGTTTTGACATGAACTCTGTTAAGAAATTAATTTATCATCTAACCCTATTATAATCACCTTAAATCTTAGGAAATTCATAACTTGAATTCTATAACTCAAAAATTAATAATTCTTTTTCCTGTAATCTTATTTTAATATGTAGATTATTAATATGTATTTTGGCATACATGTTTGGTGTAATGTTAATTTTGCCTATACCATGTATGCTTGTATTGCTACGACTAGCAGTGAGGTCACGAGGATCTGAAAGATCATCCTGGTACCTGGATTCTCAAGGCCCAGGCAAGTTGTGCCCTTGATCACTTCTTTTCACCTACTCATGTTCTAATTAATCATAATGATCTGCATAGGTTAATTTTGATGGGACCCATTAGGTTACCCTAGTTTGTCTATCTTTATACCTTGTTTACCACTGAACTTTCTGGGTAGTACTTGCTAGTGCTATATGTGGTTTTGGGTATGGAGATACACCATTCATGATTATACTTTTGTTATCAGTTGTTATTTATGATTCATGTTGAGATCATTATGTTAATTGGAACATGGAGAACCACCCGGGAAAACAGTGCTACCACGAGGGTGGAATGGGACGCCCTTGGCTGATTAATTAGGAAAGCTAGTGGAAGACTACCTTACCCGAAAGGGGCAAGGGCAGTAGGGGAGAGGTCAGTGTAGGGAGGCCCTCGGGAGGATTTTGCTGCGATGGCGGTCCTGCAAGGGATTCCTGCACTGGATCTTCCTATAAACTGTAGCGGGTTTTCGGAAGCTAGTGGAACTTTGTAAAGGCCTCGTAGTGGATCCCTAGCCATTCACCTCGGAAGTGTCTAAGGGCCTTGCAAACCCTGGCGACATGGGATACACGACTTGTGGGTAAAGATGCGCAACCTCTGCAGAGTGTAAAACTGGTATACTAGCCGTGCTCACGGTCATGAGCAGCTCGGACACTCACATGATTAAATTATGGAACTTAAACTCAATTTGTCATATGCATTGCATCGCAGGTGAAGTTGTTACTTTTGTTCTACTATTTAACTGGGTTGGTATTTACTTATACTTAGTAACTGCTAATAAAATTTTGACCAACTTTAAAAGCAATGCTCAGCTCTAACCATCTTCTTTGGTAAGCCTTACACTTCACGTGAGCTCCCACCTTTGGCGAGTTCATGCTCATTATTCCCCACAACTTGTTGAGCGATGAACGTATGTGAGCTCACTCTTGCTGTCTCACACACACCACAGGTCAAGAACAGGTACTGCAGGATGATGCTCATGGAGGATGCTGCGATGAGTTCGTGAGAGGTCTAGGTCGTCGTCTCCCAGTCAACTTTTGGGTTGCTGGACCGTTGTCTCCTTATAATGTAATTATTTATTTTGTATAGAACTCCTGCTATATATAAAGTTGTGACATTCGATCCTGTGCCACTATACATCATATGTATGAGACTTGGTCCCAGCATACCTGGTGTTTATGTTAACCCCGGGTTTTGGATCCCTAAAATCCGGGTGTTACACATAATGAGGTTAATGAGAGCATATCTATATCATAGAAATTGTGAAGTGCAATGTGTCATAATATAAATGTGATGCTCATGACAGACTATGCACTTAAGAAAGCATGTTATAAGCACTTGAAGTATTTACCCTTAAGGATTCAAGGGAGCTTAAGGAACCTCCACCTTTGGAACAAAGATAGCTTATCCTCATTACAAGGTAAGCTTTAAGCTCTTTTGATAAGAATATTACTTCACCCAGATTTAACAGAAATGCAACAAAGCAGGAGTAAAATTTTTGAGAAGTTAAACTAGGTATTAAGCAGGGTTATGCATAGACATGCTTTTTCTTCCTCTTGTATTTTAAAGATATGCAATATATGTATAAGAGAGAAAAAACTAGGTACATGTGTAAATGATAGCAAGTAGTTTTACCCTTTTGTACCTTCACATAGAGACACTCTCTTCATTGTACATTGTCCTTGGTATTGGTTACTTAAGTCCTATGCTCAAGACAATGTATAGAATTATTTTGCACAAGAGAGAATTCTACAACTAGTGACCCCTTTCTCTAAACAAATCATTATTGTCACATATCAAGTAGATCACAAGTATAATAATGAAGGTTACACAAATCATATGCACATAATTGAGTGTTAGTTTCAACATAATCAAGATAGGGGGAATGCATTGTACATCTTGATTAAGGCATATAAAATTTGCAATAATCAGCTTATGCCTGGTATTCTCAAAATGAAAAAGCTTTAGAATACTTACAACCACACCATTGATTAATTTGAAGATCTTACTGTCTAAGCAGGTGTTGTTGTTCTTGACATTTTCTTTTTCATTTGAGTGTCCTCCCTTTATAGTTGTCCCTTTTTCCTTTCAAACTTATTGACAATACTCGAAAAGGAGATATTAGCAGCACAAGGTAGTATACAATGAATGATGATTTCTTTAGATAAGAGATACAGACAAATCATCATCCTCAAGTCACACAGACATGAAGTAAAATCCTTAATATTACTGCATAGCGATAGAAAAGAGGAATATGCACATTTTAACAATTATAATCAAATCACAAGAAATTTACTTCTTCATATTTACGTTTCTTCACATAGAATTGATTTACATAACTTGGAAGCTTATCAATATGAGCATAGATATAGCAAAGGCATGAATTAGATTCTAATGGACTAGTGCACATACGAAGGCAAGATTGTAAGCACTTATTTAAGTCCAATAGGGAATCTAATCTTCACATAGTTGGATTATGATAACTTAGAGGACATACCAATTTATGGGAACTATTATTGATTAAAGAGATGAGTTCCCATACCTTTGCTTTTACCTTTCTTCCTTTAGGTGAAGAGCACCCTTGAGGCTTGTGTCTTTTAATAAATTGAACATGCACTCACTCTCTCGTAGATTTTCATAAGTATGCTCAAGAGATATGTCATTAGTAACACAAGCACTAGTTTCCTTTTTAGCAATCATTTTTATGTTAGATTACACATTTTCATAGAGAAACTCATTCTCTATATGTGAGACTACTTAAGTCACTTAGACAAAAGCATTAGTCTCACGATTCTAGTCATAAAGAGAGATTCCTTTTATAAGTGTCCTAAGGATTTAAATTGCTTATATGACACCTTATTCTTTTAAGAACTTGGAATATCTCTCTATGTCTAGAACACGACAATAATAGGATGATTAATGTAAAACCTGCCATGAGGTACTCATAATTATTTAAAGCATTCAGATTGTCATAATATAGAAATGATGAATATGCAATCTACCATATGAGATGAATATTCTCCAAAGAATGGTGACATAATTTAAAAATATTTTAAGTGCTTCATTTTTTAATGTGACTACACAAGACACAAGGGAAATGATAATTAAAGATACTTGCACTTAAAGACATAAGTGTTACCATCCTTTGGCTTTCCTCCTTGTTGTAGGTTTTGATTTTCCACACAGGATAATCCTTTATTTCCTACAACTTCAATATCTTGCTCAAGATGATATGAGTTTCAAAATAACTTTGGGTCAAACTTGGAGATGTAGAACATTGTAAGATTGATAGCTTGAGTCAATAAGAATTGAATTAACCCGCTCAAGCACCTCGAAAGCTTCATATCATCTCCTTTCCCCTGCAAGGCTTGTCATGCATATTTTGGTCCCCATCTCTTGATGGGTCTATCAAGGTTAGTCAACAAAGATTTAGGAACCCAAATGTCCTTTGTGCTAGCGCTTGGTAAACTCATTACCTTTCTAGCACAAGTTGCAATTTTGGGTTGCCTAGTTACATATGAATTAATTGACAAGCTAGGAGCGGGATAGTTACCAATAGGACAATCCTTACATAGATGTCCCTTTTTCGGCATATGTAGCAAAGACGATCTTCATGTTTTGAAGATTTCTTCTTTCCTTGTATCTTGCTTGCTACATGGTTAGTAAATATTTTCTTTTCTAAAATTATGCCTTTTTGTTTTACATAGGGACATAACTTAACTAAATGTCCCTTCTCAGAGCATCTAAAACAATGTTTATCATCCTTGTTAATAATCAAGCCATTGTCTTTAATATAGGGACATGACCTAATCAAGTGCCCCTTTTCAAAGTATTCACTACACTTCTTACTTTTCTCAGTGTGAAGTGTGGCTTGATCATTACCTTGGATGTTACCTTGCATGGAGGCATGGTTGAGGTTTTTGGCAGAGGTATTGATTTTCTTCTTTTGTTCCTTCCTCTTGACATTCCTCAAGTCCTTGACATTTTCTTCAAGGGATTTTGTGCATGCCACTGTTGTTCCCATCTCAAGCTTCTTCACCATGTAATCACGGTTATCTTGAGAAGGTTGAGCAGTGCACTTCCCTTTTAGTTGTGCCAAGCTCGTTCTTAGCCTCCCATTTTCTTCCTTGAGCTCTTGACATGTATCATCTTTTATTCCTGGAAATTCTAGCTCAAAGGAGGATTTGCTTGCTGACGAGCAACAAGCATTAGCACATGGCAATATAGTTTCAATTTGAATACATGTGCATGAGTGAGGTTGTTGAGATTTTAAGTTTTTTATCACAACCTCATGAGCAATGTTTAACATGATATGATCATCCATAAGATTCTCATGAGAGCATAGAAGCATATCATGTTTTTCTTGAAAAGCTAGATTTTCAATTTTTAGCCTTTCTACTTGGTCCTTAAGCAAGGTATTCCTATTTACTAATTGAGCGACACAGAATAAAGAGTTATCTTGCTCAATTAAAATAGTTTCATACCTTTGAACCAAATCAACATGAGAGCACTTTAGCTCCTCATGTTCTTTAGCCAACTCTTCCAAGCTTTGGATTTTTCTGATGAGGACATCTTCTAGCTTATGAAGAGCTTCGCTTTGTTCTCTCGCTCTTTTTAAAAGTTTTAGCATGAGCGTAGAGTTGCATGAAGCTTCTTTCATCCTCCTCATTCTCATTTGTGCTTTCGCTATCATTTTCATTAGCCACACAACATATGTGGGAATTGAAATGGGAAGACAAACCTTTTGGAGAGGTGGATTCATCGTTTGGTCTCCAACGTTCATTTTCTTCTTCTTCCTTCAAACGGTTAGTTTCACAAGGACTAAAGGAAGTAGAAGTATCATATGAACTAACATGTTTGGACTCATTAAATCTATTTTTAATTCTAGTCCAAATGTCATGCGCATCATGAATAGGTTCATTATATCTAATTATGAAGGCATGATAATCTTCTTTGTTAAGAGAATTACCTAAGATGTCAAAAGCAAGATGATTTAAGCGTAAACATCTTCGATCTTCTTCGAAAGCATTTTTCTTATCATAACTAGAATGTATAATACTCTTGTCTAATATTTGTCCTAATTGTGAGTCTATGGTTCTAAAAGCATTTATCACACTAGTAGACCATGAAGCATAATTAGAACAATCGGAAAGTAATATCTCAAGAGTTACCTCATTGTTCTTCTTCGGATGTGTCTTCTTGTTCTTTTAGGATCTTTTTCGAGCCATCACTTTGAGTTGTTAGACTCAATATGAAGTGCCTAGCTCTGATACCAATTGAAAGTCGCCTAGGGGGGTGAATAGGCGAAACCTGAAAATTATAACTCTAAACTCAAACTTGATCCCTTGATTAGTGGTTAGAACAATATGGACATTTTATCGGAGTATAAAACTAAGTCCTTTGCTTACAAAGAATATTGGTTTAAAATAATGCGGAATTAACGAAAGCAACACAACCTAAATGTTTATGGAGAATAATGCAAAAGGGCTTAAATGAGAAGAGAAATGACACAAGTTCTTTCTTGCGAGGCGTTGCTTCTAAAAATAAGAATTTAACTTTAGGAAACACAAAGCGATATCAACAAAGAATAGTGCAAGAGAACTTAGAGAGGAAGAATACAAACAAATCACAAACAATAAACACAAGTGACACGGGTGATTTGTTTTATCGAGGTTCAGTTCACCAAGAACCTAATCCCCGTTGAGGAGTCCACTAAGGACGAGTCTTTTTCAACACTTTCCCTCTCTCCACCGATCACCAAGACCAGCGAGTGCTTCTTCTTAATCTCAAGGATCACTAAGACCCCGCAAGGACCACCACACTCTTAGGTGTCTCTTGCTAGCTTTACAAGTCTCCAAAAAGTTTGGAGGAAGATGAATGGGAGTCAAAACTCCACGCGCAAATGATCACAAGATGTAGCACACACTTTCTCTCAATGATTTTCACAAGGCACTATCACTAAACACACACGAGTAGCTCTCTTTTGCTTGATCTCTCTTTTGTGACACTTGTGAGGCTTTGATGTGGCCTAAATCTTGTGTATGAGATAGACCAATGAATGGAGGTGGTTGGGAGGGCTTGGATATGTCAACTATATGCCTTGATATGTTGCTTGTGCTCCCACACCTTGAAATGGCCGGTTGGGGTGGTATTTATAGGCTCCAACCCCCCATATGACCGTTGGACAGAAAGCAACAGCTTTCTGTCGACGGGCACACCGGACAGTCCGATGCGCACCGGACACGACACTATTGAAAGTCGCCTAGAGGGGGGGGGGGTGAATAGGCGTAATCTGAAATTTACAACTTAAAACAACAAACTACAAGCCAGGGTTGGCGTTAGAATTAAATCCAAGTCCGGAAGAGAGGGAGAAAACAAATCAACCAAGAAATAAAGCAGATGAACACGGTGATTTGTTTTACCGAGGTTCAGTTCTAAAGAACCTAGTCCCCGTTGAGGTGGTCACAAAGACCGGGTCTCTTTTAACCCTTTCCCTCTCTCAAACGGTCACTTAGACCGAGTGAGCCTTCTTCCTTAATCTCATGGGTCACTTAGACCCCGCAAGAATCACCACACAATTGGTGTCTCTTGCCTCGCTTACAAAGCTCTTGAGAGTAAGAAGTGAGAAAGAAAGGAAAGCCAAGCCAAGCAAACAAGAGCAACAATGGAACACAAATGATCCTCTCGCAAGTCCTAATTCACTAGTGTTGATTCGGGAACTTTGAGTGGATCGATCGCTTTGATTGTGTCTTGGAGTGGAATCTATTGCTCTTGTATTGAATGCAAAATTCTGAATGCTTAGATGGTTGGAGTGGTGGTGGTTGGGGAGGGGGGTATTTTGTAATACCTAAAATCATAATTTGGGATTAAATTTTTTCAAAGAGCTAAATAAATATGACCTCCAAATAAGATATTAAATAGTAAAGATCATTATATGGACTTTTGCTATATATTTTGAAATAGTCACTAGTATTTCTTAATGGAGATTATATAATATAAATTTTATCTTAATAACAAATAAGAAATTGGATATTTGAAAGAACTTCGAATTGAACTCCACATCCAAAATAATGTTATATTTAAAGAGAACAATGTGTGTGTGCATTGCATATGTAAAATAAAGGGGTTGAATAATTAGTATAATGATAATTCATCCATGCTGGATTTTTCCTGTTCTTGCATTCTATTTGAATTCAAAATTTAGTTAAATTTGAATATGACAATAGAACTAAAATCAGAAAAAGAAAGGAAAAGAAAAAAACAAAAAAATAGCTTGTTGGCCAATTCTTCCTAGCCGACCCATTATCCATACGTATGGGCAGGGGCGGACCCACAGGTGGGTCCAGGTGGGCCACGACACACCCTAAGCCATGCCCACCAAGACCTTACCCAGCCCCATTAGCCTGTTCACGGTCCAGCCTTTTGTGTTTGCTTCGTCTTCTATTTCCACTATCCACACGGAGAACGAATGAGAGAGAGGATCATGCAGCTTTGGCGTTTTGCTTGACGGTTCATCTTCCTTCATGCTCCACGAGCAGGAGACAGGGCACCGGCGCCCGGCGAATCGACGAGGACGATCGCGACGCCGTCTCGCGCTGTGGCGCGCCGCTCGCCCGCTCCTGGCTCGAACGCCATCCGCCGCCACTGAGCCATCAGATGTCTACGCGTTGTGCCGCCGTTGGCCGTCGAGACACGCCGCCACCCGTCGTCGTGCCCAGCCGGACCAGCCCTGTGCGGCTGCGCGCTAGAGCTCCCACCTCCCAGCCGCCACGCGCATCACGCATGATGTGCCTCGTCCTGTACTCCTTTTCGTTCAGCAATAGCCAACAGCAAGCATCGCCTCGCCTCCAACACAGATATATCTATTTTTTATTGTTTATTTTACATTAGATAGAATTCTACAACTGGTATATATAAATTAGATAGAATTTTACATAAAATTTTATAAAATTTTATGTTGTGGCACACCCTATAAAAAATCCTAGATCCGCCACTGCGTATGGGTGTTCCATTTATTTATTCACCTAGCCATATGCATCAAAAATTACATCGTCCAAGTTGCCTCACTCATCCCCATGACGTGTAGGCCCATAACCCACAGGATCGATGTCTTTGATTCGTGTGGGGATTTTGTCGCTGGGAGACTAACAGGTGGATCCATACGGTCAGCAACCATCTTCCTCTAGGCCCATCTCAATTAGATCTATTATTCTCGCGTGGACACCGTAACAAACGCCGCCTAGAATCTGGGACCGTTTCGACGCTCGGATCTCCGCCCTGACCATATATATTGCTTGTCGTGACCTTCCCTCAACCTAGAGCCATTGTAGGAACCAAGCCAGGCAGCATATCGAGTTGGGCCATCAGAGAAGTTGGCTGTCGGAGAGTCCTCCTGCTACGAGCTGAATTAGCGGAGCTTCGCCTGCGACACTCGGGCGCCTTCCCATCTCCCCACGGCGTGCCTGCGCAGTGAACTCGGCGCCAGCCACACCCCTGCCACCATAGCATTCTTCCGCCTCGTTCCCCTCCATCCTACGCGCCGTTGGCAGACACCTGGGGAGCGTCGGGTATCGCGTGGTGCTTCGTCGGGGTGCTCCGATGAGCTCGCCGGCGTGAACTTGGGCACCCCTGTTCGTCTGCGGTCGTGAGGTAGGTGAAAGGCTCCTAACCATGCGATCTGATATGAGCGGCTGTGATTAGAAGCGTTATACCCTTTCGTTCAGATCATCTGTGGACCGTTGATCTCCGATCCTGCGGTTGATATTACATACCGGTTCGGCGCTTGGGCTTCTAATCTGCACCCTTGATTTGTGATCTGACGACTACAGATGGCCCATACCCCTTTAGCCGACCCGTTTTACAAAAGAGCCCCTATGTTTATTAATATCAATCCGCAGTCCTGATCTGTTATAAGTTAATTGCACCAAAGTCCAAACTTTTATAGAATTTCCCCTGCGCTTCTCTGGAATTGTGGCCGCGACCTAGAAATTAAATAAAATAGGTAAATTAATGAAGAAAATGATTTTAGGATAAAAATAATTCCTGAAAATTTGTTTAATTCAGATTTAACTTATTTTAACTCTGTTCTAGTTCATTTAAATTGTGTTGGTTTCATAAAAATATTTTCTAAACAGTAATAGCATTATTTGTAGCATATCAAGCACTTTTATACTTAGATATTTATTTAACTTATGGTTAGTGGACTAACTCTTTTAATCCAAGGTTGACATATCTATAGTTATAATTTTACTATAACTTGATGTCTAAACAAGTTATAATCTGGATTAAAGTTTATTTAGCTATTAGGAGTATATTTTCTCATACGATGTATATTAATCAATTTATAATATAGTTTAATATTTAAATCACATTTATCTTCCATAAATCATAACTTGATAACCGTAGCTCCGAATTTAGTGATTCTTGTTCCCACGATCTCGTAGCAATGCGTAGATTATTATTATATAGTTTGTTCTTATGTTTGGTGTGATGTTAATTTTGTCTATACCATGTTTGTTTGTATTGCTACGACTAGTAGTGAGGTCACGAGTCACCTGAAGATCATCCTGGTACCTGGAATCTCAAGTCCCAGGCAAGTTGTGCCCTTGATCACTTTTTTTTACCCACTCATGTTCTAATTAATCATAATGATCTGCATAGGTTAATTTTGATGGGACCCAATAGGTTACCCTAGTTTGTCTATCTTTATACCTTGTTTACCACTGAACTTTTTGGGTAGTACTTGCTAGTGCTTTATGTGGTTTTAGGTATGAAGATACATTATTCATGATTACACTTTTATTATCAGTTTATTATTACTGTTCATGATAAGATCATTATGTTAATTGGAACATGGAGCGACCACCCGGGAAAACAGTGCTACCACAAGGGTTTAATGGGACGCCCTTGGCTGATTAATTAGGAAAGCTAGTGGAAGACTACCTTACCCGAAAGGGGCAAGGGCAGTAGGGGAGTGGTCAGTGTAGGGAGGTCCTTGGGATGATTTTGCTGCGATGGTGATCATGCGAGGGATCCCTGCATTGGAGCTTCCTATAAACTGTAGCGGGTTTTCTGAAGCTAGTGGAACTTTGTAAAGGCCTCGTAGTGTTACCCTGCCTCGCCTCCTCGGTAGAGGTGTATGGGAAGTCGCGATCCCTTGGCAGATGGGTAACATGACTTGTGGGTAAAGATGTGCAACCTCTGCAGAGTGTAAAACTGGTATACTAGCCGTGCTCACGGTCATGAGCAGCTCGGACTTCACATGATTAATTTATGGAACTAAATTCAATTTGTCATATGCATTGCATCGCAGGTGATGTTGTTACTTTTGTTCTACTACTTAATTGGGTTGGTATTTACTTGTACTTAGTAACTGCTAATAAAATTTTGATCAACTTTAAAAGCAATGCTCAGCTCTAACCATCCTCTTTGGTAAGCCTTACACTTCACGTGAGCTCCCACCTTTGGCGAGTTCATGCACATTATTCCCCACAACTTGTTGAGCAATGAACGTATGTGAGCTCACTCTTGCTGTCTCACACCCCCCACAGGTCAAGAACAGGTACCACAGGATGAGGCGCATGGAGGATGCTGCGTTGTGTTCGTGAGAGGTCTAGGCCGTCGTCTCCCAGTCAACTTTGGGTTGCTGGACCGTTGTCTCCTTATAATTTAATTATTTATTTATTTTGTATAGAACTCCTGTTATGTAGTAAAGATGTGACATTCGATCCTGTGCCATGATTCATCATATGTGTGAGACTTGGTCCCAGCACACCTAGTGATTATGTTCGCGCCCGGGTCTTGGTGCCCCGAAACCCGGGTGTGACATATTTATAGTCGTCAACCACCAAACAACCGTTAGGGGTGGCTGCTGTCGATGGGCGCACCAGACAGTTCGGTGCGCCAGCCACGTCACCCAACCGTTAGGGTTCGGGAGCTTCTGATCATTGGAGGCTTTGTCTTCTAGTGGCACCGGACAGTTCGGTGCCACACCGGACAGGTACTATTCACTGTCCGGTGCGCCTCTGACGACTGCTCTAACTTCTGCGCGCACTGTTTGCGCAATGTAGCGTTGCAGGGGTCCGTTGCAATCGACCGTTGCGCTGGATAGTCGTTGGTCCGCTGTCACACCGGACAGTCCGGTGGCACACCGGACAGTCTGGTGAATTATAGCGGAGCGCGCCCTGAGAAACCCGAGAGTGGCTAGTTTGATCCTATACGGTCCTGGTGCACCGGGCACTGTCCGGTGGCACACCAGACAGTCTAGTGCGCCAGACCAGTGCACACTCGGTTTCTTTGCTCCTTTGTTTTTGAACCCTTTCTTTAATCTTTTATTGGTTTGTGTTGAACCTTTATGCACATGTAGAACATATATTCTAGAGCAAACTAGCTAGTCCATTTATTTGTGTTGGACATTCAACCACCAAAATTAATTGTGGGAAAAGGTTAACCCTATTTCCCTTTCAATCCCCCTTTTTGGTGATTCATGCCAACACAAACCAAAGCAAATATACAAAGTGCAGAAATGAACTAGTTTGCATAAGGTAAGTGCATATGTTACTTGGAATTTAAACCAATTTATAGTTTCACTAGATATGCATGAATTGCTTTCTTTTATTTAACATTTTGGACCACATGTTTTGTTTTTGCAAATCGTTTGAAAAATCATTTCAATATCTTTTGCAAATGGTCAAAGGTATATGAATAAGATTGCAAGAAGCATTTTCAAGATTTGAAATTTTCTCCCCCTGTTTCAAATGCTTTTCCTTTGACTTACACAAAACTCCCCCTTAATGAAATTCTCCTCTTAGTTTTCAAGAGGGTTTTTGAAATAGATACAAATTGGAAGTATGTTCGTAATTTAGACACCAATTTTGAAAATCTATCTTTAAATATACCAATTGGAAATCAAACTTTTGTGAATATAAATCAAATCTTTATTTCGAAAGTTTTGAAATGGTGGTGGTGCGGTCCTTTTGCTTTGGGCTTAATATTTTCTCCCCCTTTGGCATTAAGCGCCAAAAACGGAGAGCGTTGGAGCCCTTTTTATATTTTCTCCCCATTGGTACAAGTAAATTTTAGTGAAAGATTATACCAATATGAGAGTGTAGTGGAGTGACGACAAAGGATAAGTGATACCGTTAGAGTGGAGTGGAAGCCTTGTCTTCGTCGAATACTCCTTTTTCCTTTCAATCTATGACTTAGTATAGAAATATACTTGGAAACACATTAGTCGTAGCCTTGGCACAAGAATAATAAGAAATATGCATTTGTACCAAAATGAAAGAGATGTGATCAAAGGTATATAAAAGAGCTATGTGTGCAATATTTCAAACAAAATTCCGAGAATCAAGAATATTTAGCTCATTCCTAAGTTTGCTAAAGGTTTTCTCATCTAATGGTTTGGTAAAGATATCGGCTAATTGATCTTTGGTGTTAATATAAGCTATTTCGATATCTCCCCTTTGTTGGTGATCCCTCAGAAAGTGATACCGAATGTCTATGTGCTTAGTGCGGCTGTGTTCAACGGGATTCTCCGCCATGCGGATAGCACTCTCATTGTCACATAGGAGAGAGACTTTGCTCAATTTGTAGCCATATTCTCTGAGGGTTTGCCTCATCCAAAGTAATTGCGCACAACAATGGCTGCGGCAATATACTCGGCTTCGGCGGTGGAAAGAGCAATTGAGTTTTATTTCTTTGAAGTCCAATACACCAGGGATCTCCCCAGAAACTGGCAAGTCCCTGATGTGCTCTTCCTATCAATTTTACACCCTGCCCAATCGGCATCTGAATAACCTATTAAAATCAAAGGTAGATCCCCTAGGGTACCAAAGTCCAAACTTAGGAGTGTAAACTAAATACCTCATGATTCTCTTCACGGCCCTAAGGTGAACTTCCTTAGAATCGGCTTGGAACCTTGCACACATGCATACAAAAAACATAATATCCGATCAAGATGCACATAAATAGAGTAAAGATCCTATCATCGACCGGTATATCTTTTGACCTACGGATTTACCTCTCGTGTCGAGGTCGAGATGCCCATTAGTTCCCATGGGTGTCTTGATGGGCTTGGCATCCTTCATTCCAAACTTGTTAAGTATGTCTTGAACATACTTTGTTTGGCTGATGAAGGTGCCCTCTTGGAGTTGCTTGACTTGGAATCCTAGGAAATAATTCAACTCCCCCATCATAGTCATCTAGAATTTTTGAATCATAATCCTACTAAACTCTTCACAAGTAGACTTGTTAGTAGACCCAAATATGATATCATCAACATATATTTGGCATACAAACAAATCTTTTGCAATAGTTTTAGTAAAGAGTGTAGGATCGGCTTTACCGACTTTGAAGCCATTAGTGATTAGAAAATCTCGCAGGCATTCATACCATGCTATTGGGGCTTGCTTTAGCCCATAAAGCGCCTTTGAGAGTTTGTAAACATGGTCAGGGTACTCACTATCTTCAAAGCCGAGAGGTTGCTCAACATAGACCTCTTCCTTGATTGGTCCATTGAGGAAGGCACTCTTCGACTTGTGAATAACCCTTGGCCACAAGTCGGGCTTTGTTCCTTATCACCACACCATGCTCATCTTGCTTGTTGCGGAATACCCATTTGGTACCTACAACATTTTGATTAGGACGTGGAACTAAATGCCATACCTGATTCCTCATGATGTTGTTGAGCTCCTCTTGCATTGCCAGCACCCAATCCGAATCTCTTAGTGCATCCTCCACCCTGTATGGCTCAATAGAGGACACAAAAGAGTAATGTTCACAAAAATGTGCAACCCGAGATCTAGTAGTTACCCCCTCATGAATGTCGCCGAGGATGCATTTCACGAGGTGACCTCGTTGGATTGCATGGTGGACTCTTGGGTGTGGCGGTCTTTGACCCTGTATCTCTTGCTCATCTTCCTTTTCTTTATCTTCATCATCTCCCCCTTGATCATTGACTTCTTCTTGAGGTGGCTCATCTTCTTGATCTTCTTCTTCATCATTTTGAGCCTGATCCTCATCTTGGGTTGGTGGAGATACTTGGTTGGAAGATGATGGTTAATCTTGTGCTTGTGGAGGCTCTTCGGATTCCTTAGGACACACATCCCCAATGGACATGTTCCTTAGCGCGACACATGGAGCCTCTTCATCATCTAGCTCATCAAGATCAACTTGCTCCACTTGGAAGCCATTAGTCTCATCAAACATAATGTCATAAGAAACTTCAACTAGTCCAGTGGACTTGTTAAAGACTCTATATGCCCTTGTGTTTGAGCCATAACCAAGTAAAAAGCCTTCTACAGCCTTAGGAGCAAATTTAGATTTTCTACCTCTTTTAACAAGAATAAAACATTTACTCCCAAAGACTCTAAAATATGAAACATTGTGCTTTTTACTGGTGAGGAGTTTATAAGATGTCTTCTTGAGGATTCGGTGAAAGTAAAGCCGGTTGATGGAGTAGCAAGCAGTGTTGATTGCTTCCGCCCAAAACCGGTCCGGTGTCTTGTATTCATCAAGCATGGTCCTTGCCATGTCCAGTAGAGCTCTATTCTTCCTCTCCACTACACCATTTTATTGAGGTGTGTAGGGAGAAGAGAACTCATGCTTGGTGCCCTCTTCTTCAAGAAAGCCTTTGATTTGTGAGTTCTTGAACTCCATCCCATTATCGCTTCTTATCTTCTTGATTCTCAATCCGAACTCATTTTGAGCTCGTCTCAAGAATCCCTTTAAGGTCTCTTAGGTCTAAGATTTTTCCTGCAAAAAGAATACCCAAGTGAAGCGAGAATAATCATCCACAATTACTAGACAGTACTTACTCCCGCCAATGCTTATGTAAGCTATCGGGCCGAATAGATCCATGTAGAGTAGCTCTAGTGGCCTGTCTGTTGTCATGATGTTCTTGTGTGGATGGTGAGCGCCAACTTGCTTTCCTGCTTGGCATGCGCTACAAACCCTGTCTTTCTCAAAATGAACATTTGTTTGTCCTAAAATGTGCTCTCCCTTTAGAAGTTTGTGAAGATTCTTCATTCTAACATGGGCTAGTTGGCGATGCCAGAGCTAACCCATATTAGTCTTAGCAATTCAACAAGTGTCGAGTTCAGCTTCATTAAAATTAACCAAATATAGCTAACCCTCTAACACTCCCTTAAACGCACTGAATCATCACTCCTTCTAAAGACAGTAACACCTACATCTGTAAATAGACAGTTGTAGCCCATATTGCATAATTGAGAAACAGAAAGCAAATTATAGTCTAAAGAATCTACAAGAAAAACATTGGAAATGGAGTGGTCAGGTGATATAGCAATTTTACCAAGTCCTTTGACCAAACCTTGATTTCCATCCCCGAATGTGATAGTTCTTTGGGGATCTTCGTTTTTCTCGTAGGAGGAGAACATCCTTTTCTCCCCTGTCATGTGGTTTGTGCATCCGCTATCAATTATCCAGCTTGAGCCCCCGGATGCATAAACCTGCAAAACAATTTAGGCCTTGTTCTTAGGTACCCAAACAGTCTTGGGTCCTTTGACGTTGGAAACAAGAACCTTGGGTACCCAAACACAAGTCTTTGAGCCCTTGTGTTTACCTCCAACATATTTGACAACTATTTTGCCTGATTTGTTAGTTAAAACATAAGATGCATCAAAAGTCTTAAATGAAACATTATGCTCATTTGATGCAACAGGAGTTTTCTTTTTAGGTATTTTAACATGTGTAGAATGCCTAGAGCTAGAAGTCTCATTCTTATACATAAAAGCATGGTGAGAAACATTATGAGGTTTCCTATCATAAATTCTCCTAATTTTATGTTTGGGATCATTAGCAGGATATAAAATATAACCCTCATTATCCTGAACCATGGGTGCCTTGCCCTTAGCAAAATTAGACAGTTTCTTAGGGGCATTAAGATTGACATTGCTTCCCTATTGGAAACCAATGCCATCCTTAATGCCAGGGCGTCTCCCATTCTAGAGCATGCTTCTAGCAAATTTAAATTTTTATTTTCCATCTCATGCTCATTAATTTTAGCAGTTAGTTGAGCTATATGATCATTTTGTTGTTTAATTAAAGCAAGGTGATCATTTATAGCATCAACATTAACATCTCTACATCTAGTGCAAATAGAAACATGATCAACAGTAGATGTAGATGGTTTGCAAACATTTAATTCCTCAATCTTAGCATGTAAAATAGCATTCTCATCTCTAACACAGGAAATAGAATCATTACAAATATTTAAATCTTTAGCCTTAGAAATTAATTTATCATTCTCAGTTCTAAGGCTAGAAAGTGATTCATTCAATTTATCAATCTTAGCAATTAAACTAGCATTTTCATTTCTAAGACTGACAACTGAATCATTATAAGCATTTAACTTTTCAACCTTAGCAAATAAACTAGCATTCTCAGTTCTAAGGTTGGAAATAGTGTCATGGCAAATGCTAAGCTCATTAGTCAAGTTTTCATTTTTCTCTACTTCCCGAGCATAAGCATTTTTTAATTTAACATGCTTCTTGTTTTCTTTAATAAGCAATTCCTCTTGGCTATCCAAGAGTTCATCCTTCTCATGAATGGCTCCTATAAATTCATTCAATTTTTCCTTTTGTTGCATGTTAGGGTTTGTAAAAAGAGTAAGCAAATTATCTTCATCATCACTAGAGCTACCTTCATCACTAGATGTTGTATATTTGGTGGCTCTAGATTGTACCTTCTTATTTTTGCCATCTTTTTCCATGAAGCACTTGTGGCCGACGTTGGGGAAGAGGAGTCCCTTGTTGACGGCGATGATGACAGCGTCCTCATCGGAAGAGGAGTCGGCGGAGCTCTCGTCGGAGTCCCATTCCCGACACACGTGGGCATCGCCACCCTTCTTCTTGTAGTATTTCTTCTTTTTCTTCTTCTTCTCCTTCTTGTCGTCGCCCCTGTCACTATCACCACTACAGGAATCCCATCAATTCCCGTCGGCCAGATTAATTCCCGTCGGCCAGTGAAAAAGCTGACGGGAATTAAGTAATTCCCGTCGGCCATCTAGTAGCCGACGGGAATTAAAGCAATTCCCGTCGGCCAGGTCACAACCGACGGGGGTTAAGTTATTCCTGTCGGCCACGTCACAAGCTGACGGGGGTTAAGTTATTCCCGTCGACCACATCACAAGCCGATGGGGATTAAGTGTTTTAGAGCCAGGCCGCGGACGCGCGTGGGCTCATTTCTTCTTCTCCGTCACTCAAACTGCCGTCGTCTGCTCCCCGCGTGTCCGAGCGCTGGCCGCGCCCAGCCCTGCCCGAGCGCCGCCGAGCCCAGCCCCGACCGAGCACCACCCCGGAGCGCCGCCCCCTAAGGCCGCAGCCGCCCGTGCGCCGCCGCCCCCCGGCCGGCTCGAACGCCGCCAAGCAGCCCGGCTCGAGCGCCGCCGCGCCCAGCCCCTTAAGCGCCGCCCTAGAGCACCGCCCTGCGTGGCCGCACCCGCCCGCGCCGCCGCCCCCTGGCCCGGCTCGAGCGCCACCCACCGGCCCGGCTCGAGCGTCGTCGCCCCCCGCTCACCCTGGAGCGCCGCCGCCCCTGCCCAAACGCCGCCTCTAGCCCCTGAGCTCCTCGTATCCTGAGCGTCGCCGTCTCCAGCCTGCCGTCGTCCACCGTCCGCCCGTGTACCGACGCGCTGTTCAGTAACCGCACGCTCGTCGAAGTATAATCCTACCTATATGTAAATACATGTGATTATTTTCGTCGGTATTTTATGGCCGATGGGAGTTAGCTTTCATGTGATTAGAGTTAGTTTAATATAACATGTGATTAGAGTTCATTTAATATCACATGTGTGGCTTGATGTTAGGTAAGTATTAATTCTGTTATTATAGTAGATTAACTTATGCTATTGAATTGTTGAATTTAATGTTATTTATTGTATGTAATAATAAATTTGATGTTTTGAAAATATTATTTAATTTAATGGATTTAATGTTGCAAATATTGTTTATTTTCGTCGGTTTTTATGGTCGACAGGAGTTAACTGCAATGCGATTACAAGTTATTTAATATTGTTATTTGTTAGTATGATTTGACCTAAATTTGGATGTTGCAATATTGTTAATTAATGATTATCTTGTTAATGTGATGAAGGTGATGTTATGTATATATATAGTTTTACTACTTACCTATAGATGTATGTGTGACGTGTAGAAACATGAATGTCTCACTTATAGATACACACTCTTCGACGGATTCATTGACTCGTCTCGGTGAGATCTCAGAAGACGGGTTCGTCTTCCCGTAGCTCATGCTCTCGTCGACTGAACGAGCAGGAGTTGGAGATTATGAGGATGCGTGAAGAGATGAGACAACAACACGAATTTATAGAGGCTTGCAATGCACATAACCAAGCGATGTATCAAGTGAGTATACATAATCCGAACTCTAAATTATTATATTTCAATACAACATCTTCAATAGTAACACATATGTTTAACAGTTAATGCAGCAACAGGGCATGACAACAAATATTCCACCACCACCACAATGGAGCCAGTTTGCATACACACCAGCTCCGCCCACCACAGTTCAACACCCCTATGACACATATACCTGCACCTAGAGATAGGGTACGTTTGATAACTCTTGATTAATTTATACACTTGTATACTTTTTGATATTTGTATTAAAAATATTGATATTTGCTAACTTGCATAGGTTACGCCCGAAGCGGGTGGTAGTGGGTCTGATCCCGCAGCAGGGACTGGATTTGTTGACTCCCTCTTCGCGTTCCCTCCTCCTGGTGGTGTCAGCGGTCAAAGCTCTAACCACCCAAGTGGTGGTTATCTCTAAACACTTGAACTCGTGCACGCTATGTTTCTTAACTCGTGGACGTTATGTTTGTGTAAACACTTGATCTTAACTCGTATTTGAATTGTTGGTGTAAACACTTGATCTTAAGTTTGTGATGTTTGAATTGATTATCAATGCATGTGTTTGTAATGTGTATGTTCTGTGTGATGATATATATGTTTTGTGTGCAATTGTGGAGAAATAGTGAGCTAATTTGGTGCTGGTTTTACAACATTATAGGTTAATTCCTGTCGGCCCAGTTAATTCCCGTCGGCCATCCCTGTCGGTTCACCAGACCGACGGGAGTTAAAAGCTAATCCAGACGGGAGTTAAAGCTTATCCCCGTCAGCTTGTACTTGGCCGACAGGGATTACTTATTCCCGTCAGCCACCGACGGGAATAAGGTTATCCCTGACACCTGATGGCCATCGGCTTTGGGCTGACGGTAGTTAGCCAGTTACCGACGGGAATTAGTTATTCCCGTCGGTTTATTGGTTATTCCCGTTGGTTTTTAGCCGATGGTAATTAACTGGATTCCTGTAGTGCACTAGACATTGGACATTTGGCAATAAAATGACTGGGCTTACCACATTTGTAGCACACACTCATGGAGCGGGGTTTGTAGTCCTTCCCCCTCTTTTGCTTGAGGATTTAGCGAAAGCTCTTGATGATGAGAGCCATTTCCTCGTTGTCGAGCTTGGAGGCGTCGATGGGAAGCCTACTCGATGTAGACTCCTCTTTCTTCTCTTCCGTCGCTTTGAGTGCAACGGGTTGCACCTCGGGTGTGGAGGTGGCGCCTTGCTCCAAGTTGACAATGTGTTTGGAGCCTTTGACCATTAGTTCAAAGCTCACAAACTTCCCAATTACCTCCTCGGGAGACATTAGCTTGTATCTAAGATCACCACGTATGAATTGAACTTGAGTGGGATTACGAAATACGAGGGATCTAAGAATAACCTTAACCATTTCTTGGTCATCCCATTTTGTGGTCCCGAGGTTGCGCACTTGGTTCACCAAGGTCTTGAGCCAGTTGTACATCGCTTATGGCTTCTCTCCTTGGTTGAGGACGAATCGACCGAGCTCCCCCTCGATCATCTCCCGCTTGGTGATCTTGGTCACCTCATCTTCTTCGTGCGCAGTCTTGAGTACGTCCCAAATCTCCTTAGCACTCTTCAACCCTTGCACCTTATTATACTCCTCTCGACACAAGGAAGAAAGGAGTATAGTAGTTGCTTGGGAGTTAAAGTGCCGGATTTGGGCGACTTCGTCCGAGTCGTAGCCGTCGTCCCCTACCTTAGGTACCTGCACTCCAAACTCAACAATGTTCCATATGCTTTCGTGAAGTGAGGTTAGATGATGCCTCATCTTACTATACTTCTTGCGCTCATGGCGCTTAGAAGTGACGAACGCCGAGTCGGAGCCGAAGGTGGAGGGCGACGAAGAGTCGGTCTCGTAGTAGACCACTTTCTTCATCTTTTTCTTCTTGTCGCCACTTCGATGCGACTTGATGTGTGAAAGGGATCCTTCCTTCACCTTGCTGCCGGACTCCCTTAATGGAGCCTTCCCAAGGCTTGCGGGCTTGTCACCACCGGTCACGATCTCCCTCTTGGCATGATCTCCCGACATCTCTTCGAGTTGTTAAACTCTAATGAAGTACCGGGCTCTGATACCAATTGAAAGTCGCCTAGAGGGGGGTGAACAGGTGTAATCTAGAATTTACAACTTAAAACAACAAACTACAAGCTGGGGTTAGCGTTAGAATTAAATCCGAGTCCAGGAGAGAGGGGGAAAACAAATCAACCAAGAAATGAAGTGGATGAACATGGTGATTTATTTTACCGAGGTTTGGTTCTAAAGAACCTAGTCCCCATTGAGGTGGTCACAAAGACCGGGTCTCTTTCAAACCTTTCCCTCTCTCAAACGGTCACTTAGACCGAGTGAGCCTTCTTCCTTAATCTCACAGGTCACTTAGACCCCACAAGGATCACCACACAATTGGTGTCTCTTGCCTCGCTTACAAAGCTCTTGGGAGTAAGAAGTGAGAAAGAAAATAAAGCCAAGCCAAGCAAACAAGAGCAACAATGGAACACAAATGATCCTCTCGCAAGTCCTAATTCACTAGAGTTGATTCGGTGACTTTGAGTGGATCGATCGCTTTGATTGTGTCTTGGAGTGGAGTCTATTGCTCTTGTATTGAATGCAAAATTCTGAATGCTTGGATGGTTGGAGTGATGGTGGTTCGGGAGGGGGGGGGGGGTATTTATAGCCCTCAACCACCAAACAACCGTTGGGGGTGGCTGCTGTCGATGGGCGCACCAGACAGTCCGGTGCACCACCGGACACTGTCCGGTGCGCCAGCCACATCACCCAACCATTAGGGTTCGAGAGCTTCTGACTGTTGGAGGCTTTGTCTTCTAGTGGCATCGGACAGTCTGGTGCCGCACTAGATAGGTACTGTTCACTGTCCAGTGCGCCTCTGACGACTGCTCTGACTTCTGAGCGCACTGTTCGCGCACTGTAGCGTTGCAGGGGTCCATTACAATCGACCGTTGCGCTGGATAGCCATTGGTTCGCTGTCACACCGGACAGTCCGGTGAATTATAGCAGAGCGCGCCCTAAGAAACCCGAGAGTGGCTAGTTTGATCCTGTACGGTCCTGGTGCACCGGACACTATCCGGTGGCACACCGGACAGTCCGATGCGCCAGACCAGTGCACACTCGGTTTCTTTGCTCCTTTGTTTTTGGACCCTTTCTTCAATCTTTTATTGGTTTGTGTTGAACCTTTATGCACCTGTAGAACATATATTCTAGAGCAAACTAGTTAGTCCATTTGTTTGTGTTGGGCATTCAACCACCAAAATTAATTATGGGAAAAGGTTAACCCTATTTCCCTTTCAACTGTTCAGTGTCCGGTGCCTGCCACGTCAGTCGCCCGTTGGAGTCGACCGTTGGATTCGTCTGCCCAGTGGCACACTAGATAGTCCGGTGTGACTGACTTTCTCTGCCCGCTTCTGCCCTTCTGTCCTTTCTGGCCGCGTAGGAGTCGACCGTTAGCGAAGATGACCGTTGGCCCTAGGCTCACCAGATAGTCCGGTGAATTTTAGCCATGGAGCCCTTCGTTTTCCCAAGGGTAGCTAGTTTAATGGGTGCGCCAGCCTAGGCACCAGACACTGTCTGATGCACACCGGACAGTCCGGTGCGCCGCAGGCTGGAACAAGCCTGTCTTGCCCTGTTATTGGATTTCTTTGCTGACTCTTTTGGGCTTCTTTTGATCTTGAGTCTTATACCTTTTTGCTTCTAATTATGTCTTCTATTGAGGTGTTGCATCCTCATTTCCTTAGTCCAATCCTCTTTGCATTTTGATTCTTTCACTCATATATCTTCTTTTGCCCAATACTAGCTCCACAATAGTGACATGTTGATTTTGAGCTTTCCAACCTTTCTAGACATGTTGAAAAGGTTCCTCGGGGTATTTAGAATTTGTCCAAAAAGTAGAACTAGTTCATTTATTCCATGTATTACCCCTATTTGGTTGGAACTGAGCTGTTGATCTTATGAACCTGTGAATTCGAGACTTAGGCAAACTGGTCAGTCCGAATGGTTGTGATGGTCATCAAGCACAAAAATAAGAAATGGGTTTTAATGCCATTTCCCTTTCACCGGGTCTATTTCAACCCTTTCCCTCTCTCAAACAGTCACTTAGACCGAGTGAGCCTTCTCCTTAATCAATCGGGTCACTAAGACCCCGCAAGGACCACCACACACTTAGGTGTCTCTTGCTAGATTTACAAGCACTTAGAAATAAGAATGAGAAAGGAAGAGAGGCAATCCAAGCGACAAGAGCAACAAAATAACACAAATGATCCTCTCACAAGCCCTTAAGCAGTAGAGTTGATTTTGGGAACTTGGAGTGGATTGGATGCCTTGTTTGTGTCTTGGAGTGTTGGACTTTGCTCTTGCAATGAACTAGAACTTTAGAATGCTTGGATTTCTTTGAATGAGGTGGTTGGGGGGTATTTATAGCCTCCAACCACTTCCTAACCGTTGGCTGAGTTTGTTGTCGATGGACACACCGGACAGTCCGGTGCACGCCCCGTCAGCTATCCGTTAGGGTTTGGAGCAGTTGACCATTGGCATCTTCTATCTTCAAGCGGCACCGGACGGTCCAGTGGCACACCAGACATGTCCAGTGCGTTCTGACTTTCTGCTCTGACTTCTGACTTGCACTGTTCACTGTGGCAATCGACCGTTGGTGCCAGTTAGCTGTTGCACCACTGGCTCACCGGACAGTCCGGTGAATTATAGCGGAGCGTGCCTGGTAAATTCCCGAGAGTGGCTGGTTTGATTGTGTATGGGCCTAGTGCACTGGACACTGTTCGGTGCGCCATTTTTTAGCACACTCTCATGTCTTGCTCCAAATTTTGTTTGTGTCCCCAACTTAATTTCTTTCTTGGTTTGTGTTGAACCTTATGCACCTGAGATAAACGACATCTAGCCGAACTAGTTAGTCCAAGTGATTTGTGTTGGTTGTCAACCACCAAAATCAATTATAGAAAATGATTAGGTCCATTTCCCTTTCAATCTCCCCCTTTTTGGTGATTGATGCCAACACTTAACCGAAGCAAATATGAAGTGTAGAAATGTAACTAGTTTGCAATTTAGATAGAAGTGCATAGGTTACTTAGAATTGAACCAATTGAAAGACTTTATGCATGTACCTAAAATGAATGGATTGCTTTTTTCTTATTTAACATTTTGGACCACGTTTGCACCACTTGTTTGTTTTTGCAAATCTTTTGGAAAAAACTTTTCAAATTCTATTGCAAATAGTCAAAGATATAGAAATATGATTGCAAGAAGTATTTTAAGATTTGAAATTCCTCCCCCTGTTTCAAATGCTTTTCTTAAAAGCTCCCCCTAAAGAAATTCTCCCCTTAGCTTTCAAGAGGGTTTTTTGAAATGATTTTCCCAAATTTTTGAATGGATACCAAATGATATTACACCAATTGAAATTCTCTCCATACTAGATATTTTGAAGCTAAATAGGATACCAACTTAAATTTGACTTTAAAATACCAATTGAAAATTCATTTTGAGGCTAACTCAAATACCAATTGAAATAAGCATTTGTGAAATTTTTTGAAATGGTGGTGTGGTCCTTTTGCTTTGTGCATAATACTTTCTCCCCCTTTGTCATTAATCGCCAAAAACAGAGAACTTGAGAGCCCTCTTTCATTTTCTCCCCTTAGGGGCCTAATATTTTCTCCTAAATGATAGAATAAATATGAGTGAAGGGTTATACCAATTGAGAGTGTCCAAAGTAACGACAAAGGATAAATGATACCGTCAGAGTTGGAGTGGAAGCCTTGTCTTTGCCGAATACTCCATTTCTCTTTCAATCTAAGACTAAACATAGAGATATACTTGAAAGCACATTAGTCTTAGCCTTGACACAAGAAGAATAAGAAATATGCATTTGTACCAAATGAAAGAGATATGATCAAAGGTATATAAATGAGCTATGTGTGCAATGTTCCGATCAAAGTTCCGAGAATCAAGTATATTTAGCTCCTTCCTAAGTTTGCTAAAGGTCTTTTCATCAAGAGGCTTGGTGAAGATATCGGCTAATTGGTTGTGGGTGCTAACATAAGCAATTTTGATATCCCCCTTTTGTTGGTGATCTCTCAAAAAGTGATATCGGATGTCTATGTGCATAGTGCGGCTGTGTTCAACGGGATTATCCACCATGCGGATTGCACTCTCATTATCACATAGGAGAGGGACTTTGCTCAACTTGTAGCCATAGTCCCTGAGGGTTTGCCTCATCCAAAGTAATTGTACACAGTAGTGCCCTACAGCAATATACTCGGCTTCGGCGGTAGAAAGAGCTATTGAATTTTATTTCTTTGAAGCCCAAGACACCAAGGATCTCCCTAGAAACTGACAAGTCCCTGGTGTGCTCTTCCGATCAATTTTACATCCAGCATAATTGGCATCAGAATATCCAATTAAATCAAATGTAGATCCCTTGGGGTACCAAAGCCCAAACTTAGGAGTGTAAACTAAATATCTCATGATTCTTTTCATGGCCCTAAGATGAACTTCCTTAGGATTTGTCTGGAACCTTGCACACATGCATACGAAAAGCATATTGTCCGGTCGAGATGCACATAAGTAGAGTAATGAACCTATCATCGACCGGTATACCTTTTGATCTACGGATTTACCTCCCGTGTCGAGGTCGAGATGCCCATTGGTTCCCATGGGTGTCTTGATGGATTTGCCATTCTTCATCCCAAACTTCTTAAGTATATCTTGAATGTACTTCATTTGGCTGATGAAGGTGCCCTCTTGGAGTTGCTTGATTTGGAATCCAAGGAAGTACTTCAACTCCCCCATCATAGACATCTAAAATTTATGTATCATAATCCTACTAAACTCTTCACAAGATGACTTGTTAGTAGACCCAAATATAATATCATCAACATAAATTTGGCATATGAACAAGTCTTTTGCAATAGTTTTAGTGAAGAGAGTAGGATCAGCTTTTCCGACTTTGAAGCCATTAGTGATAAGAAAGTCTCGCAGGCATTCATACCATGCTCTTGGGGCTTGTTTGAGCCCATAAAGCGCCTTTGAGGGCTTATAAACATGGTTAGGATACTCAATGTATTTAAAGATGGGAGGTTGCTCAACATAGACCTCTTCCTTGATAGGGCCATTAAGGAAGGCACTCTTCACGTCCATTTTATAAAGCTTAAAGCCATGGTAAGTAGCATAAGCAAGTAATATACGAATTGATTCAAGTCTAGCTACGGGTGCATAGGTTTCATCAAAATCTAAACCTTTGACTTGTGAATAACCTTTGGCCACAAGTCGGGCTTTGTTCCTTGTCACCACACCATGCTCATATTGCTTGTTGCGGAATACCCACTTGGTACCTACAACATTTTGGTTAGGACGTGGAACTAAATGCCATACCTCATTGCTCGTGAAGTTGTTGAGCTCCTCTTGCATTGCCACTACCCAATCCGGATCTCTTAGTGCATCCTCTATCCTGTATGGCTCAATAGAAGACACAAAAGAGTAATGTTCACATAAATGTGCAACTCGAGATCTAGTGATTACCCCATTGTGAATGTCACCAAGAATGGAGTTGATGGGGTGATCTCTCTGAATTGCTTGGTGGACTCTTGGGTGTGGCGGTCTTTGATCCCAAATTTCTTGATCATCTTCCTTGTCATCATTGTCTTCATCTCCCCCTTGATCAATGTCCTCTTGAGGTGGCTCATCGTCTTGATCTTCATCTTCATTCTCTTAAGCCTGATCCTCATCTTGAGTTGGTGGAGATGCTTGCATGGAGGATGACAGTTGATCTTGTGCTTGTGTGGGCTCTTCGGATTCTTTTGGACACACATCACCAATATACATGTTCCTTAGCGCGACGCACGGAGCCTCTTCATCATCTAATTCATCAAGATCAACTTGCTCCACTTGGGAGCCATTAGTCTCATCAAACATAATGTCACAAGAAACTTCAACTAATCTAGTGGATTTGTTGAGGACTCTATATGCCCTTGTGTTTGAGTCATAACCGAGTAAAAAGCCTTCTACTGCTTTAGGAGCAAATTTAGAACTTCTACCTCTTTTGATAAGAATAAAGAATTTGCTCCCAAAGACTCTAAAATAAGAAACATAGGGCTTTTTACCAGTGAGGAGTTCATACGATGTTTTCTCGAGGATTCGGTGTAGATATAACCGGTTGATGGAGTAGCAGGCGGTGTTAATCGCCTCCGCCCAAAACCGGTCCGGTGTCTTGTACTCATCAAGCATGGTTCTTGCCATGTCCAATAGAGTTCTATTCTTCCTCTCCACTACACCACTTTGTTGAGGTGTGTAGGGAGAAGAGAACTCATGCTTGATGCCCTCCTCCTCAAGAAATCCTTCAATTTGTGAATTCTTGAACTCCGTCCCATTGTTGCTTCTAATTATTTTTGATTCTTAATCCGAACTCTTTTTGAGCCCGTCTTAAGAATCTCTTTATGGTCTCTTGGGTTTGTGATTTTTCTTGCAAAAAGAATGCCCAAGTGAAGCGAGAATAATCGTCCACAATAACAAGACAGTACTTACTCCCGCCGATGCTTATGTAAGCGATTGGGCTGAATAGGTCCATGTGGAGTAGCTCGAGCGGCCTGTCAGTCGTCATGATGTTCTTGTGTGGATGATGAACTCTAACTTGCTTTCTGTTGGGGGCCTTCGTCCTCCGAAGGTCCTCAAAAACATGATTTGACAATGTTTTCCAAGTGGATTATGTGAACAGGTGCTTTCGGATTCAGAACTATGAACATGAAGAACGGTCAGGACGAAGCCTGAACCAGACGAAGGACGGGCTGATTACCAAGCTCCGCGAAGGGTGGTGCACGGCCGAAGCTGTGCGCAGGGAGGCTTCGTCGCGATAGCAGAGGGGGGAACCGACTTAAAGATGAAAAGACTACGTAGACCTTAACAGATTTCCATAAGTCATTGAGAAATGTAATGGACATGGATGTAATATTACGAGGGCAGTGTCCCGCGTCTATAAATAGATGAACAGTACTCCCGTACTGTTCACGCTGACTTGGCATTTGCTTTCGCGTCACGCTTGTACTTTTACCTTCTCTCAAGACCGAAGGTACATTTGTAATTTAAAATCATTTCTATCTTTCCATGATTAATAGAAATGATTTTATGATGATGTTCATGTCATATTTCATGCTTTATATAAGTCCTTCGTCATTACTTGTTACGTTTACGAAGGTATGTCTCTTGTGACCTTCGTCCAAAACTCATTATTCCCCGAGGGGGAATAATGTTCCGAAGGACGAAGGACTTTAGCATTTAACATTTTTTATGTTGCCTTGTTCTTAACTCTTAGCATTTGAGAACAAGTCCCCAACATTGGCGCCCACCTCCGGTGAACTCACTTCCACTTCGAGTTTTGTGAACACCTTCGGAAGCTATAGACCTTCGCTATGGCGCCGAAGAAAGCTTCAGCGGCTGGGGCTGCAGCACTACAACCACTGGACCCCAACCAGGAGACCGTCTCTCTTCGGGAGGCCCGAAGCCAGAAGAGGAAGGCCGTCAGCCCGACGCTTCAGGAAGATGAACTAGACCAAGAAATCAGGGATATGGAGATGCTTCATCAACAGGTGCAGAGGAAAAAAGAGAAGATGGCCAGGCTAGCTGAGCTACAAAGGCAGATAGACGAAGCTTCTGAAGAAGTCCGTCATCTTACCCATGATGAGCAAGACCGAAGGCCTCAGCAAAAAGACCTTCGTCAGGAGGGTTTCTTCAACGAAGATGACTGGTATGAAAATTTCCATCATGGAAATTTTGTTTTCGATGATGCTTCTCCTCTGTCTGCTGAGCTGCAGGCTACACCTTGGCCTTCGTCCTATAAGCCACCCCAGCTTCCCATGTTCGATGGCCATTCGGACCCGAAGCAGTTCTTGATGAGTTACGAAGCAACAGTGTCTTCGTATGGTGGCAATGCTGCAGTAATGGCAAAGTCTTTCGTTATGGCCGTCAGGAGTGTTGCTCAGACCTGGTATTCCTCCCTTCGGCCAAGAACGATCACTTCATGGCAGAAGCTGAAGGATATGTTACTGACCAGCTTTCAAGGATTTCAGACGAAGCCGGTCACAGCTCAAGCCTTGTTCCAGTGCATTCAGGATCATGAAGAATACCTTCAGGCGTATGTCCGAAGGTTCTTACGTTTGAGGGCGCAGGCACCAACGGTGCCCAATGAAATTGTTATCGAAGCCATGATCAAGGGGCTTCGTGCTGGGCCTGCAGCTCAATACTTTGCTAGGAAGCCGCCTCAGACCCTGGAGAAACTGCTCCAAAAGATGGATGAGTACATTCGTGCTGACAATGACTTTCGCCAAAGAAGGGAGGAGGCCTTCAGATTTTCTGAAATGACCAGGGGCTTCGGAGGAAGATACTACCCGAGGCATGTCCGGTCCATCCACAGCTCCACTCAGAATGATGATAAGGGGAGTCAGCAGAGCAGACCGCAGTGCTCCTCACAGGCTTCGGGGCAACAACAAACTTCCTTCCGGCCACCAGCTCCAAGAGGCAGAGGCGCCAGGGGCTTCGGCGGAAGATTCGGAGATCAACCAAGGAAATTGTTTTGCTTGTTCTGTGGAGAAAGCAAGGGCCACACCACCAGGACGTGCCATATTACAATCCAGAAGCAAAAGGAGATAGCCGAAGCTGCATCTCAACAAGTTCAGCCGAAGCAGGTCATGCATACTGCTTCGTATCATCCGCCTTACATCCCACAATACATAGACAACCACCCTGCAGCTTCTGTAGCTTCGGCAAGTCAACCTCAAGCTTCCTGGCAACAGCCTCCGCCTCCACCTCCATTGCAACAGGGTCAACAGCCAGAAGGGAGTCAATATGCTCCACATCAAAGGGACTTCAGAGAACAATCCGAAGCTCGCACAGTCAACAGCACTGTGCCAGAGTCGAAGCACATTTATTGACACATATCCTACCTTTGATAGCAGTCTTTTCTATTCAGTTCTATTCTCTGTAGCAAAAAACATTGATAGTTTCCATGTAATAATTTCGCTGTTTCCCACGAGGAAAATCTATTTTCTCCACAGGCTTAAGTTGATGAAGTTTTTGTGTTAACAAGGAGGACCTTCGAAGTATTAAAAATCCTTCGGAGTAACAGAAAGTCGTTCTAAGGAACGCAGAGTAAGTTCATGAAGTCACAAAAAGCCGTTCCAAAGGGAGCGCAGTGTAAGTTTTCTGCTCAAAAGTCGTTCCTAAAGGAATGCAGAGCTTACAGCGAAAAGTCAACGCTGATACCGTCTAAGTAAAAGACGAAGAAGCTCCAAAGACGTTCCTAAGGGAATGCAGAGCTTATACCGTCTAAGTAAAAGGCGAAGAAGCTCCAAAGACGTTCCTAAGGGAATGCAGAGCTTACGAATAAATTTTGTGTGTATCTTCGGAACAAATGTCATTTGCATAACATAACATCATCACATCATTTTGCATAGCATAAGCATCATACATCATATTGCATTTGGCAAGAGAAGGGTACACAGTATCAACCTTCGAAAGGATGCTTTGAGAAAGCAATATCAAAATTGTATAGATTCGGAATACAGCTTCGGAGAATATTTTTACGAAGCATGGACGAGCTTTATCAGAGCAATATCGAAATTGTATAGCTTCGGAATACAGCTTCGGAGAATGTTTTCATGAAGCATGGATGTGATTCATCAGAATAATTTTAACGAAGAATGTCTTCTTCACGAAGCATGAAAAGAAGGGAAGGTGTTTTTTTCGCCGAAGGCTCAAAAATGGTATGTATGTAGAGTTTCATGCATCGTAAAGAATTGAATAATGAAAAGAGACTTGTATATTACATTCAAATGTACAAAATGTTACATAGATCACACTTTAAATGTTTTTTCTAAATAGCATCTAGTCTTCTCTTAATACTGCTTCGGCGACCTCATTTAGCAGTTGATCAACAACTTTATCCATGATAGCTTCGGCCATTTGCTTAATCTCGTCATCCCCTTTTGTATGAGGGTCAGCGAGCGATCCAGCAGGTTCTGAGGGAAGAGAACATTTCTACATTACTATTGCAAATCGCGAACAAAGTTTGAAATAAAAGTTACAACACAATAAGAACGACTAATTAATACCTAATTTCTCTTCGGGCTCTGTACTTCTTTCGGCAGCCTCTGCCACTTTCCTTGCATCATGGATGCCTTTTTCACTTCTTTGAATTATTTCTTGCGCCATTTCTCGGCCGCCATTGTCCCAGATATCAGTGAAGAATTTACCGCCAACCATGCTTGCTTCGGTTGACGGATCTTTAATGTCTTCAGAGGACAGAGCAGCTTCGGACTGAGCTAAAGATTTTATATGTTCACAACCTTTTTTCTCTAGAACAGCAGCGACTCCTCTGGCACCTGAAAAAGCGCAGATGTCACCACGGCTGCTCAGGATTTCCTCGAAGGCTTCTGCTTCGTGACTGATCCAATTCAGTGGACCTTCGGGATTGCCTCTTGAAAAATCTTCTTCGCTAGAAAAGGCGCCAACGCTGGCGAAGCTGGATTTTATCTTCTTGACGCATTCTACAGATTTGACATAGCATTCCCTCTGAGATGCGCGAAGCTCCTTAACTCTTAATTCCAATTTATTGACCATATGATCACTAAGTTCTCGTTTTGTTTCCTCAAGCACGCGCTCCTCTTTAGCTCTAGCCAGCTGTTTCTGAAGATCTTTAATTTCACGCTTTTGGGCTTCGGCCTGGGTTTTTGAAGCAGCTTCGTCCTTCTTTACCTTGTCTACCAGCGTAAGCAGAATTTTATCCTTTTCCAGAGCTTCGTTTCTCAGTTTGATAACTTCGGAGCGCAAATTGTTGAACGCAATCTCATAGCTTTCATCTTCGGCGTTTTTTTTGGGCTCTTAATGCGTTGCTTAGAATTAAGCCCTATACGAAAAAGAATCCATATAAGAATATAGGAATGAATTACGTATTAAAAAAGTTTTTTCAAACGCTTAATTCCCATACCTTTAGGCTATTGTATGCAAGACTGTCTGCGAGATCCTCTTTCGTCATGGCGCTTAATCCAGCTTCGAGCTTCGGGAAGCCTATACTCCTGGCCATCTCTCGGCAGACAGATAGTTCTTTATTATCAGGTAGGCAGTATAGGAAGTCATCTTCATTTGTCCCATTGAATATTACTGCCCCCTTCGGATATTTTAGCTCTTTCGCATAATGGTTGGCTTCATAAGTTTCTTCTGCAGATAGTTTCTTCCCCGAAGCGTGTCGTATAATGTAATCGCATATGCTGGCAGGAGCTTCGGGGATGGCAGTGTCAATTTCTTCAACTAAAACTGGTTCTGATATTTTTATTGCTTCGGCTTCCAAAGGTTGCTCCTTGTAGGGCTCTGAAGGCCCAGCTTCAGCTTCAGCTTGTTGCGTCGAAGCTTCAGTAGAAGCTTCAGCAACTTCAACACTCTTTTTTGGAGTTGTGCTTGAAGACTTAATTGTCTCCAAGACATCTAGTACGTTTACCATTCTTTTCCTTTTTGGGGTCACCGATGGGCCCTTTTGGTTTTTTATTGCTTCGACATTTACCGAAGGACTTAAGATTTCAGACATTTTTGGCTCGTCAACCTTCGGTTTCTCTGATTTTTCCGCTGAAGGCGCTTCAGTCTTTTCTTCCATCTTCGGCACTGAAGCTGGTTCGGTAGCTTCAGAGGCCAAAGAGACTTCACCAATAAATTCTGGCACTGTGGCCGGCTCAATAAAACGCACTGGGTGGGTGAGCACCTTCATCTTTTTCCTTTCAGGCGCTGGCCCGCTAGTAGCGCTCGTGGTAGCTTTTGTTGCAGGAGAAGTATTTTTTCTTTTGCGACCCAACACCGGATAGTGATAGTCAGGGTAGATAAACCCGACTGCGTCAAAAACACGGTTGAGTCTTTTCTTCTTTCGGCCTCCGAAGGCCGCCGATAGTGCAGTGTTCTCGGCCTTCGAATACGCCCCAAGAAGTTCGTCACTTAATATTTCAATGCTTTTCAACCAATCGTCATCAGGTTCAACAAATTTGTCCCCATATTTGAATGTGTATTTTAATCTGACTAGTCCGCCTTCGTCGGACTCTTTGATGGTTTCCTTCGGCATTTCCCACTTTTCTGCAAGTGGCCACACCCTGAAGGCAATGTGCTCTTGGACCAAGTCCCTTGTCCCAATGAAAGAGCAGATTACGCCGAAGGCTCTTTGGCACTCTTCGGCTGCCTCATCCATTTCAATCTTCGGCCTTCGAAGTCCGAAGCGTTGCCAGATTGGGCGCATAATGATACTCTTGACATTCTCTTGCGCTGTTAGGTCATTCTTCACATAAAACCATTCAGTCATCCAGGCTCCGGGCCACCTCTTCCGAAAGGTCGGCACAGGGCAGCTTGACCCGGAGCGGGCGCCGAAGCTGTAACACCCAAAATTGTTGTGATATTGCTCTTTTCCCCAGGGCTTCGTCTCGTATAATAACTCGTGAATGTTGCAGAAGCTTTTAGCGTTTGGTTCCAAACCTTGGCTTCTCGCAGCCCAGACAAACACCCCCATTCTTATGATGGCTTCGGGAGTAATTTGATGCAGGTAGACTTGAAATGTTTTTAGTACCTCAATAACAAAGTTGCTTAGGGGGAATCGAAGCCCTGCTTTGAGAAAGCTTCGGAAGATAACGACCTCATCTTCTTCGGGGGTGGGGGAAGTCTTTTCCCCAGCATCAGCTCTTACAATAGATATATCTCGAAAATACCGCCCCCTCATATTATCAATATGACTTTGCTTGATAGTAGTTTTCCCAAAAACTGTGTGGCTTGGTCGCCACGGTCGATCTTCGGCCTCTTCCCCACCACTTTCTACATCAAAACTGTCGCTGTCATCAGTATCTCCGGACAGACCTTCAAGAATTTCCTTGGTGATTTTCTCTGTATTGGTCTCCGCCATTGCCATAATGAACCCCAAGTTTTTCTCTTCGTCAAGACTCAGCTTCGTCTCAGCAGCGACCTTCTTACCTTCAGACATCTTCGGAAGCGCTAAAAAACTGTTTCCAAGACCGAAGCTTCAAAATCAAAAAGATCAGCAAATCTTAGTGCGCAGCAGCTAAAAATTTAGTGGGCCGAAGCAGATGGCAAGTGTGCGTACCAAATAAGTTTGCGGAATGATCCTATTTATATCCCCGGGGCGGTGAAAATTGAAAGACCCCGCTTGTCAGTAAGTGTTGCTATTCTAGCAAAGGGAAGGTGTTTTTTCGGACCTTCGGCTCAGGGCCTTCGTCCATTTCGCAATCTGAATTTATCATTGACAAATTAATATTGCGAGGGGCTACTGTTGGGGGCCTTCGTCCTCCGAAGGTCCTCAAAAACATGATTTGACAATGTTTTCCAAGTGGATTATGTGAACAGGTGCTTTCGGATTCAGAACTATGAACATGAAGAACGGTCAGGACGAAGCCTGAACCAGACGAAGGACGGGCTGATTACCAAGCTCCGCGAAGGGTGGTGCACGGCCGAAGCTGTGCGCAGGGAGGCTTCGTCGCGATAGCAGAGGGGGGAACCGACTTAAAGATGAAAAGACTACGTAGACCTTAACAGATTTCCATAAGTCATTGAGAAATGTAATGGACATGGATGTAATATTACGAGGGCTGTGTCCCGCGTCTATAAATAGATGAACAGTACTCCCGTACTGTTCACGCTGACTTGGCATTTGCTTTCGCGTCACGCTTGTACTTTTACCTTCTCTCAAGACCGAAGGTACATTTGTAATTTAAAATCATTTCTATCTTTCCATGATTAATAGAAATGATTTTATGATGATGTTCATGTCATATTTCATGCTTTATATAAGTCCTTCGTCATTACTTGTTACGTTTACGAAGGTATGTCTCTTGTGACCTTCGTCCAAAACTCATTATTCCCCGAGGGGGAATAATGTTCCGAAGGACGAAGGACTTTAGCATTTAACATTTTTTATGTTGCCTTGTTCTTAACTCTTAGCATTTGAGAACAAGTCCCCAACACTTTCCTGCTTGACATGCGCTACAAATCCTGTCTTTCCCAAAATGAACATTGGTTAGTCCTAAATGTGTTCTCCCTTTAGAAGTTTGTGAAGATTCTTCATCCCAACATGGGCAAGTCGGCGATGCCAGAGCCAGCCCATATTAGTCTTAGCAATTAAGCAAGTGTCTAGTTTAGCTTTGTTATCATTAAAGTCAACTAAATATAGCTGGCCATCTAACACTCCCTTAAATGCTATTGAATCATCACTTCTTCTAAAGACAGTAACACCTATATTAGTAAAAAGACTGTTGTAGCCCATTTTACATAATTGAGAAACTGAAAGCAAATTGTAATCTAAGGAATCTACAAGAAAAACATTGGAAATGGAATGGTCAGGCGATATAGCAATTTTACCCAAACCTTTGACCAAACCTTGATTTTCATCCCCGAATGTAATAGCTCGTTGGGGATCTTCATTTTTCTCATATGAGGAGAACATCCTTTTCTCCCCTGTCATGTGGTTTGTGCACCCGCTATCGATTGTCTAATTTGACCTGCCGGATGCATAAACCTACAAAACAAATTTAGGCCTTGTTCTAAGGTACCCAAACTATCTTGGGTCCTTTCACATTAGAAACAAGCACCTTGGGTACCCAAACACAAGTCTTAGGACTCTTGCGTTTGCCCCTAACATATTTGGCAACTACTTTGCCTGATTTGTTAGTCAGCACATAAGAAGCATCAAAAGTTTTAAATGAAATATTATGCTTATTTGATGCATTAGGAATTTTCTTTTTAGGCATTTTAACATGAGTATAATGCCTAGAACTAGAAGCCTCATTCTTATACATAAATGCATGATGAGAGATAGAATGAAGTTTCCTAGCATGAGTTTTCCTAATTTTATGCTTAGAATAGTTTGCAGGATATAAAATGTAGCCCTCTCTATCCTGAACCATGGGAGCTTTACCATTAACAAAATTAGACAATTTCTTGGGGGATTAAGCTTGACATTGCTTTGGCTCCCTTGTTGGAACCCAATGCCATCCTTAATGCCAGGGTGTCTCCCATTATAGAGCATGCTTCTAGCAAATTTAAACTTTTCATTTTCTAGCTTATGCTCGACAATTTTAGCAGTTAATTTAGCTATGTGATCATTTTGTTGTTTAATCATAGCAAGGTGATCATCAATAGCTTCAACATTAATATCTCTACATCTACTGCAAATGGAAACATGTTCGACAGTAGATGTAGATGGTTTGCAAACATTCAATTCATCAATCTTAGCATTTAAACTAGCATTCTCATCTCCAAGACATGAAATTGAATCATTGCAAATGCTAAGCTCTCTAGACAAATTCTCACATTTCTCTACTTCAAGAGCATAAGCATTCTTCAATTTAACAATTTTTTTGTTTTCTTTAACGAGCAAGTCCTCTTGGCATTCCAAGAGATCATCCTTCTCGTTAATGGTTTCTATTAATTCATTTAATTTTTTCTTTTGGTCCATGGTAAGGTTGGCAAAGAGAGAAACTAGATCATCTTCATTATCACTAGAACTACCCTCATCATCAGATGTAGTATATTTGGGGGTACTTCTCGAATATACCTTCTTCTTCTTGTCATCCTTAGCCATGAGACACTTGTGGCCGACGTTGGGGAAGAGGAGGCCTTTGTTGATGGCGATGTTGGCGGCGTCCTCGTCGGAGGAGTCGGTGGAACTCTTGTCGGAGTCCCATTCCCGCACCATGTGCGCCTCGCAACCCTTCTTCTTGTGGTACTTCTTCTTCTCCATCTTCTTCTTCCCCTTCTTGTCTTTGTCCCTGTCACTTTCACTAGTATATGGACATTTAGCGATAAAGTGACCGGACTTACCACACCGATAACACACCATTTTGGAGCGGGGCTTGTTGAAAGGGAAATGTGCCCTTGGGCCATTTCTATAATGTTTTGGTGATTAAATGTCCAACACGATTGATTAAGTTCTTATGTGCCATATAAAGTGAGAAGTACAAATCAAGGCATAAGGTATGTTTCTAGACTTGGTAAATTGTTTATGTACTAACATGGTTATCCAAGTGCTAGAAACAGTGACTAAAGAAGAAGAGAAGAAAAGGGAAAAGGGTTGGCTATGTGCAGCCAACACCAGCTCAGTCTGGGTGCACCGGACAGTGTCCGGTGCGCCAGGCTGGTCCGCGGTGAACTCGCCGCTGTCGGGATTCGATGGTGGCGGCTATAATTCACCGGACTGTCTGGTGAGTCATCCGCGGCGATCTCGTCGCTCTCGGGAATGAAGAAAGGCGACGAGGCTAAAATTTACCGGACTATCCGATGGTGCACCGGACTGTCCGGTGAGCCAACGTCGCTAGCGCCAACGGTTGGTCGCAAAATCTGCGGGCGACGCGTGGCAGCTCCAATGGTCGAAAGGAGGCACCGGACTGTCCGGTATGCACCGGACAGTGTCCGGTGCGCCAACGGGCCCAGAGCTGCAACGGTCGACTGTGCCCGATTTGGAAGGCAATCACGCACCGGACAGGCTATAGTAGCTGTCCGGTGGCGCACCGGACTGTCCGGTGCGCCACTCGACAGAAGGCAAGGATGGCCTTCCAAGTTGGTCTCCAATGGCTCCTAGCTGCCTTGGGGCTATAAAAGGGACCCCTAGGCGCATGGAGGAGTAACCTAAGCATTCACTAAGCATCCTAAGACTCCAAGACTCCAACTCCACGCATTTGATTCTCTGTGTTAGTGACTGAGCTCCAATTGAGTTGTGAACTCTGTGTGTTGTGTTTTGAGCTCAAGTTGTGACTTGTGTGCGTGGTTGTGCTCCATATTTGAGTCTTGTGTGTGTTGCTTTCCCAACCTTACTCTTGTGTGTTCTTTGTGATCAATATTGTAAGGGCGAGAGGCTCCAACTTGTGGAGATTCCTCGCAAACGGGAAGAAGACTATAAGGAAGAAAGCCGTGGTATTCAAGTTGATCATTGGATCACTTGAAAGGGGTTGAGTGCAACCCTCGTCCATTGGGACGCCACAACGTGGAAGTAGGCAAGTGTTACTTGGCCAAACAACGGGATAAAAATCGCGTGTCTCTTGTGTTGCCTTCTCTATGATTGTTTTGTTCATAAGAACTCGCCTCAAGGTATTTAGTCACAC
Source organism: Zea luxurians (assembly GCA_029449295.1). Classification (NCBI taxonomy): domain Eukaryota; kingdom Viridiplantae; phylum Streptophyta; class Magnoliopsida; order Poales; family Poaceae; genus Zea; species Zea luxurians. Next base: position 237,987 of record JAOPSE010000512.1, on the reverse strand, counting down.
TAACTCTTTCATAACTAAGTTTTGTGGCTATTTAGTGTTTGATTTCATAGGATCACCTATTCACCCCCTCTAGGTTATCTCAATTGGTATCAGAGCCATTCTCTTCATCTAAGGGACTAACCGCCCGAAGAGATGGATCCTAAGGGAAAGGGGATGGTGGTCAACGACAAGGAGAAGGAGTCCCTCTTCAACGAGCCAAGGGACGACAAGCCCACTAACTCAGGATCGAGTCACAAGAAAAGAGACAGGAAGAAGAAGAGGTGCATCAAGAAGATCATCTACTACGACAGCGATGCCTCCTCTTCTTCACCAAGAGACGACGACGACGACTCTTCGTCTAAAAAGAAAACGGTTAATCAGAATTATTCTTTTGATTACTCTCGCATTCCTTACAACTCAAATGCTCATTTGTTTTCAATTCCACTTGGGAAACCCCCACACTTTGATGGAGAGGATTACTCATTTTGGAGTCATAAAATGCGTAGTCATCTGTTTTATCTCCATCTTAGCATCTGGGAAATTGTGGAAAATGGGATGCACATTGATAGTACTGACAATGCCGTGTTTATTAATGAACAAATTCATAAAAATGCCCAAGCCACTACTGTTTTGCTAGCATCTCTATGCAGGGATGAATACAACAAGGTTAGCGGCTTGGACAATGCGAAGCAGATCTAGGACACCCTCAAGATATCTCATGAGGGAAACGACGCCACCATGATCACCAAAATGGAGTTGGTGGAAGGCGAGCTGGGGAGATTTGCAATGATCAGGGGAGAGGAGCCAACACAAACCTACAACAGGTTCAAGACCCTGGTCAACAAGATACGAAGCTACGGAAGCACAAGATGGATGGATCATGATGTCGTCTGACTCATGCTAAGGTCATTCACTGTAATTAACCCCCATCTTGTCAATCTTATTCGTGAAAATCCCAGGTACACCAAGATGACGCTCGAGGAGATCCTTAGAAATTTTGTGAGCGGGCACATGATGGTGAAGGAGGCTCGATACGTGGATGATGCTCTAAACGGTCCACTACCCATCTACGAGCCTCAACCCGTTGCTCTCAAGGCAACTAGTAGCAGGGAGGCACTACCAAGCAAGGTGGCTCAAGTGGAGGCTGCCGAACTCAATGAGGACAAAATGGCACTTATCATCAAGCGCTTCAAGACCGCACTTAAAGGACGTAAGGAGTACCCCAACAAGAACAAGACAAAAGGGAAGCACTCCTGCTTTAAATGCGGTAAGACTGGCCATTTCATAGTATAATATCCCGATAACAATGATGACCAGGCACAAGAAAAGCATGGGAAAAGAGAGAAAAAGAAGAACTATAGGAAGGCCAAGGGCGAGGCACACATCGGGAAGGAATGGGACTCAGACTGCTCCTCCTCCGACTCTGAGGATGAAGGACTAGCTTCCTCGGCCTTCAACAAATCCTCACTTTTACCCAACGAACGCCATACCTGACTTATGGCTAAGGAGAAGAAGGTACGTATTCGGGACACGCCCAAGTACACTTCATCTAGTGATGAAGAATCTTTTGATGATAAAATAGATTACTATGAATTGTTTAAAGGATTAGATAGAGCTAAGGTAGAGAAAATTAATGAATTAATTGAAGCACTAAATGAAAAAGATAGACTTTTAGAAAAGCAAGAGGACATTTTGTATGAAGAACATGACAAATTTGTTAGTGCACAAAAATCTCTTGCTTTAGAAACTAAGAGAAATGAAATGCTATCTTCTGAATTATCTGCTTGCCATGAATCTATATCTAGTTTGAAGAGTTTAAATAATGAATTAAATGCTAAGCTAGAGGAAGTTAGTAAAACAAGTTCATGTGTAGAGCATGTTAATATTTGTAATAGATGTAATGATTTCGTTGTTGATGCATGTGATGAACACCTAATTTTTATTACTAAATTAAATGATGAGGTGGCAAGTCTTAATACTTAACTTAAGACTTGCAAAATTAATTTTGATAAATTAAAATTTGCTAGGGATGCCTACACCGTTGGTAGACACCCCTCAATTAAGGATGGGCTTCGTTTTCGAAAGGAAGCCAAGAACTTAACAAGCCAAAGGACTCCCGTTCTCAACAAGGAGAAAGGGAAGGCCCCTATGGCTAGTAGTCCTCAAAGGAACCATGCATTTATCTATGATAGAAAAGTTGCTAATCATTCTCATTATAATAAGAATTATGTTCATACTGCTTATAATGATTCACATGCTATGTTTGCCTCTAGCTCTACTTTTGTTCATGATAGAAGTAGGACTAGGAGAAATCATGTTCCTAGAAAAATGTATAATGGACCTTCTACCATTTACCATGCTTGTAATGCCTCTTTTGTTCTTTCATGTAAGAATGCAAAAGTAGTTGCTAGAAAATTGGGATCCAAATGCAAGGAAGATAAGACTTGCATATGGGTTCCAAAAACAGTTATAACTAACCTTGCAGGACCCAACAAGAGTTGGGTACCTAAAACCCAAGATTAAATTGCCTTGCAGGTTTATGCATCCGGGGCTCAAGCTAGATCATCGACAGCGGATGCACAAACCACATGATGGGGGAGAAGAAGATGTTCACCTCCTACGTTAAGAACAAGGATTCCCAGGATACGATTATCTTTGGAGATGGGAACCAAGGCAAGGTTAAAGGATTGGGAAAGATAGCCATTTCATCCGAGCATTCTATCTCCAATGTGTTTTTTGTTGAATCTCTTGCGTACAACCTTTGTCTGTAAGTCAATTGTGTCACATGGGTTACAATTGTCTTTTTACAAACGTTGATGTATCTGTCTTTAGAAGGAGTGATGGTTCATTAGCTTTTAAGGGTGTATTAGACGACAAACTCTACTTAGTTAATTTTTTGAAAGAGGAGGCCGATCTAGATGCATGCTTAATAGCTAAGACTAGTATGGGCTGGCTGTGGCATCGCCGTCTAGCACATGTTGGGATGAAGAACCTTCATAAGCTTGTAAAGGGAGATCATGTGTTAGGACTAACCGATGTCTGTTTTGAGAAAGACAGACCTTGTGCAGCATGTCAGGCAGGAAAACAGGTGGGAAGCACTCATCATAGCAAGAATGTGATGACAACATCAAGACCACTGGAGCTTCTTCACATGGATCTTTTTGGACCCGTTGCCTACCTTAGCATCGGGGGAACTAAGTATGGTCTTGTTATTGTTGATGATTTTTCCCGCTTCACTTGGGTATTCTTTTTGCAGGATAAATCAGGAACCCAAGGGACCCTAAAGCGCTTTCTAAGGAGTGCTCAAAACGAATTTGAGCTAAAGGTGAAAAAGATAAGGAGTGACAACAGGTCCGAATTCAAGAATCTGCAAGTTGAGGAGTATCTTGAGGAGAAAGGCGTCAAGCACGAGTTCTCCGCTCCCTACATACAATAGCAAAATGGTGTAGTAGAGAGGAAGAACAGGACGTTAATTGACATGGCAAGAACGATGCTTGGGGAGTTCAAGACACCCGAGTGGTTTTGGTCGGAAGCTGTGAATACAGCCTGTCACGCCATAAACCGGCTCTACCTGCATCGTCTTCTCAAGAAGACCTCCTACGAACTCCTTACCGGTACAAACCCAACGTTTCTTACTTTCGAGTATTTGGGAGCAAATGCTACATTCTGGTGAAGAAAGGTAGACATTCTAAGTTTGCTCCCAAGGCAGTAGAAGGGTTTTTACTAGGGTATGACTCAAATACAAAGGCGTATAGGGTCTTCAACAAATCTTCGGGATTGGTTGAAGTCTCTAGCAACGTTGTATTGATGAGACTAATGGCTCTCCAAGAGAGCAAGTTGATCTTGATGATGTAGATGAAGAAGAAATTCTGACGACCGCAATACACACGATGGCAATAGGTGATGTGCTGCCACAGGAATCACAGGAACAAGATCAACCATCTTCCTCGATAATGGTGCAACCCCCAACTCAAGATGATGATCAGGTTCCTCAAGAAGAGGGACATGATCAAGGGGGAGCACAAGAAGATCAAGTGATGGAGGAAGAAGCACCATGGGTCCCTCCAACTCAAGTCCGAGCAATGATCCAACGACATCACCCCGTCGACCAAATTCTAGGTGACATAGGCAAGGGAGTAACTACTCGCTCAAGATTAGCTAATTTTTGCGAGCATTACTCGTTTGTCTCTTCTATTGAGCCTTTCAGTGTAGAAGAGGCCTTGTAGGATCCGGACTAGGTGTTGGCCATGCAGGAAGAGCTCAACAACTTCAAGAGAAATGAAGTTTGGACCCTGGTGCCACGTCTAAAGCAAAATGTTGTAGGAACCAAGTGGGTGTTCTGCAACAAGCAAGACGAGCACGGGGTGGTGGCACGAAACAAGGCTCGACTTGTGGCAAAAGGTTGTGCCCAAGTCGCAGGTTTGGATTTCGAGGAGACTTTTGCTCCTGTGGCTAGGATAGAATCTATTCGAATATTGTTAGCCTATGTCGCTCACCACTCTTGTTGGGGACTTGTTCTCAAATGCTATGAATCAAGAACAAGGCAACACAAAGATGTTAAATATTAAATATCCTTCGTCCGCTGAAGCATTATCTCCTCAGGGGTTTAATGAACTTCGGACAAAGGATATGAACATAATATTACGAAGGTGACGAAAATAACATAAAACAATGTAAAATGTAAAACATTAGAGATAGATATTGTTGGGGGCCTTCGTCCTCCGAAGGTCCTCAAAACGGTGGGCGCCAATGTTGGGGACTTGTTCTCAAATGCTAAGAGTTAAGAACAAGGCAACATAAAAGTGTTAAGTGTTAAAGTCCTTCGTCCTTCGAAACATTATTCCCCTTCGGGAAATAATGAGTTTCGGACGAAGGTCATAAGAGACATACCTTCGTAAATATAACAAGTAATGACGAAGGATTTATATAAAGCATGAAATATAATATAAACATTATCATAGAATCATTTCTATTTTATTAACATGGGAGAATAGAAATGATTTCAAATTACAAATGTACCTTCGGTCCTGAGAGAAGGTAAAAAGTACAAGCGTGACGCAAAAGCAAATGCCAAGTCAGCGTGAACAGTACGGGAGTACTGTTCATCTATTTATAGACACGGGACGCAGTCCACGTAAAATTACATTCATGTCCATTACATTTGTCAATGACTTATGGAAATCTGTCAAGGCCCACGTAGTCTTTTCATCTTTAAGTCGGTTCCCCTCTCTGCTATCGCGACGAAGCTTCCCTGCGCACAGCTTCGGCTGTGCACCACCCTTCGTGGAGCTTGATAATCAGCTCGTCCTTCGTCTGGTTTAGGCTTCGTCCTGACCATACTTCATGTTCATAATTCTGAGTCCGAAGATACCTGTTCATATAATCCACTTGGAAAACATTGTCAAATCATGTTTTTGAGGACCTTCGGAGGACGAAGGCCCCCAACAGATATGTTGGAGATAAATAACACCATTCACATATTTATTTTTAATACAATGTTTAAGGTATGATTATACCTTCGCCTTGACAAGCAATGATTCCCAAATGATGCTTTCGCAATTACAGGAATGCGTGAACAGTTGTGATACCCCAATTTTCTAAAAAGAAGTTAAATTTCTTTTTCTCTTTTCTTCCATGTTATGTGGCATTGGGGTTTGGAGTTTCGGGAGGCATTCCTCAGGGAAACAGTAGATCTTTTGGCATTTTTTCTGCTGGGGTCAGGAGCTCAGATGGGAGAGCGAGTTCGGGCCATTGATCTCGATCTGATGGATGGGAGCCCCCCTCTCCTCCCCAACCCTAGCCGACCCCCTCTCCCTCTCCCCAATTGTTGCAGCCGCCCCCTCCCTCTTCCTCTCCTCCCCATTTGCAGCTGCCCTCTACCCTCTCCACAACTTCCTCCTCCCTCTAGATCTCCCCCCACGCAGCAAGGATCGAGAAGAGGAGGAGCACGTTGAATTGAAGAGGAAGAGAGGATCAAGGAGATGTTCTACCCCATCTTTTCTTGCAGTTTTTCTTGGGAAAACCCTAGGTAAGGATAAGATCCATGTTCCTCCCTGTAATTATGTGTTTTTGGAGGTTGTGAATCATGGGGATTGAAGGATTAGAGGTTGGATTAGATGGGTGGTTAGTTTTTGATCTCGAAATTAGTTTTTGCAGAATGGCAGATTCGATAGTTTCTGTTCATACCAGTTTTCTGTGCCCTTAGTGACCTCAAAAGAATAAAAAGTCGATCTATGAGTCGTAGATAATTTGTATATCTTTCCGTAGCCGCAAAGAACACCCCAATCGGATATAACATCAGAAAGTTATTGCAGTTTGATTATAGCAGTTTTTCAGTCTCACAATTCTGTGCAGAATCTGTTCTCTTAAGATTTAGGCAATTTTATCAATAGAATTAAACTTTAGGTTGGTAAAAGAAGTTGTAGATAATTTCATAAGCTTTCCAAATTGTTAAAGAGAGCATTCATATGAATTTTTAAACTCCAGTTATGTTTGTTTTACTGTGGCTGTTCCTGTTTGCCTGACAAAAATGAGCGGGTCTGTTAACTGGTAGATTTCGTCTAGTAAATGGCCGAATTGGCTCTTCCAACTATGGAGACTTTTGTAGAGGGATAAAAGTTATTACTGATAGCAGAATTTCATAATTTTTGGTTGAGTAGTTTGGGAGATATCGAATTATGAAGTTAACTATGCTGCTGTCTGAAACAGATTCAGTCAGTTATCTTGTCAGATGTTTTAGACCTTATAGATGGCAAAATTTAATTATCCATTGAATACCGAAGTTGTAGAGTATTTTGTGTAGAAACTCCTAGAGTATTTGTTTGATATCACTACTGTTATAATTTTAAAGATACAAAATTAACAAATAGCACTGCTGCTGTTTGGCATGTGGTTCAGGGTGGGAGTCATTCCACCGGGTCTTGGTATCAAGTGTAGGAGCGATTTGTTGATTGTTGGCAAATGTTTGTGAAATATTTGTACTAAGTTTTATGCCCCGCAGCAGGTGTCTACACTCCGGATCATGCCTAGTACATTTTTGTTCTTCGATGAAGGCAAGTGGATGTAGCGGTGGTTGCTACCGTTTTGACTTGTTTCATTGCCTACACTCTAATATTCAGAATCATCAAATTCTTTCATAATTAAACTCTATGGTGATGCTTTACTTGATTGTATTATATTGATGCTTAATCATATATTGATGATGATGATGATTCGAGTATGACCCACGAGATTAATTCACACCCCTGAAGGTGAATGAAGTATTATTTGAGGTTTGTATTGTATCTGAAGGTAAACGAAGTATTGTTTGAGGTTTGTATTGTATATGAAGGAAGTGAAGTATATTGATAAATGCAGCATGCCATATACATTGCATGATTCACTTGCATCTGAAGTTTTGTCGTGATCTATGGTCCGACCGTACCGGTACAACTTAGCATCGTACGTTGCCCGAGGAGGGGTACGATGCGGCTTCATACCCTTAGAGGTATGAAGGCAGAGGACATATGCATTGCATTCATATGCATTCATTGAAGTGATATTTGCAGATGGTGTGGTTTTATACTCTAAGAGATATGAACGCAGTGGACTTACACATTGCATTCCTATGCATACATTGAAGTGATATTTGCAGGTATTGTTGACGCAGGAAAGTGTTATACAACCTATTGTGGTTGTTCGAGGAAATGAGATGGCATTGGTTATTTTGGGACTATTGAGTTCTATATCTACAAGTATTTCTGATCTCAATTGTGATCCCTTTAAAATGTTGACTAATTCAATATTTTTTTGGTTTAAATATCTCGTCAAAACAATTTACTTGCTGAGATGTTTTCATCTCACTCTTACATTACTCAATGCAGGTACTTGATTCATGTTGGGAATGAGGGAAGTAGCAGCACGTCCACCTTCACTCTCATAATAACGCTACCCAGGCATAGCCATGATTTAATTAGAAACTTCTTGTCAAGGATGTTGTTTTTTAACTAGTCGTGCACACTAGTTAATTCAGTTTATGTCATTATGGTTATCTTCCCATTGCTAGCAGATTATTAATGTCTAGTATGTTTTCTTATCATGATATCTGTTTATACTCCATTGCTTCCACGTTTATGCAAATTTTCAAAGGAGATGCTATCAAAATTTTATATATGAATGTTAGTTGTGTAGTTTAGTAGCATTTCGGGGTGTTTGTGGATCCCGGGGTGTTACAACAGTAAAGGAATACTGTTCACTATTTATAGACACAGGACACAGCCTGTGAAAAATTACAATCATACCCCTCATAAAAGTTTACAACATCGACTCAAACTCTTATGGACTAAAAGGTCATTCTATCTTTAAGTCGGTTTGTAACTCCGAAGCTTCATGGGCGACACCCTTCGGCATTACGTACAGACAGCTTCAACCGAAACTGTTTCTTCCTTCAGGACCTTCGGCGACGAAGCATGGTCCCAATAGTAGCCCCTTCGCGGTGCTAGATCGTTTTTTGTAACGAGCTTGATACGTGAAAAAAGTCTCTCAGGCTTCAGGAAGCCGAAGGTCCGAAAAAACACCTTCCCTGAGCTCGTTGTCGAGAAACAATACAGCTTTCGAGCGCGTAGCGATTCCACCATGCGAGTTCACTATTCTGGCTTTTGCGGTCCACCGTTCAGCGGGTGCGAGCAACCGCTTGCCTGGTGTAAAAATTCCCGACGATTCACCTTCCTTCCTGCAACACTATATAAACAGACTGGTAGGTGTAAAGTTACCACAGCATTCATTGCTATTACACTGTTTTGCTGCCAAAATTTTTAACCATAGTCGAAGCTCGACTCTCGGATTCAGACGAAGCTCCAATTTGGTGTCTGCTTCGTCAGAAGAGAAGCTTCGTCAGAAGAATAGGTTATTTAGTTCCCGAGAAATCTTTCAAGAAATTGAATGGCCAGGTTGCGCTCTACTGCTAGAGTTGAGCGTGAGGGAGGCAAAGTCGAAGGCGCAGAGACTATCCCTATCTCCGAAGCAATGCAACGATCCGGATTTGTGACTTCGGAAAGAATCCCTACTGCCGAAACAGAACAGGCTGGTGCCGAAATAGAACAAGCTGCTGCCGAAGCAGAACGAGGAGATATTGAGGAAGCTGGTTCTGACGATGATTACCATATCGCAGTACCGAGCAAGCCTAGTCATTTGGACTTCGGGAAGTCGACTATTTCCAAGGCGGATTTCTCCAAGATGGTGAAGGCGGGCTATTTCAGAGAAGATGAGAAGAAGCTACTTCGGTTCGGGGGAGAGGAGACTACCCCGAAGCCAGAAAAGGATGAAATAGTTATTTTCAAGAGTTTTTTAAAGGCTGGGTTAAGATTTCCTTTGAATCGGATGATTTCTGATGTGCTGCAAAGGTTTGGGATCTATTTTCACCAGTTGACCCCCAACGCCATCGTCAGGCTTAGCGTTTATATCTGGTCTCTCCGAAGCTAGGCGGTGGAGCCGTTTGCCGACAGCTTCTGTCGAGTACATGAGCTGCATTACCAGACTAAGGCCAGAAAGGATGGGTTGCACGAAAATTTTGGTTGTTACAATTTTGCCTATCGGAAGACCACAAAATTTCCTGTGATTAGCTACCGAAGCAAATGGCCTGCAGGCTGGAAGTCAGAATGGTTTTATGTTAAAGTTGACGAAGATAAGGAGAAGCTAGTACAGAGCCCTCTTGAACTGATCTTCGAAGAAACAAGACCTCGTTGTAGAATGACAACTGAAGGTCCAACTTGGGCCGCGCTAGCTGAATTCAAAATTATTGCAGAACACATTGGCACTAGAGATCTAGTGCAGGAATTTCTGGCCTTCAGAGTATTTCTGACCATGAAGGAGTGGACTGTGCCGAAGCTTAAAGGAGAAAAGAAAGAAGGGGAGCTTGTCCGACTACCCTATCATTATAAGTTTAAGAAATACTTTAAAACGCCCTGTCAAGAATGGCTTGATACAATTGAAGTAATGAGTAATGAAATCCTTGGAAATTACTCCAAAAAAGAGGACCAACTAATGACAGCAGCCTTCGGCACTCGGCCGAAGCGAAGGCTGAACAGGGTGCTCGATGCCATAGGTTTTGAATATGCTGATTATGATCGCTTGGGCGGAGATACTGGAGGCCCAAAGCAAAAAAGAATTTCTAGCGCTGCTGACGAAGAGGTCGCCAAGGTAACTAAAAAGAAAAGGGGAGATTCTGAAAAACTTAGCCCTGAAGAATTGAATCCTGAGCCGAAGGTGGCCACTGGAGGAAAGAGGAAAACTGCATCTCCAGAACCAAGATCGTTGGTTCAAGAAGAAGATACTCCTGCAACGCCTTCTGCTGTTGAAGTAGAAGAGATTATGAAGGTAATGACTGAACCCTTGCCCGTGAAGCTAAGTCCGCTGTCGTTGGAACTGATGAAGTTTTTTCAGAAGGACAAGGCAGCTTCGGCAGAAGAAGGTCCTGCACTACCGAAAAAACGAAGGATTATTCAAATAGCAGATGTAATTCATGGGACACCATTGCCGACACCGGCATCAAGAATTGCTATTGACCAGACCGCCAAAGCTAAGGGCGCCACAGCCGAAACCACCACCAGAGCGGAAACCTCCGAAGCTAAAACTGGCGCAGCCGAAGCTGTCGGAGTTGAAACTGAAGCCGCAGAAGATCTGAACCTGGACGAAACATTTGAAGTTATTGATAACATACTCTTAAAAATGACTGAGGAAGAATCTGCTGTGGCCGCGGCGAGCACAGGCACTGAAAAGGGGAAAAAACAAACTGAAGACATTTTGGAGGGTGAAGATTTTGAATTTCAAGATCTACTTGGGCAAGAGCTGACAGACGCTGAAAAAGCAGAGCTTAAAAGATGTGCCATAGCCTGCGGATATAAGCCAGGGGCTACACTATTTGGTGGGGTTAATGTAGGAAAGCTGAGGTGCCTTCGAAACCGCAGCGAAGCTAAAATTGTTAGAACTCTCTGCAAAAACATAGGCTTGCCGAAGCTGGAAGTGGACCTCTGCCGTTACCAACGGCACCATATCACCGGAAGTTTGCTTTATGCTAACTTCAAGGTAACAAATATTTTTGCTATTTTATTATTATCTTTTAGGTCGTTTTCTAACGAAGATCTTTTCGACAGAGCATACTGTTAAGTAAAGTTCTAAAAATGCAACAAGATCTCGAAGAAGAGAAGAACAAAGCCGTCATCCAAAATTTGGCTGAAAAGGTTGAAAACTACGAAGCTGATTTGAAAAAGAAGGATTTCACCATCCAAGATCTTGAAATGATGGTCAAAGAGCACGAAGGTGCATTAGAAAAGAAAGATTTTGTTATTCAGTCTATGGAGGGTTCTTTGGCTGAAATCCAAACTGAGAATAATAGCTTAAAGAATGAATTGCTCCAACAGTCAGAAAAATTTGAGCAAGAAAAGAAATATCTCGAAGCAAGGCTGAAAACTGAGGTGGATAAAAATTCAATTTTGCAGAAATCCTTTAAAGAACTTCAAGAGAAATGCCTTAGCTTCGGCAGCCGATGTGTGCAACGGCTGAAGGATGTGTTCCATTCTGTCGGAGCTAGCTCTGCAAAATTTACATCTTCAGCTGATAACCTGCCCAGCACATTAGAATATATTGAAGGGGAGGTTGATGCCCTTGACGAAGTTATTGGTGGGCACGCCGACTTCTGCGCCCTGGTAGCTTCTCGGGGCACAGCCACCGCTTTTCTGAAGGCTGGCTGCACGCATGGAAATATTGTAAACAGACCAAACTTCAGCTTGTCAGCATCAGATCTGATAAATATCCCAAGCCTAGCCCGAAGCATCAGGAATAGATTCATGACCCAGATCTGGGTAAGTGGCGGGCGAAAAAATGGCGGGTGACAAAGCTCGAAGTCACCTTAAGCCGGTAAGAAACCTACTTTTGTTACTTTTACCTTCTCCTTGGAATTTGCACCTTTCTTATTTTGCTGTTTGATGTACGCAGGATGACGAAGCTGAAGTTTGACAAAGTTGAAGTTTGACGAAGCCTAGCCTGAAGCTTGATAATTGTTTGCAATATACTGTCCTGCAAAAATTCTGGAGAAACTTTTGTAATATAGTTATGGAACAACTTATGTAAATTTGTACATACCTTGTAATATATTTTGTTTCTGCTATCTGCATACAAGCTGCTTTGCTGTGGACGAAACTTCTCTTTTGAGCCGAAGGCGAAAAACACCTTCCCTTCTTTTTGTACACAACAAAGCATAAAAAATTCTCCTTCGAGTCTTTCCTCATCACCGAAGCATCTGTGTTTTTGTGCGGTATAATGATGATTCTATATATGTCTAAATGCATGTTTATGAATGCAAATGACATGATGAGATGTATTGTGCAAATGAATATCAAAATACATAATCATAGTCCTTCAATGTTGACTTTTCGCTGTAAGTCTCCCTTAGGAGCTTCTTCGCCTTTTACTTTCAGCGGAATCAGCGCTTATTTTTCGCTGTAAGCCTCCCTTAGGAGCTTCTTCGCCTTTTACTTTCGGCGGAATCAGCGCTTATTTTTCGCTGTAAGCTTCCCTTAGGAGCTTTTCCTGTTTCCTTTTCTTTTTGCTTTTGCATTTACATTTACATTTTTTTGGGGGATATCACTCTCATAAAATTGAAATAAGGAAAATTACATGTTGTGGCCCCATTAAAAACCTTTCTCCCCCTTTGGAAAGGAAAAGGGTACCATGAAAAAGAATATAAAAAATTACATCAAGCTAAACATAATATCATCGAAGCTCATCCGCATTCCATGATCTAGGAATGTCGTTGCCGTCCATATCCTTCAATCTGTAGGAACCGGGTCTTGACGAAGATACTACCAAAAAGGGGCCTTCCCACTTCAGCTGTAATTTGCCTACTGTCTCAGGGTTGGCTACTCTTCGAAGTACCAAGTGTCCTGGTTCAATGTTCTTCAGCTTGACTTTTCTGTCATGCCATTTTATTGTTTCAGCTTGATATTTATTAATGTTTTCCACAGCTTGAAGTCTGATCCCTTCAATAGCATCTTTTTCTACCGAGCAATCAGCTTCGTCTTTGCCTTCTGCCGAAGCTACTACCCTTATTGATCCTGCTTTGGCCTCTTCTGGGGTTATTGCTTCGTCACCGAACAATAGTTTAAAGGGCGTAAAACCTGTTGACCTTGACATGGTTGTATTATGGCTCCATACCACTTTGATTAGCTCATCAGGCCATTTTCCCCTAGGCTGGTTGAAGATTGACTTCATTATTCCTGTCATTATGATCCCATTAGCTCTTTCGACAAGTCCATTTGACTCTGGGTGTCGAACCGATGCAAAATGGATCTTCGTGCCAATTCGATCACAAAATTCTCTGAAGGCTTCAGAATCAAACTGTGTCCCATTGTCCACAGTGATGGCCTTCGGCACTCCGAAGCGACAAACAATGTTCTGCCAGAAAAACTTTTGAATAGTAAATGAAGTTAATGTGGCTAAGGGCTTTGCCTCAATCCATTTGGAAAAATACTCCACTGCCACTACCACATATCTTAAGTTCCCCTGTGCTGGTGGTAATGGGCCTAGCAAATCAAGGCCCCACCTCTGCAACGGCCAAGTGGGTTGTATTAATTGAGTTAAAGACAAAGGTTGTTTTTGATCTTTTGCACATTTCTGACAACCTTCGCACTTTTGGACTATATCTGCTGCATCCGAAGCTGCCTTTGGCCAATAAAATCCTTGGCGAAAAACTTTCCCAAGCAAGGGCCTAGATCCAATGTGAGATCCACACAGGCCTGCATGTATTTCCTTCATTAATTCTATACCTTCGGATCTGGATAAACACTTGAGCAATGGGGAACAGACCCCACGCTTGTATAACTCCCCTTCTATTATAACATATGGTCGAGCTCTTGCTTCTATTCTCCTGTTATAAGCTTCGTCGTCTGAAAGAAAATTACCCTGAAGGAAAGAGACGATCTCAGTTCTCCAATCCTCGCTATAAACAGGGGATATATTAAGGATTGCTCTTTCAAGAAGCTCGACCAAAGGTGCTTTTATTGTTTCGAAAAATACTTCCGAAGGTATAGGCAGCCCCTGTGCTGCTGACTTGGCCAATAGATCATCGTATTCATTTTCTCCACGAGGAATATTTTTGACAGAGAAACCTTCGAAGGAAGCCTCAATCCTTCGGACTGTATCTAGATACTTTTCAAGCTTCGGGTCTCTTGCTTTATAGCTCTTGTCAACATGACCAGAAATAACTTGAGAATCAGTTTTAAGAATGGCCCTTATGATTCCCATTTCCTTTAACTTCCGAAGACCCAAGAGCAGAGCTTCATATTCAGCGATATTATTTGTGCAACTAAAATCAAGTCTTGCCGCATAACAAGTTTTAACTTTGGAAGGTGAAACCAACACAGCAGCCGCTCCTGCTCCGAAGGTTCCCCAAGACCCATCGCAAAACACTGTCCATGCTTCGGCATCTTTATTTGTTTCTTCCTCCTGAGCCCCTGGCGTCCAGTCAGCAATGAAGTCTGCTAACGCCTGGGACTGAATCGAGGATCTATGAACATAATCAATACAAAATTCATTGAGCTCTGCAGCCCATTTTCCAATTCTTCCAGTAGCTTCTCGGTTTCTCATAATATCCTTCAGAGGTTGTGAAGAAGGAACAATTATGTTGTAAGCTTGAAAATAATGCCGAAGCTTCCTGGAGGCCATCAAAACAGCATACAGTACCTTCTCCAATTCTGTATAATTTTTCTTCGACAAACTAAGAACCTCGGATACGAAATATATTGGGGCCTGCCTCTTAACTTGGCCTTCAAGCTTCTCCTGGACAAGTGCTGCACTTACCGCTGAGTGCGAAGCTGCCACATATAATAACAAAGGAGCCCCTAGCGTTGGTGGAGTTAATGTTGTTAGATCTATCAGATATTGCTTCAGCTCTTCGAAGGCTTTCTGCTGGATTGGTCCCCATTGAAAGACTTCGGCTGACTTCAGCACTTCGAAGAATGGTATGTTTCTCTCTGCTGATCTGGATATGAATCTATTGAGAGATGCCAGCCTTCCCATCAATCTTTGAGCCCCCTTTTTTGTACTTGGTGGTTCCATTCGAAGTATAGCTTCGATTTTACTTGGATTAGCCTCAATTCCCTTTGTTGAAACTAGGCAACCAAGAAATTTCCCCTTCTTAACTCCGAAGACACATTTTTCTGGATTCAGCTTTAAACCAGCCTGTCTAAAATTAGCGAAGGTCTCCTGTAAATCAGCAATGTGGTTATCTTGCTTCGTGCTTTTTACAATAATGTCATCAACATAAGTTAGTACATTCCTGCCTATCTGAGAATGGAGAACCTTCGCTGTCATTCTGCTGAAGCTTCCTCCAGCATTTTAAGCCCCTCAGGCATCCGAAGGTAGCAATATGTCCCACTAGGGGTTATGAAGCTGGTTTTCGGTTCATCCTCCTTCTTCATCCAGATTTGATGATAGCCTGAATAGCAATCCAGCAAACTCATAAGCTCTGACGAAGCTGCTGCATCGACTAAGGAATCTATCCTTGGCAATGGAAACTCGTCCTTCGGACAAGCCTTATTGAGGTCAGTAAAATCAATACACATTCTCCATTTACCATTGGCCTTCTTCACCATAACAGTGTTAGCCAACCATTCTGGGTATTTCACCTCTCTAATAACTCCAGCACTGAGGAGTATTTTCACTTCATTCCGAGCACCTTCGGCCTTGTCATCAGACATCTTCCGAAGTCTCAGCTTTCTGGGTCTGAAGGATGGGTCAACATTGAGCGAGTGCTCAATAACATCCCTGTTAACTCCGCAAAGATCATTAGCTGACCAAGCAAAAACATCTTTATTGTGGAACAAAAACCGTATCAAGGTTTTCTCCTGTTCTTTGGACAATTGAGATCTCAATAGCACCTTCTGCTCTGCTATGTCCTCACATAAGAGCATGGGTTTCGGCTGATCAGCCGAAGCAGCTTTTCCCTTCTGTACTTGTACTGCTCACAAGCTTTAGCTCCATCTATGTTATGAATCGCTTTTGAATCTGTCCAATTTCCTTCGGCCCTTCTGGCAGCTTCCTGACTTCCATGAATAGCGATGGGCCCTTGGTCCGAAGGTATCTTCATGCAAAGGTAAGCTGGATGAAGAATTGCTTCGAAGGCATTGAGAGTACCGCGACCAATGATAGCATTGTAAGGATACTCCATGTCAACAATATCAAACACAATTTGCTCAGTCCTTGTGTTGTTAACAAATCCGAAGGTTACTGGCATGGTAATCTTCCCAAGTGCTACAATTTGCCGTCCTCCGAAGCCACAAAGAGGGTGCGTAGCATCATGGATCTTGTCTTCGGGCTCTTGCATTTGTCTGAAAGCTTTAGCAAATATGATATCAGCTGCGCTGCCTGTGTCAACCAAAACATTATGGACCAGAAATCCTTTGATTACACAAGAGATAACCATAGCATCATTGTGTGGGTAATCCTTGAGTTGGAGATCCTCTTGGGAGAAGGTAATTGGAATGTGAGACCATCTTGACTTGATGAAGGGTCCTTGCACCCCAACATGCTGTACCCTTCTCTGTGCTTCCTTCTTCTGCTTTTTGTTGGCTGGCTCTGAGCATGAACCACCTGTTATCGGGAGTAACAGCTTCGGGGCCGAAGCAGCTCCAGCTTGATCGTTGAACGAAGCCATCAGCTCAAAAAAGTGGAAGTGTGTTGACCGGAGGTGGGCGCCAATGTTGGGGACTTGTTCTCAAATGCTATGAATCAAGAACAAGGCAACACAAAGATGTTAAATATTAAATATCCTTCGTCCGCTGAAGCATTATCTCCTCAGGGGTTTAATGAACTTCGGACGAAGGATATGAACATAATATTACGAAGGTGACAAAAATAACATAAAACAATGTAAAATGTAAAACATTAGAGATAGATATGTTGGAGATAAATAACACCATTCACATATTTATTTTTAATACAATGTTTAAGGTATGATTATACCTTCGCCTTGACAAGCAATGATTCCCAAATGATGCTTTCACAATTACAGGAATGCGTGAACAGTAAAGGAATACTGTTCACTATTTATAGACACAGGACACAGCCTGTGAACAATTACAATCATACCCCTCATAAAAGTTTACAACATCGACTCAAACTCTTATGGACTAAAAGGTCATTCTATCTTTAAGTCGGTTTGTAACTCCGAAGCTTCATGGGCGACACCCTTCGGCATTACGTACAGACAGCTTCAACCGAAACTGTTTCTTCCTTCAGGACCTTCGGCAACGAAGCATGGTCCCAACAACTCTTTCAGGTTGTTTCAAATGGACGTAAAGAGCGCTTTCCTCAATGGACCAATCAAGGAGGAGGTATACGTGGAACAACCCCCTGGCTTTGAGGATGACTGGTATCCCGACCACGTGTTTAAGCTCTCTAATGCGCTCTATGGACTTAAGCAAGCCCCAAGAGCATGGTATGAATGCCTTAGAGATTTCTTAATTTCTAATGCTTTCAAGGTTGGGAAAGCCGATCCCACTCTTTTCACAAAGACATGCAATGGTGATCTCTTTATGTGCCAAATTTATGTTGATGACATAATATTTGGTTCTACTAATCAAAAGTCTTGTGAGGAGATTAGTAGGGTGATGACACAAAAGTTCGAGATGTCAATGATAGATGAGTTGACCTACTTCCTTGGGTTCCAAGTGAAGCAACTCAAGGACGGCACCTTCATCTCTCAAACGAAGTACACAGAAGATCTTCTCAAGCGGTTTGGGATGAAGGACGCCAAGCCCGCAAAGACACCGATGGAAACTGACGGGCATGTTGACCTCAACAAAGGAGGTAAGTCCGTTGATCAAAAGGCATATCGGTCCATGATAGGTTCATTGCTTTATTTATGTGCTAGTAGACCGGACATTATGCTAAGTGTATGCATGTGTGCTAGATATCAATCCGACCCCAAGGAATGTCACCTTATGGCCATTAAGAGAATTCTTAGATATTTAGTTTCTACGCCTTGCTTCGGGATCTGGTATCCAAAGGGGTCTACCTTTGACTTAATTGGATACTCAGACTCCGATTATGTCGGGTGCAAGGTTGATAGGAAGAGCACATCGGGGACGTGCCAATTTCTAGGAAGGTCCCTGGTGTCCTGGAGTTCAAAGAAACAGGCATCCGTTGCCCTATCCACCGCTGAGGCCGAGTACATTGCTGCAGGACAGTGTTGTGCGCAACTACTTTGGATGAGGCAAACCCTCCGGGACTTTGGCTACAATCTGAGCAAAGTCCCATTCCTATGTGACAATGAGAGTGCAATCCGCATGGCGGATAATCCTGTTGAACATAGTCGCACTAAGCACATAGACATCCGACATCACTTCCTGAGAGACCACCAGCAAAAGGGAGATATCGAGGTGTACCATATTAACACCGAGAACCAGCTAGCTGATATCTTCACCAAGCCTTTAGATGAGAAAAGGTTTTGCAGGTTGCGTAATGAGCTAAATGTCTTAGATTCGCGTAACTTGGATTGATCTATAGCATACATGTATTCTATGCCTTTGATCATGTTACTTTGTGCATTTCAATCAATTATTGTTATTTATGGTGCTCAAGTTGTACAAGTGATCCCCGGACCTCACAAGTCCATATGCGAATAATGCACATATTAAGGGGGAGATGTGCTACAACTTGACCCTTTGAGACTAACCTGTTTGTTTGGGTACTCTTGATGTAGTCTCAAAGGTGCATTGAAAGGGAAAATGGACTTGGACGATGCAAAGACTTCCACTGCACTCCGGTATTGGTGTATTTAATTCCAAATTCATTCTTATGCTCTATTTGCCTTTTGCTCTTAATTGACATTTTTGGTGAGGCAATGGGGTTAAAAGGGCCAAAAATGATCCCGTTTTGGTGCTTAATGCCAAAGGGGGAGAAATTAAGGCCAAAGCATCTAGATCAGCCAACCACTTGAGAATTTTGAAAATAGTAGAGTTAGAATTTGATTCTGTCAAAATACTCTAATTGCAAAATTTGGTCTCTTATGGGGGAGAATTTTTGACTATGGGAAAAAGGGGAAGTTTTTGGTACTTGATCAATTTTTCTCTTGGAATATCTCTTGATTTGCTCAAACAAGTGTGTTTGACTTAGAGATAGGAAAAATGATTTGATTTACAAAAACAAACCAAGTGGTGGCAAAGAATGATCCAAATATGCCAAATCATTAGCGAAAACAATTTGGTCTTCAATTACATTGATATTGCACTTCTTTTGTTGCTTTTTGATGTGTTGGCATAAATCACCAAAAAGGGGGAGATTGAAAGGGAAATGTGCCCTTGGGCCATTTCTATAATGTTTTGGTGATTAAATGTCCAACACGATTGATTAAGTTCTTATGTGCCATATAAAGTGAGAAGTACAAATCAAGGCACAAGGTATGCTTCTAGACTTGGTAAATTGTTTATGTATTAACATGGTTATCCAAGTGCTAGAAACAGTGACTAAAGAAGAAGAGAAGAAAAGGGAAAAGGGTTGGCTATGTGCAGCCAACACCAGCTTAGTCTGGGTGCACCAGACAGTGTCCGGTGCGCCAGGCTGGTCCGCGGTGAACTCACCGCTCTCGAGATTCGACGACGGCGTACGGTTATAATTCACCGGACTGTCCGATGGTGCACCGGACTGTCCGGTGAGTCATCCACGGCGAACTCGTCGCTCTCGACAATGAAGAAAGGCGACATGGCTAAAATTCATCGGACTGTCCGGTGGTGCACCGGACTGTCTGGTGGTGCACCAGACTGTCCGGTGAGCCAACGGTCGCCAGCGCCAATGGTCGGTCGCGAAATCTGCGGGCGACACGTGGCAGCTCCAACGGTCGGAAGGAGGCACCAGACTGTCCGGTATGCACCGGACAGTGTCCGGTGCGCCAACGGGCCCGGAGCTGCAACGGTCGACTGTGCCCGATTTGGAAGGCAATCACGCACTGGACAGGCTTTAGTAGCTATCCGGTGGCGCACCGGACTGTCCAGTGCGCTACTCAATAGAAGGCAAGGATGGCCTTCCAAGTTGGTCTCCAACGGCTCCTAGCTGCCTTGGGGCTATAAAAGGGACCCCTAGGCGTATGGAGGAGTAACCTAAGCATTCACTATGCATCCTAAGACTCCAAGACTCCAACTGCACGCATTTGATTCTCTGTGTTAGTGATTTGAGCTCCAATTGAGTTGCGAACTCCGTGTGTTGTGTTTTGAGCTCAAGTTGTGACTTGTGTGCATGGTTGTGCTGCATATTTGAGTCTTGTGTGTGTTGCTTTCCCAACCTTACTCTTGTGTGTTCTTTGTGATCAATATTGTAAGGTCAAGAGGCTCCAACTTGTGGAGATTCCTCGCAAACGGGAAGAAGACTATAAGGAAGAAAGTCGTGGTATTCAAGTTTATCATTGGATCACTTGAAAGGGGTTGAGTGCAACCCTCGTCCATTGGGACGCCACAACGTGGAAGTAGGCAAGTGTTACTTGGCTGAACCACGGGATAAAAATCGCGTGTCTCTTGTGTTGCCTTCTCTGTGATTGTTTTGTTCACAAGAACTTGCCTCAAGCTATTTAGTCACACTAACTCTTTCATAACTAAGTTTTGTGGCTATTTAGTGTTTGATTTAACAGGATCACCTATTCACCCCCCTCTAGGTTCTCTCACTTGTAGTCCTTCCCCCTCTTTTGCTTGAGGATTTGACGAAATCTCTTAATAATAAGAGCCATCTCCTCGTTGTCGAGCTTGGAGGCGTCGATTGGAAGCCTACTTGGTGTAAACTCCTTCTTTTCTTTCGTTGCTTTGAATGCAACGGGTTGCACCTCGGGTGTAGAGGTGGTGCCTTGCTCTAAGTTGACAATATGTTTGGAGTCTTTGATCATAAGTTCAAAGCTCACAAACTTGCCAATCACTTCCTCAGGAGACATCTGCTTGTGTCTAGGATCCTCACGTATTAATTGAACTTGAGTAGGATTACGAAAAATGAGGGATCTAAGAATAACCTTGACCATTTCATGGTCATCCCATTTTGTGCTCCCGAGGTTGCGCACTTGATTGACCATTGTCTTGAGTCAGTTGTACATGGCTTGCGACTCTTCTCCTTTGTTGAGGACGAATCGACCGAGCTCGCCCTCGATCGTCTCCCGCTTGGTGATCTTTGTCACCTCGTCCCCTTCATGCGCCGTTTTGAGGACACCCCAAATTTCTTTGGCATTCTTCAACCCTTGCACCTTGTTATATTCTTCTCAACATAAAGAGGCAAGGAGTATAGAAGTTGCTTGGGAGTTGAAGTGCCTAATTTGGGTGGCCTCGTTCGAGTCATAGTCCTTGTCCCCCACCTGTGGTGCCTACGCTCCAAATTCAATAATGTCCCATATGCTCTCGTGGAGTGAGGTTAGATGATGCCTCATTTTATCACTCCACATGCAATAATCTTCACCATCAAAATATGGTGGCTTGCCTAAGGGAACAGAAAGTAGAGGAGCACGCTTTGAAATACGAGGATAGCGTAGGGACATCTTATTATACTTCTTGCGCTCATGGCGCTTAGATGTAGTGGACGACTCGGTGCCTGAGGTGCAGGGTGTTGAAGAATCGGTCTCGTAGTAGACCACCTTCTTCATCTTCTTCTTCTTGTCACCCCTCCTATGTGACTTGATGGAGGAAGAGGATTCCTCCTTATACTTGTTGCCGGACTCTCTTGAGAGAGTCTTCCCCGAGCCCGTGGGCTTGTCGTCGGTCACGATCTCCCTCTTGGCATGATCTCCAGACATCACTTCGAGTTGATTAGACTCTTAATGAAGCACTGGCTCTGATACCAATTGAAAGTCACCTAGAGGGGGGGGGGTGAATAGGCGAAACCTGGAATTTATAAACTTAAACACACACTAAGGCCGGGGTTAGCGTTAGAATTAAATCTGAGTGCGGAAGATGGTTTCTCTTGCTATGAGTTGCTCGAATAATGCAGATGACGTTTGGGAGCAAACTCAAATCAATATTAGCAAGGAAACTTTAAAGAGAGGAAAGAGGGCAAACAAATCAAGCAAAGATCAAAGCGAGTGAACATAGTGAGTTGTTTTACCGAGGTTCGGTTCCAAAGAACCTAGTCCCCGTTGAGGAGGCCACAAAGGTCAGGTCTATTTCAACCCTTTCCCTCTCTCAAACGGTCACTTAGACCAAGTGAGCCTTCTCCTTAATCAATCGGGTCACTAAGACCCCGCAAGGACCACCACACACTTAGGTGTCTCTTGCTAGCTTTACAAGCACTTAAAAATAAGAATGAGAAAGGAAGAGAGGCAATCCAAGTGATAAGAGCAACAAAAGAACACAAATGATCCTCTCACAAGCCCTTAAGCACTAGAGTTGATTTTGGGAACTTGGAGTGGAATGAATGCCTTGTTTGTGTCTTGGAGTGTTGGACTTTGCTCTTGCAATGAATGAGAACTTCAGAATGCTTGAATCGCTTTGAATAAGTTGGTTGGGGGGTATTTATAGCCTCAAACCACTTCCTAGCTGTTGGCTGACTTTGCTGTCGATGGGCGCACCGGATAGTCCGGTGGTGCACCGGACACTGCACTGTTCATTGTCCGGTGCACGCCACGTCAGCTATCCGTTAGTGTTTGGAGCAGTTGACCGTTGGCATCTTCTGTCTTCAAGCGACACCGAACAGTCCGATGGCACACCGGACATGTCCAGTGCGTTCTGACTTTCTGCTCTGACTTCTGACTTGCACGGTTCACTGTGGCAGTCGACCGTTGGTGCCAGTCAGCTATTGCACCGCTGGCTCACCGGACAGTCCAGTGAATTATAGCAGAGCGCGCTTGGTAAATTCTTGAGAGTGGCTAGTTTGATTGTGTATGGGCCTGGTGCACCGGACATTGTCCGGTGCGCCATTTTTCAGCACACTCTCGGTGTCCGGCGCGCCATTTTTCAGCACACTCTCATGTCTTGCTCCAAATTTTGTTTATGTCCCCAACTGAATTTCTTTTTTGGTTTGTATTGAACCTTATGCACCTGAGATAAACGATATCTAGCCGAACTAGTTAGTCCACATGATTTGTGTTGGTCGTCAACCACCAAAATCAATTATAGGAAATGATTAGGTCCATTTCCCTTTCAGTGTCCACCATTGATTACGCGTCGATCGTTGGCGCTGGCGAGAGCCATTGGCGACCTGGCTCCCCGGACAGTCCAGTGCACACCAGATAGTCCGGTGAATTATAGCTAGCGTGCCTGGCCAATTTCCCGAGAGTGGCCTGTTCAGCCAGCTGATGGCCTGGGCACCGAATACTATCCGGTGCACACCGACCAGTCCGGTGCGCCCAGGCTGGCATAGGTTTGGCTAATCCAAGCCAACTTCTTTGCTCCACTTTTGTCTCGTCTTGAAGAGTTTTCTAGCACTTAGATGAGCATAGTTAGTAACTAACACAATTGACTAAGTGCTAGTTTCATACCTTTGATTCTCTACTTCATTGGGATTTGCAATGTGCTTCTATACTTCTCAATTTTCCTTTATTTATACCTGTGCTCATACTCATAGTAGGCATGATAGATCAAAGTGGTGTGTTGGACACTTAATCACCAAAACACTTTGAAATGGTCCAAGGACACATTTCCCTTTCAAAAACTAATGAGAAAACGTATAAGGGAATATATAAAAATAGTCAAATACCTTATAAGATGGGTCCTTCGAGAAGACACCACGTGCCTTTTTTGCATTGACATGTCAATGGATCACATGCCTTTTTTGCATTGACACATGTCAATTGGTTTGTTTCCATGCAATGCACAAAAATATAACATAATACTAAAATAAACAAAATAAACTATAATAATTGGTTAGAATATAATACCTTGAGTGGGCCCAATGTCGAAGGTATAGTAGAAGTGTGCTTTCCAAAAAATCATATTCACACACTTTCGATGTAGGGTCACAAGAGGAAGAGGTTGCAGAGACCTACTCACCCAATCACGTGCACACTGGTGGTACCACATATAGAAGAGGAATAATCTAATTTACTACTATAGTGATTCCCAAACCTAGGGGCTCCTAGTATAATAATTTATGGTGCAACTTTTTAGGGGAGAGGTTGGTACAGATATATTGAGAGGAGAATCCCTAACCTCCACACAACTAGCAGTATGGTATTAATTGATGTTTCGCCTTTTACTTCCACCTATGGGTTTAAACACTAAAATCTATTACATAACATAGCCGAATGGGCCAAACTAGAGTATTTGCAAATGAGTTTAATGGTCTATGCCAAATACATTTTAGCAATCTCTATTTAGATATCAAATGCTCAATTAAAAAGTTCTCCTTCTCCCTCTGCTGTTTATATATTTCGGTAGACAGCAAAATTGAACTCTCGCCTAGACACTGGTACACAGAAAGTTCTATACTGACGGTTGTAAACCTATTTGCACTAGCGTTTTTTACAACCGCCAGTACTATAGGTCAGTAGAAATATTTTTTTATAGGTGGGTAACTGAGAACTACCAGTGGAAATCGATTTTCACTGGCGGACGAGGTAAAAAAACCATCGATAAAAATATTTTCCAAGAATATAGAATGGGTTTAAAATAGTAAAAAATTATTTTTATTAAGAGGGAGGCCCCAGCGCCTGTCGCAAGCCGCGACATTTTTCACACAAAATACGCGGCTGGAGGGAATCGAACCCACAACCTCTCCCTCACGCGTAACCCCCTCTACCATTCCATCTATATTGCAGTTTTATTAATCACATATTATAACCAACTGAGTGTAAAATGATTGTTTGCAGCTGTAAACGAATTCAAACGAAAAAGTTGTAAACTACAAAGTTTCATAACTTTTAAAGTTCTACAACTTTTGTTTTGATACTTTTCCCATCCGAGGTCGTTTGCAAAATTTACATTTTAAATTTGATACATTTAGATACAATTTTTGAGATCCGAAATGATTTCAAATAAAAAAGTTGTCAACTACAAAATTTTATAACTTTTAGAGATCTACAACTTTTTATGTTGGTAGTTTTTCATACGAGGTTATTTGAAAAACTCAAAAAAATCAGGATAAAAATGATTTCTAGTGACAGTTTCTTAAGAAAACCGCCACTAGTTTTTAGTGGCGCTTTCTTAAAAAGCCGTCACTAGAATATTTCTAGTGGTGATTTTCTTAAAAAACCGCACTAAAAATAGTACTATCGTTTGATAACTGAAACCGCTTGTAAAAATTAAATTCTATCGCAAGCTTTAAGCTTATTTCTACTGGTAAGAGTTTCTTGTCCCTCCATAAGTTCCCTCCATAAGTTTATCGGAGATCACATAAGTCCAATGAAATGTGATGTTTAACAA
This sequence comes from Zea luxurians, assembly GCA_029449295.1. Classification (NCBI taxonomy): domain Eukaryota; kingdom Viridiplantae; phylum Streptophyta; class Magnoliopsida; order Poales; family Poaceae; genus Zea; species Zea luxurians. Next base: position 212,653 of record JAOPSE010000512.1, on the reverse strand, counting down.
TCATGCTTATATAGGTATATTTTTTAAGAATAGTACATATGACAAATGAAACACATTAAAGTGTTTGGCGTTTGATAAACATGTCAATTTGCATGACTATTGCATAGATTTTTTTTTCTAAGAATCACGCGGAACTCTCTCTTGCTATCAACAGGGGCAGAGCCAAGATTATAGTATAAATGAGGGCTATAGTATATATATAAGTTAGGCATATTTAGATATAATTTTTGTAGACTATGCGGATGTCACGATTGCAACATATGGTTCTGATGATCGACGTTACTGATGCTCATTCTGCTACTTCTTGTGATCACCTTCTCTAGGCTTTGGTTGTGGGGCTATGACAGAGGCAAGTTAAATGGTCAGCGACAATCGACTTCTGCCCTGCCATACGAAAAGATGAATCATAAAGGCGTGAGGTTCAGATATTAGCATCTACAAGAGAATTAGGTTTGACATCACATGCCATCAATTGGTCATTCAACGAATATTTTGTTAGAAATATTCCCTAGAGATAATCATAAAGATGAGCATATTTATTTGTATCCATGATATATATATATATATTGCTTAATTGAATATCCATGAAAGACACCTTGTATTGATTAGCAATTATGTGAATTGTTTGTGAGATTCTTTATTTGTATGATTATTCTAAATAATATCTCTAGTTAGAGTCGATGACTAGCACATGTATTAGTTGATGACTACATTTCACAAGTCATGGACATGGAGATGGTAAACTAATAATGTGGGCGCTTGTATGACATGAGGCTGGATTGACCCAACGTGAGATATTGTAATATAGTTCTCTTTTTGCAACATGTATATTGTATCCTTAGACCTAAGATTGTCGCATGTTCTTAAGATGTGAATTGAGTTACTTAGAGACTATCAAACGCTACTCCGTAACTGAATAGTTATAAACGTAGTTTTGTGTTTGTCAGGAAGCATGCTGTGAGGCATGGTCAGTCAAGATAGAATTTGTCCCTCTCTTCTTGAGAGAGATCTCTGGGCCTCTTGAGTGTTTGGATCAAAATTTACATGGCCGTGCTAGGGTTAAGTGTTAACTAATGAAAGGATTCCAATTCACAGTATCGAGAAATAGACGTCAGCTTAGAGTCAAACCAAATATCGTGAGACAAAGAGAACAACATATACGTAATGTTGCAATGGTTCGTCTAATGTGATCTTTACGTGTGCATAGGAGTTGACATGTCTTGATAGAGGCCACTGTCAATTATTGGGCCAAAGTAAGAGCACTTGGGCCATGTTTATATGTACGTGAACCTATAGGGTCACACACTTAAGGGAAAGGAAGCCTAACTCGAATTAGATCCGAAATTAGACACGACTTTAGGGTTATTGATGGGTCTCGGAGTTAGAAGCCCACAAGAACGCCTATATAATGAGGGGCATGGGCACGGTTAAGGTAACTCTAACTCGCCACTAGTAAACGAGCAGCCGCCCGCCCCTCGTCCTTGCCTAGCCACCGTCACGAACCTAGCAGTTCGGAATGCGACACTTCCTCTCTGTACGTGTGGATACCTTGGAGGTGTTGCATCTGGAGTACTAGGACGAACCACGCGAGAACATGAAGGTCGCCGGCGACTACACAGCACTGCTCGACGCGTTCGTCTACATCGAGATGTCTTCCGCTACCCTGCACGTCTAGTGGTAATTCCATGATCTATAACTGTATTAGTTTCTGGTTTTATGGAGTCTAAAATTTTGTTTTGCGCTAGTGTAGCCTCCCCATAATCTAACACATTTTATCTTATATTCTTTGTACCTTTTAGACTTTAGTTAGCACACTACAATAGAGTTATGGATCATATATTACTAACCTCTATATTAAACCTTTGATTAATTATGCTGTATAAAATTTAGAGTATATATATATATATACTAGCTGGATGCCCGTGCGTTGCTACGGTTTTCATTTATACTTAAATATGGAGTATAAAATACAAAGACATGTATTTTGTTAGTTACATTGATGTAAATGTGAGTATAGAGCTAACAACTATGGTTTGAATCTACACAATTTTAGTTTTTTCATTTGAACGTGGGAGTAGAGAGAGGATAATGGTTTTTGCAAAAACGACGACGGTGAAACCATGTACCTATGTAAATTGTTAATTTATATAATAGAAGATATAGTAGATATTTGCACCTCGCTCCTGAGGAAACTAAAATCCATGTATCATTAAATGTGCATAGACGAATCACATTAAAGGCACACCATAGATCATTAAATGTGCATAGATGAATCAAGCAAAAAAAAAAACAAAGGAGAGAGCAAATCAGGAGAAAATGGAGCTCACCCCTAGGAGGATTTGCTCGATGTAACCAGCGGTGAAGACTGTTGGGGACTTGTTCTCAAATGCTATGAATTAGGAACAAGGCAACATAGAATGTCAGATGTTAAAGCCCTTCGTCCGTTGAAGCATTATTTCCCCAAGGATTTAATGAACTTCGGACGAAGGTTATGAATAATATATCACGAACGTTACACCTTCGTGAACAAAGATAAAACAATGCGAAATGAAATATAAAATATAAAACGTTACAGAATACCAAGAATAAATAACATTATTCGATTATTTTGTAATGTGAACTTAAATATCAAAACATAATATTTAGGTACATTTGTACTTTCGCCTTAGCAGAAAACAATAATTCCAGAGTACTGCGTTAGCAATTACAAGGTTGCGTGAACAGTAAAGGAGTACTGTTCACCTATTTATAGGCACAGGACGCAGCCTGTAAGAAATTACAATTATGCCCCTTACAGAAGATCATAATTATAACTCAGACTCTTATGGACTAAAAAGTCATTCCATCTTTAAGTCGGTTCGATCCTTTGTCTTTGGATACGCTATAGTGTCGAAGCTTTATGAGCGGTAGCTTCGGTATCACATATAAACAGATTTGCCAAAGGTGTTTCTTCCTGCAGGACCTTCGGCGACGAAGCATGGTCCCAACAGTAGCCCCTTCGCGGCGCTAGATCGTTTTTCGTAACGAGCTTGACCCGTGAAAAAGTCTCTTAAGCTTCGGGTAGCCGAAGGTCCGAAAAAACACCTTCCCTGAGCTCGTTGTCGAGAAACGATACAACTTCCGAGCGCAGAGTAGTCCCACCATGCATATTTACCTTCTCGGGTTTTGTGGCCCACTGTTCAGTGGATGCGGGCGACTATTCGTCCGGTGTAGGAGACTTGACGATTCACCTTTTTACCTGCAGCACTATATAAACAGACAAGTAGGCGTAAAGTTACCACAGCATTCATTGCAATTGCACTATTTTGCTGCCAAAAATTTCACCATAGCCGAAGCTTGACCCTTGCACTCAAACGAAGCACCACTACGGATTCTGCTTCGTCACAAGAAGAGCTTCGGAAAAAAGGTCATTAATTTCAAAAAACTTTAGGGATTCATAATCAAATGGCTAGATTGCGCTCCACTGCCAGGATTGAGCGTGAGGGAGACGAGGGCGAAGCCACTGAAACTATTCCGATTTCCGAAGCAATGAGGCGTTCTTGGCTGGTTTCATCAGAGGACACACCTGCTGCCGAAGCAACACAAGCTAACGTTGAAGAAGATGAGATTGAAGATGATTATGGTGCAATGCCATCTAAACCTAGCCACTTGGAGTTTGGGAAATCTACTGTTACAAAAGGTGATATGGCTAAGTTATTGAAGTTAGGCTATTTCAGCGAAGACAAGAAGGAGCTAATTCGCTTCGGGGGAGAGGAAGTTACCCCGAAGCCCGAAAAAGATGAAGTGGTGGTTTTTAAAAGCTTCTTCAAAGCAGGGCTAAGATTTCCCCTGCATGGGATGATTGCAGATGTGTTAGGGAGATTTGGAATTTATCTTCATCAACTAACTCCCAACGCCATTGTTAGGCTTAGTGTTTACATCTGGGCACTCCGAAGCCAGGAGGCAGAACCACTTGCCGAAGGTTTTTGCCGGTCGCATGAGCTTCATTACCAGACAAAAGATAGAGAAGACAGGTTGCATGATAATTTTGGCTGCTACAATTTTGCATATCGGAAAGATGCCAAGTACCTAGTTATTAGCTATCGTACGAAATGGCCAGCTGGCTGGAAGAGTGAATGGTTTTATGTTAAAGTGGATGAAAAGAAGGAAAAGTTGGTTCAGAGCCCTTTAAGGTTAACCTTCGGAGAAACTAGGCCTCAATGCGCTATGGATCCAAATAGCCCATGCCAGACTGCACTGATTGAATTTCGGGTTGTTGCAGAGCACATTGGCACCAGGGATCTGGTCCAAGAATTCTTAGCATTCAGAGTATTCCCAACTTTGAGGGAATGGGACATGCCAAAGCTGAGAGGAGAGAAGAAGAAAAAAGAGCTTGTTCGACTGCCTTATCATTTCAAGTTTAAAAAACATTTTAAAACACCTTGCCAAGAGTGGTTGGATACAATTGAGGTTATGTGCAACGAGATCCTCGGCAACTATTCTAAAAAAGAAGATCAATTAATGACTGCGGCCTTCGGCACTCGTCCGAAGCGAAGAATGAATCGGGTGATGGATGCTTTGAATTTTGATTATCCTGATTATGAGCAGTTGGGCAAAGTTGCTGAAGGGCAGAAAAGAAAAAGAGTTGCCAGCGCTCTTGACAAAGAAGATAGCAAATTGGCTAAAAAGGACAAAGAAATTTCTGAGAAAAGAAAACTGAGCCCTGAGCCGAAGGTAGCTGCTCCAAAGAAAAGAAAAGCTGCATCCCCGAAACCAAAGACGTCGGGCCAAGAGGAGGAAGCTCCTGCGACACCTACTGCTGCCGAAGTGGAAGAGATTCTAAAGGTAATGACTGAACCTTTGCCTATCAAGCTAAGTCCGCTGGCGCCAGAACTGACGAAGTTTTTTCAGAAGGAAAAAGAACCTTCGGCAACAGAAAATCCTGCCAAGCCGAAGAAAAGAAGAATTATGCAAGTGGCCGATGTCATTCATCAGACACCGCCACCGACATCGGCGTCAAAAATAATTGAAAGTGCTGGCATTGCCGAAACCGCAGCCACCGGAGCCGAAGCTACCGGAGCCGAAACCGAGACCGCCGAAGATCCCAATCTAGAAACCACACTTGGTGATATTGATAATATACTTCTAAAAATGGCTGAGGAAGAAGCTGCCGCGGCCACAGTGGAGACGACAATTGAGAAGGGAAAAGAGCATACTGAAGATACTTTGGAAGAGGAAAATTTCAATTATCAAGATATACTGGGACAAGAGTTATCAGAAACTGAAAAAGAAGAGTTAAAGAAATATGCTGTATCCTGTGGGTACAAACCAGGGGCTCTGCTATTTGGCGGAGTCAATGAAGGGAAACTAAGATGCCTTCGGAATCGAACCGAGGCTAAAGTTGTTAGGACTTTCTCAAAGAATGTTGGGCTACCGAAGATTGAAGCGGACTTGTGCAGGTACCAGCGACAGCATATCGCCAGTAGCTTGTTCTACGCTAATTTCAAGGTAAAAACTCTCAACTTTTATTGTTTTTTTTGAATTAAGATTTTTTCTTACGAAGGTTGTTTTGCCAGAGTATATTACTAAGTAAAGTGCTGAGGATGCAACAAGATCTTGAAGACGAGAAAAACGAAGCTACCATCAAAGATCTAGAAAATAAAGTCGAAAGTTACGAAGCTGCTTTGAAGAAAAAGGACTTCGACATTCAAGAACTTGAACATAAAGCTAAAGATCACGAAGCTGCCTTGGAGAAGAAGGACTTCGTCATTCACTCTATGGAAGACTCGCTGGCAGAAGCTCAAGCTGAAATTGACAAATTAAACAGCGAATTACTCATAAAATCAGAAAAATCTGAGCAAAAAAAGAAGAATCTTGAAACAAGTCTCAAGACCGAAATTGAGAAGAATTCAAATTTGAAGAAATCATTGAAAGAGCTTCATGAAAAATGTTTAGATTTCGGCAACCGATGTGTGCAGCGGCTGAAGGATGTGTTTCACTCAATTGGAGCCAGCTCTGATAAGTTTACACCTTCAGCTGAAAACCTGCCAAGCACCTTTGAATACATTGAGGGCGAAGTTGATGCACTTGATGAAGTTATCGCTGGGCATGCCGATTTCTGTGCCCTGTTAGCTTCTCGAGGCACGGCTACTGCTTTCCTGAAGGCTGGCTGCACGCACGGGAAAATTGTTAATAGGCCAAACTTTAGTTTGTTGCCAGCAGATTTAATTGACAACCCCATCCTAGCTCGAAGCATAGGAAACAGGTTTATGACCCAGATTTGGATAAACGGCGGGCGAAAAATGGCTGGTGACGAAGCTCGGAGCCACCTTAAGCCAGTGAGAAACTTAAACTTGTTACTTTTACCTTCTCCTTGAACTCTGCACTTTTCTCATTCCGTTTTAATATGTACAGGATGATGAAGCTAAAGAATGAGGAGCTGAAGCCTTAACAGATGTTCCGAAAGACTTTGCTGCATAAGATTCTAGAGAAAATTTTGTAATATGATTGTAAAGAAACTTATGTAAATTTGTGCGTACCTTGTAATATATCTTTTCCCCTTTGTCCATGTACAATCTGCTTTGCCGTGGACGAAATTTTCTTTTTGAGCCGAAGGCGAAAAACACCTTCCCTTCTTTTTGTACACAACGAAGCATAAAATTTTCTTCTTTCTGTTTTTCTCCGAAGCTTTATCCTCATAGCCGGAGCATCTGTCTTTTCTGTATGATATGATGATAATAATCCTATGTATGTCTAAATGAATGTTTATGAATGCAAATGTCATGATGTGATGTATCGTGCAAATGAATGTCCGAATATATATTCAAAGCCATAATCATAGCCTTCATTCCCTAAAGAATGACTCAAATCTTTTTGCCGCTTATTTTTCGGCTTCACCGTTTATTTTTCGGTGTATCAGCGTTGACTTTTCGCTGTAAGCCTCCCTTAGGAGCTTCTTCGCCTTTTACTTCAGCGGAATCAGCGTTTATTTTTCGCTGTAAGCCTCCCTTAGGAGCTTCTTCGCCTTTTACTTCAGCGGAATCAGCGTTTATTTTTCGCTGTAAGCCTCCCTTAGGAGCTTCTTCGCCTTTTACTTCAGCGGAATCAGCGTTTATTTTTCGCTGTAAGCTCTGCATTCCCTTAGGAATGAGTTTTGAGCTTCTCCCTGTTTTCTTTTCTTTTTTGTTTGCACTCGATGGTGCATTCTCAGCTTTTACATTTACATCTTTGGGGGATATTGCTCTTATAGAGCTGAAATAAGGAAAAAGAGAAATTACATGCTATGGCCCCATTAAAAACCTTTCTCCCCCTTTGGAAAGGAAAAGGGTGCCATAAGAAAAAATAAAAAATAAAAAAAATAAAAAAGATTACATCAGGTTACACATAATACTGCCGAAGCTCATCCGCATTCCAAGATCTAGGAATGTCGTTGCCGTCCATATCCTTTAACCTGTAGGAACCGGGTCTTGACGAAGATACTACCAGAAAGGGGCCTTCCCACTTCAGCTGTAGTTTGCCCACTGTGTCTGGGTTGGCCACTCTTCGAAGCACCAAATGTCCTGGCTTAATGTTCTTCAACCGAACCTTTCTGTCACGCCATTTTATTGTTTTGGCTTGGTATTTATTGATGTTTTCCACAGCCTGAAGCCTGATCCCTTCTATAGCATCTTTGTCCACAGAGCAATCAGCTTCGTCTTTTGCCGAGGCCACTGTTCTTATTGATCCTGCCTTAGCTTCTTCTGGGGTTATTGCTTCATCACCAAACAACAATTTGAATGGTGTAAAACCTATTGACCTTGATTTTGTTGTGTTGTGGCTCCACACCACTTTGATTAATTCATCTGGCCACTTTCCCCTTGGCTGATTGAAGATTAACTTCATTATTCCTGTCATTATGATGCCATTAGCCCTTTCAACTAGTCCATTTGATTCCGGATGTCGAACTGATGCAAAATGGATCTTTGTGCCAATTTGTTCACAAAATTCTCTGAAAGCTTCGGAATCAAACTGCGTTCCATTATCCACAGTGATGGCCTTCGGCACTCCGAAGCGACAGACAATATTTTGCCAGAAAAACTTTTGAATAGTAACTGAAGTTATTGTGGCTAAAGGCTTTGCCTCAATCCATTTAGAAAAATATTCCACTGCCACTACAACATATCTTAAGTTCCCTTGTGCTGGTGGTAGCGAACCTAACAAATCAAGGCCCCACCTTTGCAATGGCCAAGTGGGTTGTATTAATTGGGTTAAAGACGAAGGTTGTTTTTGATCTCTTGCACATTTCTGACAGCCTTCGCACTTTTGGACTAATTCCGCTGCATCCGAAGCTGCCTTTGGCCAATAAAATCCTTGACAAAAAACTTTTCCCAGCAAAGGCCTAGATCCAATGTGAGATCCACACAGGCCTACATGTATTTCCTTCATCAATTCTATACCTTCGGCTCTGGATAAACATTTGAGTAGTGGAGAACAGACCCCATGCTTGTACAGCTCCCCTCCTATTATAACATATGGTCGAGCTCTTGCCTCTATTCTCTTGTTATAAGCTTCGTCATCTGAAAGAAAGTTACCCTAAAATAAAGAGATGATCTCAGTTCTCCAGTCTTCACTATAAACAGGAGATATATTGAGGACTGCTCTTTCAAGGAGTTCAACCGAAGGTGCTTTTATTGTTTCGAAAAATACTTCCGAAGGTAAGGGCAGCCCCTGTGCTGCTGACTTGGCTAGCAAATCAGCTTGTTTATTTTCTCCTCGAGGAATATTTTTGACAGAAAACCCTTCAAAGGAAGCTTCAATCCTTCGGACCGTGTCTAAATATTTCTCAAGCTTCGGGTCTCTTTCCTTACAACTCTTGTCAATATAACCAGAAATAACCTGGGAATCAGTTTTAAGAACCACCCTTCTGATTCCCATTGCCTTTAACTTCTGAAGACCCAAAAGTAAAGCTTCGTACTCAGCAATGTTATTTGTGCAGCTGAAATCAAGTCTTGCTGCGTAGCAAGTTTTAACTTTGGAGGGTGCGACCAACACAGCGGCTGCTCCTGCCCCGAAGGTTCCCCAAGAACCATCGCAGAATACTGTCCATGCTTCGGCATCTTTACTCACTTCTTCTTCCTGAGCCCCTGGCGTCTAGTCAGCAATGAAGTCTACTAATGCCTGGGACTGAATCGAAGATCTGTGCACATAATCAATGTAGAATTCATTGAGTTCCGCAACCCACTTTCCAATCCTTCCAGTAGCTTCTCTATTTCTCATAATGTCCTTCAATGGTTGTGAAGAAGGGACAATTATATTGTATGCTTGAAAATAGTGCTGAAGCTTCCTAGAAGCCATCAAAACAGCATACATCACCTTCTCCAATTCTGTATAATTTTTCTTTGATAAACTAAGAACTTCAGATACAAAGTATATTGGAGCTTGCTTTTTGAGTTGCCCTTCAAGCTTCTCTTGGACAAGTGCCGCACTTACCGCTGAGTGCGAGGCTACCACATATAACAACAGAGGAGCCCCTGGCGTTGGTGGAGTTAACGTCGTTAAGTCTATCAAATATTGCTTCAGCTCTTCGAAGGCTCTCTGCTAAACTGGTCCCCATTGAAAAACTTCGGCTGATTTCAGCACTTCAAAGAATGGTAAATTTCTCTCTGCTGATCTAGATATGAATCTGTTGAGAGATGCAAATCTTCCTGTCAATCGTTGAGCCCCCTTCTTTGTGCTTGGTGGTTCCATTCGAAGAATAGCTTCGATTTTATTTGGATTAGCCTCAATCCCTTTTGTTGAAACTAGGCAACCAAGGAATTTCCCCTTCTTTACTACGAAAACACACTTTTCTGGATTGAGTTTTAGACCGACCTGTCTAAAATTAGCGAAAGTCTCCTGCAGATCAGCAATGTGATTTTCTTGCTTCGTGCTTTTTACAATGATATGGTCGACAAAAGTTAGCACATTTCTGCCTATCTGAGAATGAAGAACCTTTGCTGTCATTCTGCTGAAGCTTCCTCCAGCATTTTTGAGCCCCTCAGGCATCCGAAGGTAACAATATGTTCCGCTAGGGGTTATGAAGCTGGTTTTTGGCTCATCCTCCTTCTTCATCCAAATCCGATGATAGCCTGAATAAAAGTCCAAGAGACTCATAAGTTCTGATGAAGCTGCTGCATCAACTAGGGAGTCTATCCTTGGCAATGGAAACTCATCCTTCGGACAAGCCTTGTTGAGATCTGTGAAATCAATACACATCCTCCATTTGCCATTGGCCTTTTTTACCATAATAGTGTTAGCCAGCCATTCTGGATACTTCACTTCTCTGATGACTCCGGCACTGAGGAGTCTTTTTACTTCATTTCGAGCACCTTCGGCCTTGTCATCAGACATCTTCCGAAGCCTCTGCTTTCTAGGCCTGAAGGATGGATCAACATTGAGCGAGTGTTCAATAACATCCCTGTTGACGCCACAGAGATCGTTAGCCGACCATGCAAAGACATCTTTATTGTTGAACAAGAACCTTATCAGGGTTTTCTCTTGTTCCTCAGACAATTGAGATCCCAGCAGCACCTTCTGCTCTGCGATATCTTCGCATAAAAGCATGGGTTTCGGCTGATCGGCCGAAGCAGCCTTCTCCCTTCTGTACTTGTACTGCTCACAAGCTTCGGCTTCATCTATATTATGGATTGCCTTTGAATCAGTCCAATTCCCCTCGGCCTTTCTGGCAGCTTCCTGATTCCCATGAATAGCAATAGGTCCCTGATCCGAAGGTATCTTCATGCAAAGATATGCTGGATGAAGAATTGCTTCGAAAGCATTGAGTGTTCCGCGACCAATGATAGCATTGTAAGGATACTCCATGTCAACAATGTCAAATACAACTTGCTCAGTCCTTGTATTGTTGACGAATCCGAAGGTCACTGGCATGGTAATCTTACCAAGCGCTACAATTTGTCTTCCTCCGAAGCCACAAAGAGGGTGCGTAGCATCATGAATCTTGTCTTCGGGCTCTTGCATTTGTCTGAAGGCCTTAGCAAATATAATATCCGCTGCACTGCCTGTATCAACCAAAACATTGTGGACCAGAAATCCTTTGATCACACAAGAGATAACCATAGCATCATTATGTGGGTAATCCTTGAGCTGAAGATCCTCTTGAGAGAAGGTAATTGGGATGTGAGACCATCTTGACTTGATGAAGGGTCCTTGTACCCCTACATGTTGTACTCTTCTTTGCGCCTCCTTCTTCTGTTTCTTGTTAGCCGGCTCTGAGCATGAACCGCCTGTTATCGGGAGAATCAACTTCGGAGCCAAAGCAGTTCCAGCTTGGTTCTTGAATGAAGCCATCAGCTCAAAAAGTGGAAGTGAGTTCACCGGAGGTGGGCGCCAATGTTGGGGACTTGTTCTCAAATGCTATGAATTAGGAACAAGGCAACACAGAATGTCAGATGTTAAAGCCCTTCGTCCGCTGAAGCATTATTTCCCCAAGGATTTAATGAACTTCGGACGAAGGTTATGAATAATATATCACGAAGGTTACACCTTCGTGAACAAAGATAAAACAATGCGAAATGAAATATAAAATATAAAACGTTACAGAATACCAAGAATAAATAACATTATTCGATTATTTTGTAATGTGAACTTAAATATCAAAACATAATATTTAGGTACATTTGTACTTTCGCCTTAGCAGAAAACAATAATTCCAGAGTACTGCGTTAGCAATTACAAGGTTGCGTGAACAGTAAAGGAGTACTGTTCACCTATTTATAGGCACAGGACGCAGCCTGTAAGAAATTACAATTATGCCCCTTACAGAAGATCATAATTATAACTCAGACTCTTATGGACTAAAAAGTCATTCCATCTTTAAGTCGGTTCGATCCTTCGTCTTTGGATACGCTATAGTGTCGAAGCTTTATGAGCGGTAGCTTCGGTATCAGGTATAAACAGATTTGTCGAAGGTGTTTCTTCCTGCAGGACCTTCGGCGACGAAGCATGGTCCCAACAAAGACCATCCATACATAGGTAAGAAATGAAGCTAGAGGAAAGAAGCGCTTATGGCGGTCGGAGGAGGGGGGTGTTGGGTTACTCTCCACTGCCCCTCTGGTCAACCTTGCTACTGCTTACTGTTGCTAGGCTTCCTGTCAAACTCGTGGTCGGAGTCATCCATGTAGTCGTGCTCCCACCGCATCTTGCCAGAGTCATCCATGTCGTCCAACTTCCAATAGTGTAATGAGGTGCCTTGTTTTCTGGGATGGAGGGAGTATATAGGTACTCACCCGACACCTTTAGAACATCATGAATTTTGATCCATAATGAGGCGGACATCCCAGAACTAGAGAAAGAAAGCATGGGTGTGTAAGCTGCTATCACTGAACAATGAACATTCAGTAAACAACAAAGCATTATTCATACCGCTGAACTTCATTTTACATGACATATTTGACACACTAAGAATGTCCTAGCAGCAGTTCATGATATGTGACTCAAATTCAAATATAGTAGGAATAATATTAGGAGAAGACATGAACCTGCATCGACGTTTTGCATCACATCCTTCAAGCCTCCACCCAAACTCCCGTGATGCAGCAACCCACCATTTGAGAGTACAATATTTCTGCAGATGCATGATTTAACCACTTGAATTCTTTCATGGTGCCAGCTCGTCCTAGGCTACATGATGAAGATGGTACCATGCCTATGCAGAACAGTTGTTCAGAAATGTTATAATCTTGAGAAAATCTATAACACCTTCTCTAACATAAGCTTGTGAACAAGCTAATGGAGCTAAAAATAGACCAGATCAGTAAATGACAGAATAAAAGCCTTATCCAACATAACTGAGAGAATAATACATGGTGGATATGCCCATATTTTAGTATGTGTGCAGGCGACTAACACAGATATGCCCCTATCTTAGGGTGCGCGGTGGTAGGCAGCTTCTAGAGTTTTGAGAGGCTCCAACGTTCTACAACGGCATGGTGTGAACATGCCGACAATCCTCATCGCGATGATGATGGAAACCACGTGCCTACAATGCTCCCTCGCATGTGTCCTCTCCATCCTCTGTCACACCACTTGTTCGGAGTCTGTCGCCTCCTCGTCTTGCTCCACCCTGCAAATCGAGGCCATGAAATGAGTGAGATTAGTTAAATCGAAGAACAGAAAAGACAGGGCGGGCAGTGGTAGTGGAACGAGGAAGGGCATGGCGGTAGGGGTGTATGCGGAGGAGGTACCTGGAGGCCGTCGCAACGATGGCTGGGCACAGCGACAATGACTACTCCTGGACAGCACCACGGCGGAGGATCACGGAGAGGGAGGACAAGGAGGCGCGACGGGTGCTAAATCAGCCGGAGCCCATTGTTCCCGTGGACCATGGCGGCGTAGTGCAGTCGTGCAGGCAACAGATCGAGCACCTGGCGGTAGGTCATGCGTGGACACCGGCGCCAGGAGTGAATGAGGAGGTGGGTGAGTTCCCATATGGGTGCGTACCTGAAGGTGAGGTGGGCGGATTGCGGAGAGCTTGCGACATGGTTTGCGCGGGCGGGCGGGCATCATAGCGAGGCGGGCGATTTCCGTTGGGGATTGTGGCGTTCACGGCATGGATTGCGGTGAGCTCGCGGTGTTGTTTGCGCGGGCGGGCGGGCATCATAGCGAGGCGGGCGGTTTCCGTTGGGGATTACGGCGTTCGCGGCGTGGTTTTGCGGAGGCGGGCGGATTGCGGTGAGCTCGTGGCGTGGTTTGCACAGACAGGCGGGCATCACGGCGAGGCGGGCGGTTTCCGTTGGGGATTGCGGCGGGGTTTACCGCGTTCGTGGCGTGGTTTGCGGAGGCGAGCAGATTGCGGCGGCGTTCGCGGCGTGGTTTGCAGAGGTGGTTGGAAGCGCGACGAGGTTTGCGGACAGGCGAGCAGAGGAGGGGTGGGGGCGAGGGCGGGGGCAGTCTATAGTACTAACTTATAGTTAGTAGAGATTTTGATTGAGAACGGAAGAAACATAAATAAACACTAGTCGGTTACCCGTGCGTTGCGACGACTCACAACAATATCCACATAAATTATCCACCAAAAAGACCTTAAGATTTTTTATTGATTGTATTCGCTCTTCGCATAATATTTTTATGAACGCACGGTTACCATAAGCAGCAAATCAGAGACTCTCATCCCTCGTCTCCCCCAATTCTAAGGTTTCGTAGAGTAGAAGGGGAAGGGAAGAGACGGACATACCTGTTGTTGCCGGAGAAGGACACGACGAAGACCTAGGTATCTGGAGGCGACATAGGTAGTATACCGCTAAATATATAAGGAGAGAGCACGTAAGCGGAGAAAGAAACCTAGCCTGAGCAACTCCAAACCGAGAGGCACCCGCACTAGGCGTCGATCCGAGAAGGGCTAGAGAATGCAAGTGTCTTCCCAGCCCTGGACCCGCCGAAGCGACACAACACCACCACCAACTCCATAGCATATGCCGACTGCTGCCACGCTACAGGCCTTGGTTGTCCAATATCTCAGACCTAGACTCCTCATCGCCAAGATAACCTAAGCGAGGCAGGCGCCACCATGTCCTCCTCGACGGCACGCACGGAGAAAGGACAGGAGCATGATCGACTCGCCCCGTACCCACGTCGACGAGCGTCGGTCGGCTCACGGCTGCGACCGTGGGCGAGGGCAGCAGGTTGGGGAGAAAGAACAGGGTGAAGGCCAGGAAGACGAACGGGACATTTGACGATGGAGAAAACAATGGTGCGCGCATGATGTGAAACGACCTCGTGGACGTGTAATAGCCACTGCACGAGTCGGTGTCGGGGCTGGTGTCAGACGAATACGGGGAGGAGGCCCATGCTCCTACGCCCTTTGCCGAGAATGGGGTGGCGCAGAGGTGGAGGCATGAGGGGAGAGAGAAAAGAAGTAGAATGGTGAACGAGGTGGTGGCAACTGAGGCGAGGACCATCATTATCGTTGTAACGCCCTGAATTTGGGGGTAGATTTTTTCTTCTTTTTACTCACCAAATTCATGTGTTACTCTCTTTTCTCTTCACGTTTAACTCCTTCTTCCCAATTTCAAAGCGGTGTAGCGACTGGTGTCCGTATTACGTGTAAACAAAACCTAAGTTGACATGAGTGTTGCATCATGCCGAATCATATTTCTTTGTCTGATGTCGTGCTCAATCGCATGTTTGCCTAGTCCCGTTTTGGTTTTCATCTCACGAATTGGTTTCCGATCTACGGTTGTACGTGCCGCAAAATTTTGACCCACGGTGTGGCCTAGCCCAGCCCGACCCAGCCCAGCCCGGCCTGCTCCGACCCGCACGCCCCCGGCGCCCTGCCCCTCCCCCATGCGTGCCCCCTCCCTTCTCTCCCTTTCTCTCATTTGATTTTCCCGCGCAGCAACCTCCTCTCCTCCACCTCTCTCTATCTCTCCTCGTGGTGCCCTAGGTTTTGGAGACGGTGATCGCCGGATTTGGACCTCGAGGTGAGCTCCCCTCTCCCTCTCCCTCTCTCTCTTCCCCTTCCCCCTCCCCTTCTTCTCCTCTACACACGACCCCACCCACCCCCTCACCCGCACGCGGCCCCATGGCGCGGCGTGCCCCCTCCCCTGCTCCCCTGGCACGGCGGTGCCCCCTCCCCCGGCCCCCACTCGCGCGGCGCGGCCCCCTCCCCCAGCCCCCTGGCGCGGCGTGGCCTCTCCCTCTGCTCCCTGGGCGGCAGCGCGGCCCCCTCCCCAAGCCCCCTGGCACGGCGTGGCCCCTCCCCCTGCTCCCTTGGCGGCGGCGCGGCCCCCTCCCCCTGCTCCCCTCGCGTGGCGTGGCCCCACCCGGCGGCGCGGCCTCGTCCCGGCCCCCTCCCCTCACACGGCACGCGGCCTCGCTCGGCCCCTGTGCACGGCTCCCTGGCGCCCCTACGTGCGGCCCCTCGGCCCCGGCGCGTGGCCCCTGCCCCCGGGCAGCGTGGTCCCTGGCGCAGCCCCTGTCCGGCGCATGGCCCCTCGTAGCTCGCCCAGCGCATTCCCGCGCGCACAGCCCCAACGCGCGTGGCGATCGAATCCCGATTTAAGTAGGTTTTAAATTTAGTTTAATGAACGTGCTGCGGCGCGCTTCGTCGCGCGGTGAATTAGTTGATTTCAGATTCTATTGACGTGTTGCGCCGTGTGCTTCGTCGCACGACGATTCGTCTTAATTTCATATTATTTAATGTGTGGCGTCACGCGTCTAGTCGCGCGATGTTTCGTTTTAAATTCAGTTTAGATGTCATATGCCGTTGTGCGTTTCATCGCGTGACGCGTAATGTCTCTTTATAATTAATGCAAGTGTCTCGTTGTGCGCTCCATCACGCGACGAGTCGTTTATTTCTTAATTCAATTTAAGTGTTGTGTCGCGCGTTTCGCCGCGCGGCAATCCTTGTAATTTACCTTTATCTGTTCATAATAATTAAACATGGAACATGAATTTACCCTATGCTAAACGCGATGGCTAAATTAATACCATTCTGTTTAGACGAGTATTTTAATTTATAACCGTGTGACATGATCGCTTGTCGGCCGTAGCCTCGACCGTTACTTTCCCTTTCTCGCTTAGTCGTAGGTGTGAGCCCTGCGTCGAATGTCTGTTTATTTATTGCATTCTATTGTTTGGTGTACTGTTCTTTTGTATTAAATTTGTGGAATGTATGTTTGAAACTCATATAGATAACGGTCAGTTGGCGGAGTCCAAAGGAGTTGCAGGTGAAGACCCTGAGCAGCAGTCGGTTGGTGAAGGCAAGTGTCCCTTGACCCATCTATGTCCTACTCATTCTTATAATTCATTCCTCGCATTTACACAATTTATACCTAAGGATTGACTAGCTTTTGTTTATCTTGTCCCTGTTTACCTATTTTGGTTGGGTTATTTTGGTTTAGCTATATGCTAGCGCTTCACACTAATCAATGAACATGATAAGATTATCTATGATACGCTGTTTTCCCTTTTGATAATGATGGTGGTACTATGACATTTAAGGGGGCTCGAGCTGTTTCTCGAGTGCCTCTCCGTAAGGACTGGTTCGTTGGATGACCGCTCGAGAAAACAGTGCAACCATGAGGGAGGAATGGGACACCCTTAGCTGAATAATTAGAGGAACTGAGGTGTAGTTTGTTTCATCGTCGTGCCGTCAATGGGGCTTGGTGTATGCGGCTCACTCTGCCAAGGTTGGTTTGCCCCTTGGCGAGGAGTGCGGTGCATTTAGGAAACCTAACAGACGGCTACAGCCCCAGGAAATCTTTGTAAAGCCTACGTAGTGAGACCCTGCCTATTCACCTTGGTAGTATTTAAGGGTTTGATCGGGCTAAGGAAAGAGGGAATCATGGCTTGTGGGTAAAGTGCGCAACCTCTGCAGAGTGTTATGAAACTGATATATCAGTCATGCTCACGGTTATGAGCGGCTAAGGGAGCTCCATTGATTAGAGATACTTGATCAGAGATGTTTGGTTTACAGGTGGTGATGAGGATGATGGTTATGATTATGCTTATGGTAATGGTAAGTGGTATTCTTTCCGTTTGGAAAGGGTACTTTGGGTTAATAACTTGGGTTAATGCTAAAACCTGGCTTTCTACTAGTAATAATAACCTGACCAACTAAAAGCAACTGCTTGACTTAACTCCACATAAAGCTAGTCCACTACAGCCAAACGGGACATTTGGCTGAGTATGTTGATGTGTACTCACCCTTGCTTTACACACCAAACCCCCCAGGTTGTCCGCGTTGCAACCACTGCTCAGGTGAAGATGAAGTCGTGGAGGAGGACTTCCAGGAGTTCCAAGAGTACGATGAGTTCAAGGCGTGGGTTAGTGGCAAACCCCCAGTCGGCTGCCTGTGTAGGCCGTGTGTATCTACGTTTCTTTTCCGCACTTCGATTATTGTTAAAGACTATGTGGATGTCTTGGACATCATGATGTAATCGACTATTATTACCCTATTATGCTATTATTTGAGCACTATGTGATGATGTCTAGTTATGTAACTGCTATGTACGTGAATTGCTGATCCTGGCGCGTACATGGTTCGCATTCGGTTTGCCTTCTAAAACCGGATGTGACATAGGTGGTATCAAAGTCGTGCTGACTGTAGGATCGCTAACCTAGAGTAGATTGGTCGTTCTAAGGATTATAGACCCCTATTCTCACCTTGACTTTGGTACCTGTTGGGGACTTGTTCTCAAATGCTATGAATCAAGAACAAGGCAACACAAAGATGTTAAATATTAAATATCCTTCGTCCGCTGAAGCATTATCTCCTTAGGGGTTTAATGAACTTCGGACGAAGGATATGAACATAATATTACGAAGGTGACGAAAATAACATAAAACAATGTAAAATGTAAAACATTAGAGATAGATATGTTGGAGATAAATAACACCATTCACATATTTATTTTTAATACAATGTTTAAGGTATGATTATACCTTCGCCTTGACAAGCAATAATTCCCAAATGATGCTTTCGCAATTACAGGAATGCGTGAACAGTAAAGGAATACTGTTCGCTATTTATAGACACAGGACACAGCCTGTGAACAATTACAATCATACCCCTCATAAAAGTTTACAACATCGACTCAAACTCTTATGGACTAAAAGGTCATTCTATCTTTAAGTCAGTTTGTAACTCCGAAGCTTCATGGGCGACACCCTTCGGCATTACGTACAGACAGCTTCAACCGAAATTGTTTCTTCCTTCAAGACCTTCGGCGACGAAGCATGGTCCCAACAGTAGCCCCTTCGCCGTGCTAGATCGTTTTTCGTAACGAGCTTGATCCGTGAAAAAAGTCTCTCAGGCTTCAGGAAGCCGAAGGTCCAAAAAAACACCTTCCCTGAGCTCGTTGTCGAGAAACGATACAGCTTTCGAGCGCGTAGCGATTCCACCATGCGAGTTCACTATTCTGGCTTTTGCGGTCCACCGTTCAGCGGGTGCGAGCAACCGCTTGCCTGGTGTAAAAATTCCCGACGATTCACCTTCCTTCCTGCAACACTATATAAACAGACTGGTAGGTGTAAAGTTACCACAACATTCATTGCTATTACACTGTTTTGCTGCCAAAATTTTTAACCATAGTCGAAGCTCGACTCTCGGATTCAGACGAAGCTCCAATTTGGTGTCTGCTTTGTCAGAAGAGAAGCTTCGTCAGAAGAAGAGGTTATTTAGTTCTCGAGAAATCTTTCAAGAAATTTAAAATTGAATGGCCAGGTTGCGCTCTACTGCTAGAGTTGAGCGTGAGGGAGGCGAAGTCGAAGGCGCAGAGACTGTCCCTATCTCCGAAGCAATGCAACGATCCGGATTGATGACTTCGGAAAGAATCCCTACTGCCGAAACAGAACAGGCTGGTGCCGAAACAGAACAAGCTGCTGCTGAAGCAGAACGAGGAGATATTGAGGAAGCTGGTTCTAACGATGATTACCATATCGCAGTACCGAGCAAGCCTAGTCATTTGGACTTCGGGAAGTCGACTATTTCCAAGGTGGATTTCTCCAAGATGGTGAAGGCGGGCTATTTCAGAGAAGATGAGAAGAAGCTACTTTGGTTCGGGGGAGAGGAGACTACCACGAAGCCAGAAAAGGATGAAATAGTTATTTTCAAGAGTTTTTTAAAGGCTGGGTTAAGATTTCCTTTGAATAGGATGATTTCTGATGTGCTGCAAAGGTTTGGGATCTATTTCCACCAGTTGACCCCCAACGCCATCGTCAGGCTTAGCGTTTATATCTGGGCTCTCCGAAGCCAAGCAGTGGAGCCGTTTACCGACAGCTTCTGTCGAGTACATGAGCTGCATTACCAGAGTAAGGCCAGAAAGGATGGGTTGCACGAAAATTTTGGTTGTTACAATTTTGCCTATCGGAAGACCACAAAATTTCCTGTGATTAGCTACCGAAGCAAATGGCCGGCAGGCTGGAAGTCAGAATGGTTTTATGTTAAAGTTGACGAAGATAAGGAGAAGCTAGTACAGAGCCCTCTTGAACTGATCTTCGGAGAAACAAGACCTCGTTGTAGAATGACAACTGAAGGTCCAACTTGGGCTGCGCTAGCTGAATTCAAAATTATTGCAGAACACATTGGCACTAGAGATCTAGTGCAGGAATTTCTGGCCTTCAGAGTATTTCCGACCATGAAGGAGTGGACTATGCCGAAACTTAAAGGAGAAAAGAAAGAAGGGGAGCTTGTCCGACTACCCTATCATTATAAGTTTAAGAAATACTTTAAAACGCCCTATCAAGAATGGCTTGATACAATTGAAGTAATGAGTAATGAAATCCTTGGAAATTACTCCAAAAAAGAGGACCAGCTAATGACAGCAGCCTTCGGCACTTGGCCGAAGCGAAGGCTGAACAGGGTGCTCGATGCCATAGGTTTTGAATATGCTGATTATGATCGCTTGGGCGGAGATACTGGAGGCCCCAAGCGAAAAAGAATTTCTAGCGCTGGTGACGAAGAGGTCGCCAAGGTAACTAAAAAGAAAAGGGGAGATTCTGAAAAACTTAGCCCTGAAGAATTGAATCCTGAGCCGAAGGTGGCCACTGGAGGAAAGAGGAAAACTGCATCTCCAGAACCAAGATCGTTGGTTCAAGAAGAAGATACTCCTGCAACGCCTTCTGCTGTTGAAGTAGAAGAGATTATGAAGGTAATGACTGAACCCTTGCCTGTGTAGCTAAGTCCGCTGTCGTTGGAACTGACGAAGTTTTTTCAGAAGGACAAGGCAGCTGCGGCAAAAGAAGGTCCTGCACTGCCGAAAAAACGAAGGATTATTCAAATAGCAGATGTAATTCATGGGACACCATTGCCGACACCGGCATCAAGAATTGCTATTGACCAGACCGCCGAAGCTAAGGGCGCCACAGCCGAAACCACCACCAGAGCGGAAACCTCCGAAGCTAAAACTGGCGCAGCCGAAGCTGCCGGAGTTGAAACTGAAGCCATAGAAGATCTGAACCTGGACAAAACACTTGAAGTTATTGATAACATACTCTTAAAAATGACTGAGAAGAATTTGCTGTGGCCGCGGCGAGCACAGGCACTGAAAAGGGGAAAAAACAAACTGAAGACATTTTGGAGGGTGAAGATTTTGAATTTCAAGATCTACTTGGGCAAGAGCTGACAGACGCTGAAAAAGCAGAGCTTAAAAGATGTGCCATAGCCTGCGGATATAAGCCAGGGGCTACACTATTTGGTGGGGTTAATGTAGGAAAGCTGAGGTGCCTTCGAAACCGCAGCGAAGCTAAAATTGTTAGAACTCTCTGCAAAAACATAGGCTTGCCGAAGCTGGAAGTGGACCTCTGCCGTTACCAACGGCACCATATCGCCGGAAGTTTGCTTTATGCTAACTTCAAGGTAACAAATATTTTTGCTATTTTATTATTATCTTTTAGGTCATTTTCTAACGAAGATCTTTTCGACAGAGCATACTGTTAAGTAAAGTTCTAAAAATGCAACAAGATCTCGAAGAAGAGAAGAACAAAGCCGTCATCCAAAATTTGGCTGAAAAGGTTGAAAACTACGAAGCTGATTTGAAAAAGAAGGATTTCACCATCCAAGATCTTGAAATGATGGTCAAAGAGCACGAAGGTGCATTAGAAAAGAAAGATTTTGTTATTCAGTCTATGGAGGGTTCTTTGGCTGAAATCCAAACTGAGAATAACAGCTTAAAGAATGAATTTCTCCAACAGTCAGAAAAATTTGAGCAAGAAAAGAAATATCTTGAAGCAAGGCTGAAAACTGAGGTGGATAAAATTCAATTTTGCAGAAATCCTTTAAAGAACTTCAAGAGAAATGCCTTAGCTTCGGCAGCCGATGCGTGCAACGGCTGAAGGATGTGTTCCATTCTGTCGGAGCTAGCTCTGCAAAATTTACACCTTCAGCTGATAACCTGCCCAACACATTAGAATATATTGAAGGGGAGGTTGATGCCCTTGACGAAGTTATTGGTGGGCACGCCGACTTCTGCGCCCTGGTAGCTTCTCGGGGCACAGCCACCGCTTTTCTGAAGGGTGGCTGCACGCATGGAAATATTGTGAACAGACCAAACTTCAGCTTGTTAGCATCAGATCTGATAAATATCCCAAGCCTAGCCCGAAGCATCGGGAATAGATTCATGACCCAGATCTGGGTAAGTGGCGGGCGAAAAATGGCGGGTGACGAAGCTCGAAGTCACCTTAAGCCAGTAAGAAACCTACTTTTGTTACTTTTACCTTCTCCTTGGAATTTGCACCTTTCTTATTTTGCTGTTTGATGTACGTAGGATGACGAAGCTGAAGTTTGACAAAGTTGAAGTTTGACGAAGCCTAGCCTGAAGCTTGATAATTGTTTGCAATATACTGTCCTGCAAAAATTCTGGAGAAACTTTTGTAATATAGTTATGGAACAACTTATGTAAATTTGTACATACCTTGTAATATATTTTGTTTCTGCTATCTGCATACAAGCTGCTTTGCTGTGGACGAAACTTCTCTTTTGAGCCGAAGGAGAAAAATACCTTCCCTTCTTTTCGTACACAACAAAGCATAAAAAATTCTCCTTCGAGTCTTTCCTCATCACCGAAGCATCTGTGTTTTTGTGCGGTATAATGATGATTCTATATATGTCTAAATGCATGTTTATGAATGCAAATGACATGATGAGATGTATTGTGCAAATGAATATCAAAATACATAATCATAGTCCTTCAGCGTTGACTTTTCGCTGTAAGCCTCCCTTAGGAGCTTCTTCGCCTTTTACTTTCAGCGGAATCAGCGCTTATTTTTCGCTGTAAGCCTCCCTTAGGAGCTTCTTCGCCTTTTACTTTCGGCGGAATCAGCGCTTATTTTTCGCTGTAAGCTTCCCTTAGGAGCTTCTTCCTGTTTCCTTTTCTTTTTGCTTTTGCATTTACATTTACATTTTTTGGGGGATATCACTCTCATAAAATTGAAATAAGGAAAATTACATGTTGTGGCCCCATTAAAAACCTTTCTCCCCCTTTGGAAAGGAAAAGGGTACCATGAAAAAGAATATAAAAAATTACATCAAGCTAAACATAATATCGTCGAAGCTCATCCGCATTCCATGATCTAGGAATGTCGTTGTCGTCCATATCCTTCAATCTGTAGGAACCGGGTCTTGACGAAGATACTACCAAAAAGGGGCCTTCCCACTTCAGCTGTAATTTGCCTGCTGTCTCAGGGTTGGCTACTCTTCGAAGTACCAAGTGTCCTGGTTCAATGTTCTTCAGCTTGACTTTTCTGTCACGCCATTTTATTGTTTTAGCTTGATATTTATTGATGTTTTCCACAGCTTGAAGTCTGATCCCTTCAATAGCATCTTTTTCTACCGAGCAATCAGCTTCGTCTTTGCCTTCTGCCGAAGCTACTACCCTTATTGATCCTGCTTTGGCCACTTCTGGGGTTATTGCTTCGTCACCGAACAATAGTTTAAAGGGCGTAAAACCTGTTGACCTTGACATGGTTGTATTATGGCTCCATACCACTTTGATTAGCTCGTCAGGCCATTTTCCCCTAGGCTGGTTGAAGATTGACTTCATTATTCCTGTCATTATGATCCCATTAGCTCTTTCGACAAGTCCATTTGACTCTGGGTGTCGAACTGATGCAAAATGGATCTTCGTGCCAATTCGATCACAAAATTCTCTGAAGGCTTCAGAATCAAACTGTGTCCCATTGTCCACAGTAATGGCCTTCGGCACTTCGAAGCGACAAACAATGTTCTGCCAGAAAAACTTTTGAATAGTAAATGAAGTTATTGTGGCTAAGGGCTTTGCCTCAATCCATTTGGAAAAATACTCCACTGCCACTACCACATATCTTAAGTTCCCCTGTGCTGGTGGTAATGGGCCTAGCAAATCAAGGCCCCACCTCTGCAACGGCCAAGTGGGTTGTATTAATTGAGTTAAAGACGAAGGTTGTTTTTGATCTCTTGCACATTTCTGACAACCTTCGCACTTTTGGACTATATCTGCTGCATCCGAAGCTGCCTTTGGCCAATAAAATCCTTGGCAAAAAACTTTCCCAAGCAAGGGCCTAGATCCAATGTGAGATCCACACAGGCCTGCATGTATTTTCTTCATTAATTCTATACCTTCGGATCTGGATAAACACTTGAGCAATGGGGAACAGACCCCACGCTTGTATAACTCCCCTTCTATTATAACATATGGTCGAGCTCTTGCTTCTATTCTCCTGTTATAAGCTTCGTCGTCTGAAAGAAAATTACCCTGAAGGAAAGAGACGATCTCAGTTCTCCAATCCTCGCTATAAACAGGGGATATATTAAGGATTGCTCTTTCAAGAAGCTCGACCGAAGGTGCTTTTATTGTTTCGAAAAATACTTCCGAAGGTATAGGCAGCCCCTGTGCTGCTGACTTGGCCAATAGATCAGCGTATTCATTTTCTCCACGAGGAATATTTTTGACAGAGAAACCTTCGAAGGAAGCCTCAATCCTTCGGATTGTATCTAGATACTTTTCAAGCTTCGGGTCTCTTGCTTTATAGCTCTTGTCGACATGACCAGAAATAACTTGAAAATCAGTTTTAAGAATGGCCCTTTTGATTCCCATTGCCTTTAACTTCCGAAGACCCAAGAGCAGAGCTTCATATTCAGCGATATTATTTGTGCAACTAAAATCAAGTCTTGCCGCATAACAAGTTTTAACTTTGGAAGGTGAAACCAACACAGCAGCCGCTCCTGCTCCGAAGGTTCCCCAAGACCCATCGCAAAACACTGTCCATGCTTCAGCATCTTTATTTGTTTCTTCCTCCTGAGCCCCTGGCGTCCAGTCAGCAATGAAGTCTGCTAATGCCTGGGACTGAATCGAGGATCTATGAACATAATCAATACAAAATTCATTGAGCTCTGCAGCCCATTTTCCAATCCTTCCAGTAGCTTCTCGGTTTCTCATAATATCCTTCAGAGGTTGTGA
The DNA here is from genome assembly GCA_029449295.1 of Zea luxurians. Classification (NCBI taxonomy): domain Eukaryota; kingdom Viridiplantae; phylum Streptophyta; class Magnoliopsida; order Poales; family Poaceae; genus Zea; species Zea luxurians. The sequence continues at coordinate 187,763 of JAOPSE010000512.1, read as the reverse complement.
AGAAGGAACAATTATGTTGTAAGCTTGAAAATAATGCCGAAGCTTCCTGGAGGCCATCAAAACAGCATACAGTACCTTCTCCAATTCTGTATAATTTTTCTTCGACAAACTAAGAACCTCGGATACGAAATATATTGGGGCCTGCCTCTTAACTTGGCCTTCAAGCTTCTCCTGGACAAGTGCTGCACTTACCGCTGAGTGCGAAGCTGCCACATATAATAACAAAGGAGCCCCTAGCGTTGGTGGAGTTAATGTTGTTAGATCTATCAAATATTGCTTTAGCTCTTCGAAGGCTTTCTGCTGGATTGGTCCCCATTGAAAGACTTCGGCTGACTTCAGCACTTCGAAGAATGCTAAGTTTCTCTCTGCTGATCTGGATATGAATCTGTTGAGAGATGCCAGCCTTCCCGTCAATCTTTGAGCCCCCTTTTTTGTACTTGGTGGTTCCATTCGAAGTATAGCTTCGATTTTACTTGGATTAGCCTCAATTCCCTTTGTTGAAACTAGGAAACCAAGAAATTTCCCCTTCTTAACTCCGAAGACACATTTTTCTGGATTCAGCTTTAAACCAGCCTGTCTAAAATTAGCGAAGGTCTCCTGTAAATCAGCAATGTGGTTATCTTGCTTTGTGCTTTTTACAATAATGTCATCAACATAAGTTAGTACATTCCTGCCTATCTGAGAATGGAGAACCTTCGCTGTCATTCTGCTGATGCTTCCTCCAGCATTTTTAAGCCCCTCAGGCATCCGAAGGTAGCAATATGTCCCACTAGGGGTTATGAAGCTGGTTTTTGGTTCATCCTCCTTCTTCATCCAGATTTGATGATAGCCTGAATAGCAATCCAGCAAACTCATAAGCTCTGACGAAGCTGCTGCATCGACTAAGGAATCTATCCTTGGCAATGGAAACTCGTCCTTCGGACAAGCCTTATTGAGGTCGGTAAAATCAATACACATTCTCCATTTACCATTGGCCTTCTTCACCATAACAGTGTTAGCCAACCATTCTGGGTATTTCACCTCTCTAATAACTCCAGCACTGAGGAGTCTTTTCACTTCATTCCGAGCACCTTCGGCCTTGTCATCAGACATCTTCCGAAGTCTCTGCTTTCTGGGTCTGAAGGATGGGTCAACATTGAGCGAGTGCTCAATAACATCCCTGTTAACTCCGCAAAGATCATTAGCTGACCAAGCAAAAACATCTTTATTGTGGAACAAAAACCGTATCAAGGTTTTCTCCTGTTCTTCGGACAATTGAGATCCCAATAGCACCTTCTGCTCTGCTATGTCCTCACATAAGAGCATGGGTTTCGGCTGATCAGCCGAAGCAGCTTTTTCCCTTCTGTACTTGTACTGCTCACAAGCTTCAGCTCCATCTATGTTATGAATCGCTTTTGAATCTGTCCAATTTCCTTCGGCCCTTCTGGCAGCTTCCTGACTTCCATGAATAGCGATGGGCCCTTGGTCCGAAGGTATCTTCATGCAAAGGTAAGCTGGATGAAGAATTGCTTCGAAGGCATTGAGAGTACCGCGACCAATGATAGCATTGTAAGGATACTCCATGTCAACAATATCAAACACAATTTGCTCAGTCCTTGTGTTGTTAACAAATCCGAAGGTTACTGGCATGGTAATCTTCCCAAGTGCTACAATTTGCCGTCCTCCGAAGCCACAAAGAGGGTGTAGCATCATGGATCTTGTCTTCGGGCTCTTGCATTTGTCTGAAAGCTTTAGCAAATATGATATCAGCTGCGCTGCCTGTGTCAACCAAAACATTATGGACCAGAAATCCTTTGATCACACAAGAGATAACCATAGCATCATTGTGTGGGTAATCCTTGAGTTGGAGATCCTCTTGGGAGAAGTTAATTGGAATGTGAGACCATCTTGACTTGATGAAGGGTCCTTGCACCCCATCATGCTGTACCCTTCTCTGTGCTTCCTTCTTCTGCTTTTTGTTGGCTGGCTCTGAGCATGAACCACCTGTTATCGGGAGTAACAGCTTCGGGGCCGAAGCAGCTCCAGCTTGATCGTTGAACGAAGCCATCAGCTCAAAAAAAAGTGGAAGTGTGTTGACCGGAGGTGGGCGCCAATGTTGGGGACTTGTTCTCAAATGCTATGAATCAAGAACAAGGCAACACAAAGATGTTAAATATTAAATATCCTTCGTCCGCTGAAGCATTATCTCCTCAGGGGTTTAATGAACTTCGGACGAAGGATATGAACATAATATTACGAAGGTGACGAAAATAACATAAAACAATGTAAAATGTAAAACATTAGAGATAGATATGTTGGAGATAAATAACACCATTCACATATTTATTTTTAATACAATGTTTAAGGTATGATTATACCTTCGCCTTGACAAGCAATAATTCCCAAATGATGCTTTCGCAATTACAGGAATGCGTGAACAGTAAAGGAATACTGTTCGCTATTTATAGACACAGGACACAGCCTGTGAACAATTACAATCATACCCCTCATAAAAGTTTACAACATCGACTCAAACTCTTATGGACTAAAAGGTCATTCTATCTTTAAGTCGGTTTGTAACTCCGAAGCTTCATGGGCGACACCCTTCGGCATTACGTACAGACAGCTTCAACCGAAACTGTTTCTTCCTTCAAGACCTTCGGCGACGAAGCATGGTCCCAACAGTACCCCTTCAAAAGTTGGTCATATCGACCAAACCTATGTTCTACTATATATTATTATACCTTGCTGAAAATTTTGTTTTATTCTAATTCCTCATTTATTTATGGTCTACTTGCTGGTCATATTAGTTCTGTTCTCACTCTTATGCTTACGGTGTCATTTGTAGATGGCTCGTCTTAGACACACTGCACAGAAGTCAGTCATTCCTTTCTTGCCTTCTCGTCTCGCGGAGCGCCCACTTCGTCGTCCGGTGGCTGGTCAGTCTAGCCACTTAGAGAGGCTGCACCGCCGCCTGCACGAGGAGCAGGGGCATCGACGATAGGAGCTGGAGCAGCAGGGCTCTTCTTTCTCGCTTCATCAGGAGATAGAGTCTGTGAGGAGCTGCTCCCCTGTGCTTCCGCTGGAGGCGCCCCCTGCACCACCACTGAGCGCCCCAGCCGCTAGAGGAGACCTAGACGATGGAGGTGGTGACAGCAGCTCGAGCCACAGCACCAACCTTTCAACCGACCAGGAGCCGGAAGGATGGGTTGCTCGACCCATCACCCGCGACACCGCTCATGGGTGTCACTTCCACGATGCGCTCAACACCTTGCTATGCCAGGCACTCGACCGGTGCACTTGGTCTATCGAGTATCGTTGTGTTGTCTTTTAGCATAGTCGCGGGGCTTACCAGGACCGTTGGGAGGCGACCTGCTTGGTGCGGCATCCGGAGAACAGTCTTTAGGGTGTGGAGGTCTGCTCAGAGCACTATTCTATCTCTGAGTGGGACTCAGCTGAGGCGGCCATGCAAGATGCCACACGGCGTGCGCTTTCGCACTACTACTCAGTGCTCGGTGGGGTAGTCTATGGTCTTAACCTGAAGTATTACCCCCGCCGTCCATTTGGCAGCATAGGAGGCATGGTTGTCTCACCTGTCGGTGAGGACAATCCTAGGTTGAGCAGCATAGTCAACCTAGCCGCCGTGCTAAACCCGGAGCTGGACATGCATTGGATGAGCTGTGTAGGGCTCGTGCTGAGATCGCCCAGTTGCGGGCTGAGCGCGGAGCACCATCACCTGGAGGATGGCTCCCCCGCTCCCGTCGGGACTCAGCACCCGTACCGCTCACGTCAGCGTGGACACCATGCTTATGGTAACCCCGACTGCAGGACCAAGATAAATTTAGAACCATAGATCGTCAGCGTTAGATCTTGTAATTAATGCAAAAATATATTGAAGTTATAGTCTTAGTCTTGGTCTTACTCTTAGTTAGTCTTAGTTAGACAGGGTAGTTTGCTTATCCTGTGCCTTTATGTTTGTCATGATGAACTATGTTGGATTTGGATCTTTGTAATGACTATCGCCAGGGTGTGGGTATCCCCTGCACTTTGGTTTACCTGTTAAATGTTAATAAATTAGCTATCTAGTTGGGAAGCCCTTTTATTCTACTTTCCTCTTTATCTAGGAAGCTGTGTTGTCTATGTTGGAAGTCAGTAAAGATGTTCATCTGTTCAGTGCTGTGGAAGGATTCTATACTCTTTTCTTATGCTGCAAGTTGCAAGATCAGTTCTGATGTGTGATTGCATTCTGCAGATGTCAGACAACAGGCGCAGAGGAGGAAGGCGTGCTCAGCAGGAGCAGGCCGCACCATAAGATGAGGCACCCTGTCAGCAGCTGCCACCACCGCCCCCGATGACCATCGAGCAGATGTTCTTGAAGCAGACTCAGGCAGTTCAAGCCATTGGTCAGACTCTAGCCGCCATTCAGCAGCAGCAGCCACCACCTCAGCCTTAGATGCCTCAGATGCCCAGAGACAAGTGTGCTGAATTCATGAGAGGTCATCCCCCAGTGTTCGCTCACTCTTCTGACTCTATGGATGCTAAAGATTGGCTATGCACTATGGAGCGGGAGTTGCACACCACTCAGTGCGACGACAGGGAGAAAGTTTTGTATGGTCCCTGTCTATTGAGAGGAGCAGCCTAGTCTTGGTGGGAGTCCTATCTCGCCACCCATGCCAACCCCGACACTATCACCTGGGAGGAATTCAGCGACAATTTCTGCTAGTACCATGTTCCCGCAGGTCTGATGACAGTGAAGAAGGAGGAGTTCCTAGCACTCAAGCAAGGGCCTATGCCTGTCAGTGAGTACTGAGACAAGTTTCTGCAGCTGTCCCGCTATGCTCCTGAGGATATCAACACAGATGCTAAGAGGCAGTACCGTTTCTTGAGAGGCTTAGTTGACCCTCTGCATTATCAGCTGATGAATCATACCTTTCCCACATTTCAACATCTGATCGACAGAGTGATCATGACCGAGAAGAAGCGCAAGGTGATGGAAGATCGCAAACACAAGATTGGTGGACATCAGCCTGGAAGCAGCAATCGCCCCCGTTTCTCAGGCAACCCACCTCAGCAGTTCAGACAGAAGCAGCGCCCACCTCAGCAGCAGCAGTTTCAAAGGCAGTACCCTCAGCACTAGCAGCAGAATCGCCAGAATAATCAGTCAGGAGGAGGTCAGTTCCAGAGGCAGAATCAGTAGGCACCTCGTCTTCCCGCCCCAGCAACCCAACAAAACAGTCAAGCAGCACCAGTTTAGGGTGGAAGCAGAGCATGTTTCCATTGTGGAGAGCAAGGCCATTGGGTGATGCAATGTCCAAAGAAGGCAGCCCAGCAGCAGTCAGGCCCCAGTGCCCCAGCAAAGCAGAATGTGCCCTAGCCTGGAGCAGACAACCGCTCCCAACCACGCTACAACCATGGGAGACTGAACCACTTGGAGGCTGAAGCAGTTCAGGAAACCCCCGGCATGATAGTAGGTATGTTTCCAGTTGACTCCCATATTGCAGAAGTGTTATTTGATACTGGAGCAACGCATTCTTTTATAACTGCATCATGGGTAGAAGCACATAATCTTCCAATAACTACCATGTCAACACCCATTCAAATTGATTTAGCCGGTGGTAAAATTTGAGCCGATAGCATTTGCTTGAATGTAAGTGTGGAAATAAGGGGGATAGTGTTTCCCACTAATCTCATAGAAATGGGTACTCAGGGAATAGATGGCATCCTAGGGATGAATTGGCTACATAAGTATCAAGCAATTATCAGTTGTGACAAAAGGACAATTAAGTTGGTGTCTCCACTAGGAGAAGAAGTGGTAGCTGAGTTAGTCTCACCTGAGCCAAGGAAAGGAAGTTGTCATCAGATGGCTATTGATAGCAAGGAGCTAGATTCGCTCGAGATTATCAAAGTGGTGTTCGAATCTCAGATGTGTTCCCGGAAGACTTACCAGGCACGCCACCTGAGCGGAAAGTTGAGTTTTCCATAGAGCTTCTTCCTGGCACCGCCCCCATCTCTAAAAGAGCCTACAAGGTATCTGGACCAGAGTTGGTTGAACTCAAGAAGTAGATCGATGAGCTGTCAGAGAAAGGTTATATAAGGCCAAGCACCTCGCCTTGGGCCACCCCTGTCCTGTTCGTGGAGAAGAAAGATGGCACCAAAAGGATGTGTATCGATTATCAAGCTCTGAATGAGGTCACAATCAAGAACAAGTACCCCTTGCCCAGAATAGAAGATTTGTTCGACCAGTTGAGAGGAGCCAGCGTGTTCTCAAAGATAGATCTGAGGTCAGGTTATCACCAGCTCAGGTTCCAACCCTCAGACATTCTGAAGACGACATTCATTACCAAGTATGGGTTGTATGAGTTCACGGTTATGTCTTTTGGCCTAACGAATGCACTAGCCTTCTTCATGAATCTGATGAACAGTGTATTCATGGATTATCTTAACAAGTTTGTGGTGGTATTAATTGATGACATTCTTATATATTCTCAAAGTGAGGAGGAGCATGTGGATCATTTGAAGATGGTATTGCATAGATTGCGAGAGCACCAGTTGTATGCAAAGTTGAGTAAGTGTGAGTTCTAGATCAATGAAGTCCTGTTCTTGGGCCACATAATTAACAAAGATGGATTAGCTGTGGATCCGAAAAAGTGGCAGACATTCTGAACTGGAAAGCGCCAACAGATGCTTGAGGAATCAAGAGCTTCATTGGAATGGCCGGATATTATCGGCGATTCATTGAAGCGTTTTCTAAGATTGCAAAACCAATGATAGCTTTGTTAGGCAACAAGGTTGAGTTCAAGTGGACCCAGAAATGTCAAGAAGCCTTTGAAGTGCTGAAAGAGAAGTTGACTACAGCGCCTGTCTTAGTCTTACCTGATGTGCACAAGCCCTTCTCAGTGTATTGCGACGCTTGTTACACTGGTTTGGGATGCGTGTTGATGCAAGAGGGAAGAGTTGTGGCTTACTCGTCCCGATAGCTAAAGGTTCATGAGAAGAATTATCCAATCCATGACCTAGAATTGGTCGTAGTGGTTCATGCACTGAAGACATGGAGGCATTATCTGTACGGACATAAGTGTGATGTCTACACAGACCACAAGAGTCTGAAGTACATATTCACTCAGTCGGAGTTGAATATAAGGCAACGAAGATGGTTAGAGTTGATCAAAGACTATGAATTGGAGATTCATTACCATCCAGGCAAAGCGAACGTAGTGGCAGACGCTTTGAGCAGAAAAAGTCAAGTCAATATGATGGTCGCTCATCCGATGCCTTATGAGTTGGCCAAAGAGTTTGATAGGTTGAGCCTCAGATTTTTGAACAGCATGCGAGGAGTAACAATTGAGTTAGAGCCCACTTTAGAGTGGGAAATCAAAGAAGCACAGAAGAATGATGAGAAAATCAGTGAAATTCGGCAGCTGATTCTGGAAGGAAGAGGTAAAGAGTTTTGGGAAGATGCAGAAGGTGTGATATGGTTTAAGAACCGTTTGTGTGTTCCCAATGTCCAGTCTATTCGGGAGTTGATCCTCAAGGAAGCTCATGAGTCAGCTTATTCTATACACCCTAGAAGTGAGAAGATGTATCAATATATGAAGAAGAGGTTCTGGTGGTACGGAATGAAAAGGGAGATCACAGAGCATGTGGCCATATGTGACAGTTGTCAAAGGATCAAGGCAGAGCATTAGAGGCCAGCTAGATTGTTACAGCCATTGCGAATTCCTCAGTGGAAATGGGATGAAATCGGGATGGACTTCATAGTCGGATTGCCTCGCACTCGAGCCGGCTACGATTCCATTTGGGTAGTGGTGGACCGCTTAACCAAGTCAGCCCACTTCATACCTATCAAGACTAACTACAACAGTGCAGTATTGGCAGAATTGTACATGTCCTAGATCGTTTGTCTTCACGGTGTGCCAAAGAAGATAGTGTGAGACAGAGGAACGCAGTTCACCTGTCATTCTAGCAGCAGTTGCATGAAGCTTTGGGTACACATCTGAATTTCAGTTCAGCCTACCATCCACAGACAGACAGTCAGACTGAAAGAACCAATCAAATCCTCGAAGATATGTTGAGAGCCTATGCGCTACAAGATCAGTCTGGATGGGACAAGAGGTTACCATATGTAGAATTCTCCTATAATAACAGTTACCAGGCCAGCTTGAAGATGTCACCATTTCAGGCGCTTTATGGATGGAGTTGTAGAACTCCATTGCAATGGGATCAACCTAGAGAAAAGCAAGTGTTCAGGCCAGACATTCTGTTCGAAGCTGAAGAGAACATCAAGATGGTTCAAGAGAACCTGAAGATAGCGCAATCAAGACAACAAAGTTATGCAGACACAAGAAGGAGAGAGCTGAGTTTCGAAGTCGGAGATTTTGTCTATTTAAAAGTATCACTGATCAAAGGAGTCAGAAGATTTGGAGTCAAAGGCAAGCTAGCACCCCGCTATGTTGGTCCATATCAGATTCTCGCAAAGCCTGGAGAAGTGGCCTATCAGCTCAGTCTGCTAGAAGGTTTGTCCGCAGTGCATGATGTCTTCCATGTGTCTCAGTTGAAGAAGTGTCTACGTGTGCCAGAAGAGCAGTTGCCAGTGGAAGGTCTAGAGGTCTAGAGGTCCAGGAGGACTTGACCTACATAGAGCAGATTCTTGAAACTGCAGACAGGGTCACCCGAAGGAAAACTATCAGAATGTGCAAAGTCAGATGGGATCACCACTCTGAGGAAAAAAGCAACCTGGGAGCGTGAGGATGACCTGATGGCTAAATATCCTAAACTCTTTGCTGGCCAACCTTGAATCTCGAGGGCGAGATTCTTTTAAGGGGGATAGGTTTGTAACGCCCTGAATTTGGGGGTAGAATTTTTTTCTTCTTTTTACACACCAAATTCAGGCGTTACTCTCTTTTCTCTTCCCGTTTCGCTCCTTCTTCCCAATTTCAAAGCGGTGTAGCGACTGGTGTCCATATTACGTGTAAACAAAACCTAAGTTGTCATGAGTGTTGCATCATGCCGAATCATATTTCTTTGTCTGATGTCGTGCTCAATCGTGTGTTTGCCTAGTCCTGTTTTGGTTTTCATCTCGCGAATTGGTTTCTGATCTACGGTTATGCGTGCTGCGAGATTTTGACCTGCGGTGTGGCCCAGCCCAGCCCGACCTAGCCTAGCCCGGCTCGGCCTGGCCCACTCCGGCCCGCTCACCCCCGGCGCCCTGCCCCTCCCCCATGTGCCCCCTCCCTTCTCTCGCTTTCTCTCATTTGATTTTTCCCACGCCACAACCTCCTCTCCTCCACCTCTCTCTCTCCCCGTGGTGCCCTAGGTTTTGGAGACGGTGATCGCCGGATTTGGACCCCGAAGTGAGCTCCCCTCCCCTCTCCCTCTCCCTCTCTCTCTTCCCCTTCCCCTTCCCCCTCCCCTTATCCCCTGCACGCGACCCCACTTGCCCCCTCGCGTGCACGTGGCCCCCTCGCACGGCGTGCCCCCTCCCCTGCTCCCCTGGCGCGGTGGTGCCCCCTCCCCTGCCCCCTCACGTGGCGTGGCCCCATCCCCCAGCCCCCTGGCATGGCGTAGCCCCTCCCCCTGCTCCCCTGGCGGTGGCGCAGCCCCCTCCCCAGCCCCCTGGCACGGCACGACCCCTCCCCCTGCTCCCCTAGCGGCGACGCGGCCCCTCCCCTGGCCCCCTGGTGGCGGCGCTGAAAGTTGCCTAGAGGGGGGTGGATAGGTGAAACCTGAAAATTATAACTTTTCACCCCACCTAGATCCCTTGATTAGTGGTTAGAACAAGATATACAATTATCGGAGAATAAAAACTAAGTCCTTGCTTTAAAACGTATTGCTTTCAAATAATGCGGAATTGATAAAATTATACAACTAATAAGTCTATGAGAATAAAGCAAGAAGGCTTAGATAAGAAGAGTGATAACACAAGTTCTTTCTTGCAAGGTGTTGCTTTTCTAAATGAGAATTTAGCTTGAAGCAACACCAAAAAGGTATTAACAAAGAATAGTGCAAGAAAAACTTAGAAAGGGAAAGAACAAACAAATCACAAGCAATAAGCACACGAGACACGGGTGATTTGTTTTACCGAGGTTCGGCCCTCGAAGGCCTAGTCCCTGTTGAGGAGTCCACTAAGGACGGGTCTCTTTCAACCCTTTCCCTCTCTCCACCGATCACACAAGACCGGCGAGCTCTTCTTCTTTTCAAGGATCACTTAAGACCCCGCAAGGATCACCACACTCTTTGGTGTCTCTTGCTAGCTTTACAAGCCTCCAAAACTTTGGAGGAAGTTCAATGGGAGTCAAAACTCCACGCGCAAATGAACACAAAGATGTAGCACACACTATCTCTCAATGAATCTCACAAGGCACTAGTGCTAAACTCAAATGAGTAGCTCTCTCTTGCTTGCTCTCTCTTTTGTGGCACTTGTGTTGGTTGTAGTGGTCTAAATCTTGTGTATAGGATGGATCAATGAATAGAGGTGGTTGGGAGGGCTTGAGTATGGCAACTAGATGACTTGGAATGTTTCTTGGGCTCCCACACTTTGAAGAGGCCGGTTGGGGTGGTATTTATAGCCACCATCCAAAATGTAGCCGTTGGAGAAGTGTGCTGGCGATGGGCGCACCAGACAGTGTCCGGTGTGCCACCACGTCATCCTCCTATAAGGGCTTGGAGCTGATCGACCGTTGGAGGCTTTGTCCTCATGCGGCACCAGACAGTCCGGTGCGACACCGGACAGTCCGGTGCCCCTCTGACCAACTGCTCTGACTTCTGCTACGATCACTGTGCTGCACTGTTCACTGTCAAAGTCGACTGTTGCGCGCAGATAGCCGTTGCTTCGCTGGCGCACCGGACAGTCTGGTGGCCCACCGGACAGTCCGGTGAATTATAGCGGAGCTGCGCCTGAGAAACCCGAAGCTGAAGAGTTTGAGGTCGATCCTCCCTGGTGCACCGGACACTGTCCGGTGGCACACCGGACAGTCCGGTGCGCCAGACCAGGGAGCACTTCGGTTTCCTTTGCTCCTTTCTTTTTGAACCCTTTTTAATCTTTGTATTGGTTTTGAGTTGAACCTTTGGCACCTGGAGAGCATATACTCTAGAGCAAACTAGTTAGTCCAATTGTTTGTGTTGGGCAATTCAACCACCAAAATCATTTATGAAAAGGTTTGACCCTATTTCCCTTTCAATCTCCCCCTTTTTGGTGATTGATGCCAACACAAACCAAAGCAAATATATAAGTGCAGAGTTGAACTAGTTTGCATAAAGGAAGTGCAAAGGTTGCTTGGAGTTAAACCAATATATTATTTTTACTAGATATGCATGAATGTTTTTCTTCTTGTTATTAAAACTTTGGACCACGCTTGCACCACTAGTTTTGTTTTTGCAAATTCTTTGTAAAATTCTTTTCAAAAGCTTTTTGCAAATGGTCAAAGGTACATGAATAAGATTGAAAGAAGCATTTTTAAGATTTGAAATTTTCTCCCCCTGTTTCAGATGCTTTTCCTTTGACTTAAACAAAACTCCCCCTCAATGAAATTCTCCTCTTAGTGTTCAAGAGGGTTTTGCAAGTTTTGAAGATACTACTTTCTCCCCCTTTTGAACACAATAAGATATCAATTTAAAAACTTCATTTTTAAAATCTGGTGGTGGTGCGGTCCTTTTGCTTTGGGCTCATACTTTCTCCCCCTTTGGCATGAATCGCCAAAAACGGATACTTGTGAGTGAAATATAAGCCCTTGTACTTCCTCCCAATGGCAAACAAATAAATATGAGTGAAGATTATACCAAAGTGGAGAACTATGCGGAATACCGGCAAAGAGTGGATAATACCGATGGAGTTGAGTGGAAGTGTCGTCTTTGCCGAATACTCCATTTCCCTTTCAATTCTATGACTAAGCATGAGAATATACTTGAAAACACATTTGTCATAGACATAAAAGAGATATGATCAAAGGATATATCAAATTAAGCATAATTGTAGTTCTATATAATATAGATTGCTTCCCCTAAATACGTGCCTTGAGAGGAATACAAATTTGGGCCTTAAATGCCAAGTGCACATAGTTAGGTTAATGAGATCAAGTCTATATCATAGAGAATGTGAAGTGCATTGTGTCATGGTATAAGTGTGATGCTCATGACAGTTTATGCACTTATGAAAGCATGTTATAAACATCTTAAGCATTTACTCTTAAGGATTTCAAAGAGGCTTAAGTACAATCCACCTTTGGAACAAAGGCAGCTTATCCTCGTTACAAGGTTAAGCTTTAAGCTCTTTGACAATAAAATCACTTCATCTAGTTTTAACAAAAGATGCATTAATGCAGGAGTGAGATTGTTGAGAAGTTAAACTAGGTATGAAGCAGGGTTAATGCATGGACATGCTTTCTCTTCCTTTTATACAAGATATGCAAAGAATGTATATAAAAGGGAGATTTAGGTACATGTATAAGTGAGATGAAGTAGTTTTACCCTTTTGTACCTTCACATAGAGATGCTCTCTTCATTGTGCTTTGTCCTTAGTCTTAGATGCTTAAGACCTATACTTAAGACAATATATGGAAATATTTTGCACAAGAGAGAGTTCTACAACTAGTGATCCTTTTCTAAGTCATTGTCAGCATATACCAAATGAATCACAAATTGCATAGATGAATCATGAAATCTCCTTTTAACTTAGTGCACATCAAGAGAGATATCGATTGATAGTATATAAGGCACTAAGAAACATAAGTGTTGATTGAAGTTATTCAATGATCAAACAAATAACAGATGTGATCAAAAGAACAACATATGCATTAGGTAAATATAGGAGAATTCAATAAATATGCTACTTTAGTAATGAAGGCAACAATCCTTGATAAAAGTTACATTATTTTAACATGTTGGATTGATATGTAGTAGCATACTTCATGAGAAAGTTATTCTCAAACATGAGACTATATGAGATTACTAAGATAAAGTGTTGGTCTCAACATGATCAAGATATAGAAATAGACTCCCCCTAGAGATATGCATCAAGAATTTAATGAGATGAATAGATGCATTTATTTTAGAGACGTGTAGGGAGAAGCATTGTACATCTTGATCAAGGCTTATAAGATTTGCAATAAACAACTTATGCCTGATATTCTCACAATGAAAAGGATTTAGAATACTCACAACCACACCACTAATTGTTTTGTAGAAGTAGGTGGTGTTGTTCTTGATGTCCTCCTCTTTCATTTGAGAGTCCTCCCTTTGCAGTGGCTTCTTTTTCCTTCCAAACTTATTGAAAATACTCAAGAAAGATGTTAATAGCACAAGGGAGTATATAATGAAAGATGATTTCTTTAGATAGGAAATAAACATAATTCATCATCCATAATTCACATATACATGAAGTAAATTCATTAACGATAGTGCACATCATTAGAAAACAGGAATATGCACCTTTTAAACATTTTGATCAATCATAGGAAATTTACTTCTTCATATTGATTTTATTAATCATTACTTAGAAGTAGATCAATATGAGAACATGTATAGCAAAGGCATGAAATAGATTCTAATGGACAAGCGCATTAAGCTAGTTAATTTAAGTCCAATAAAGAATCTATTCTTCACATGGATAGAATATGATAATTTAGAGCAAATAACCAATGATGGGAAAGAGAGTTCTGTGAGCACCTAGAGGGGGGGTGAATAGGTGATCCTGTAAAAATCAAACACTTGTAGCCACAAAACTTGATTAAGTGTTAGCTCAATAGAATCAAGTGGCTAAGGACCAAGCTCTTGTGAAACACAATGGTCACGAAGAAAACAAGCACAAGAGACACGGTGATTTATCCCGTGGTTCAGACAAGTATAGTACTTGCCTACTCCACGTTGTGGCGTCCTAATGGACGAGGGTCGCACTCAACCCCTTTCAAGTGATCCAATGATCAACTTGAATACCACGGTGTTTTCCTTTCTTTTACTATCTCCCGTTCGCGAGGAATCTCCACAACTTGGAGCCTCTCGCCCTTACAATTGAAGATCACAAAGAAGCACAGAAGTAAGGGAGGGGAGAGCAACACACACAAGACTCAAAGCACGAGCACAAACATGCACACAAGCCACAACATGAGCTCACAACACAATGCGAGGAGTTCTCTACTCAACTAGAGCTCAAGTCACTATCACAAAGAATCAAATGCGCGAGAATAGAGTCTTGGTGCTTAGAGATGATCAAAAAATGCTTGGGGTGACTCCTCCATGCGCCTAGGGGTCCCTTTTATAGCCCCAAGGCAGCTAGGAGCCGTTGGAGGCAATCTGGGAAGGCAATTCTTGCCTTCTGTCAGGTGGCGCACCGGACAGTCCGGTGCACCACCGGACAGGCACTGTTCATTGTCCGGTGCAGATCGCCTTCCTAAAATGGCACAGCCGACCGTTGCAGAATTGTAGCCGTTGGCGCACCGGACACTGTCCGGTACACACCGGACAGTCCGGTGCCTCCTGCCGACCGTTGGAGCAGGCCACGCGTCGCCCGCGAAATTGGCGGCCGACCATTGCGCTGGCGGCCGTTGGCTCACCGGACAGTCCGGTGCCTCCTGCCGACCGTTGGAGCAGGCCACACGTCGCCCGCGGAATTGGCGGCCGACCATTGCGCTGGCGGCCGTTGGCTCACCGGACAGTCCGGTGCTCCACCGGACAGTCCGGTGAATTATATCCGTACGCCGCCGACGAATTCCCGAGAGTGGCCAGTTCGCCAGAAGCTAGCCTGGCGCACCGGAGACTGTCCGGTGCACCACCGGACAGTCCGGTGTGCCAGACTGAGCTGAATCTTGGCTGCTTCGAGCCAAGTTCTTTTCTTCTTCTCTTTTCTCTGATTCCAGCACTTAGACAAATATATTAGTACACAAAAACCAATGTACTAAGTCTAGAATCATACCTTTGCTTTGATTATCACTTTTCTCTTGATTTAGCACAAGAGGGTTCATTTAAATGTGTTGGGCACTTAATCACCAAAACATAATGGAAATTGCCCAAAGGCATATTTCCCTTTCAAGTTCCCATACCTTTGCTTTTACCTTTCTTACTTTGGGTGAAGAGCAACCCTAGAGGCTTGTGTACTTTCTCTTTTGTCGATTTTTATAGGTAAGCTCAAGAGATACGTCGTTAGTAACACAAGCACTGGTTTCCATTTTTGTAATTATTTTTGATAAGGAATGAAAAGATAGATTACTAAACATGGAAACTTCATAGCATGAACTAGATTATCCTATAGATGATGTTATGCTCAATTTTAACTCATAAAACAAGCATAAATATTTTCTTAAGATTATGGAACAACTCTAGTTCATATCATGGAGAGCGATAAATGTAGAAGAATCATATCCAATTTAAGCAAGTAGAAATACACCATAAATCATTGGATTGATTTTCCTTTTATATTAGATTACACACTTCCAAAGAGAAACTTATTCTCTACAAGTGAGACCACTGGAGTTAAAAAGCATTAGTCTCACTATCCTAGTTATAGAGAGAATTTTCCTTTTATAAGTGTCCTAAGGATTTGAATTCCTTACATGACACCATATTCCTTTAAGAACTTGGAATATCTCTCTATATCTAGAATCATGGCAATAATAAGATAATTAGTGTAAAACATGCCATGAGGTAGTTACAATAATTTAAAGCATGTAGATTGCCATAGAATAGAAATGATGAATATGCAATCTACCATATGAGAGGAATTTCTTCAAAGAATGGTGACATGATTTTAAGGACATTTAAAGTGCTTCTTTTTCTGTGACTACACAAGACACATGAGAAATCATAATTTAAAATGCGTGCACTTAAAACATAAATGTTACCATCCTTTGGCTTTCCTCCATGTTGTAGGTCTTGATCTTTCTGCACAGAATAATTCTTGATTTCCTACAACATCAATATCTTCCCCGAGATGATATGAGTTTTAGACATAATAATTTGAAATAACCTTGGGTCAATCTTGAATATGTAGATCATTGAAGATTGATAGCTTGAGTTAATAAGAATTGAATTGACTCTCTCAAGCACCCCAAAGCTTCATATCATCTCCTTCTCCTGCAAAGCTTGTCAAGTATATTTTGGTACCCATCTCTTGATGGGTCCATCAAGGTTAGTCAACAAAGATCTAGGAACCCAAACGTCCTTTGTGTTAGCACTAGGTAAACTCATTACCTTTCTAGCACAAGTTGCAATTTTGGGTTGCCTAGTTACATGAGAATTAATTGACAAGCTAGGAGTGGGAGTGTTACCAATTGGACAATCTTTGCATTGATGTCCCTTTTTTCGGCATATGTAGCATAGGCGATCTTCAAGCCTTGAAGATTTCTTCCTTCCTTGTTTCTTACTTGCTATATGGTTAGTGAATATTTTCTTTTCTAACATTATGCCTTTTTGTTTTTGTCGGCGTTTCGGGACCGGGGGGTCCCCGTGCCGACGAGTGAGTGTGCCGCGTGCCCCAGCCCAGATGGGTCGAGCGCGTGGGCGAGCGCGAAGGGGGGAAGAGAGCGAGAGGTCGGTGGCCGGAGCCGGGTCGTGACGAGGGAGACGGAGATCCCGCGGCCTTCGTGTTCGTCCCGCGCCCAGGTCGGGTGCGCTTGCAGTAGGGGGTTACAAGCGTCCGCGCGGGTGAGGGGAGCGAGCGGCCCCAAGAGAGCGCCTGCCCCTGCCCTCGTTCCCGCGAGGCCAACCTTCTCTAAGAAGGCCCTGGTCCTTCCTTTTATAGGCGTAAGGAGAGGATCCAGGTGTACAAAATGGGGGTGTAGCAAGGTGCTACGTGTCTAGCGGGGGAGAGCTAGTGCCCTAAGTACATGCCAAGGTGGCAGCCGGAGAGATCTTGGCACCCAGCCGGTGTGGTGTCGTGGCTGTTGGAGGAGTAACGGAGCCTGATGGAGGGACAGCTGTTGGAACAGCTGTGCTCTTGCTGACGTCCTCCTGCTTCCGTAAGGGAGCCGGGAGCCGTCGTCGTCATGGGTCTAGTGGGGCGCCATCATTGCCTATCTGGCGGAGCTGGCCAGATAGGACGCCGGTCTTGTTCTCTGCGACCCGAGTCGGCTCAGGGCAGGGTGATGATGACGCTTCCTGTTGACGTGGCGGACTTGTGTCCTAGGTCGGGCGACGTGGAGGTTCCTCCGAAGTCGAGGTCGAGTCTGTCCTGCATGGTCGAGGCCGAACCTGAGCTCCTGGGTCGGGCGAGGCGGAGGTCATTCGGCAGAGGCCAGGGCGGAGTCCGAGCCCTGGGTCGGGCGGAGCGGAGTTCGTCGTCTTCCGGGGCCTTAGCCCGAGTCCGAGCCCTGGGTCGGGCGGAGCGGAGTTCGCCGTCTTCCGGGGCCCTAGCCCGAGTCCGAGCCCTGGGTCGGGCGGAGCGGAGTTCGCCGTCTTCCGGGGCCTTAGCCCGAGTCCGAGCCCTGGGTCGGGCGGAGCGGAGTTCGCCGTCTTCCGGGGCCTTAGCCCGAGTCCGAGCCCTGGGTCGGGCGGAGCGGAGTTCGCCGTCTTCCGGGGCCTTAGCCCGAGTCCGAGCCCTGGGTCGGGCGGAGCGGAGTTCGCCGTCTTCCGGGGCCTTAGCCCGAGTCCGAGCCCTGGGTCGGGCGGAGCCTCCTATGGCACCTCTGGCAAAGCCTGGTCGCCCGTCGGTCTTACCTTTTGCGTTAAATGCCCCGATGACTTGGTCGGTTGGCGCGGTGATTTAGTCAGGGTTGCCTCTCAACGAAGGCAAGGCCTCGGGCGAGCCGGAGATGCGTCTGCCGTAAAAAAGGGGCCTCGGGCGAGACGGAAACACCTCAGGGTCGGCTGCCCTTGCCCGAGGCTAGGCTCGGGCGAGGCGCGATCAAGTCGCTCGTATGGACTCATCCCTGACTTAATCAAACCCATCAGGCCTCTGCAGCTTTATGCTGATGGGGGTTACCAGCTGAGAATTAGGCGTCTTGAGGGTACCCCTAATTATGGTCCCCGACAGTAGCCCCCGAGCCTCGAAGGGAGTGTTAACACTCGCTTGGAGGCTTGCGTCGCACTTTTTTGCAAGGGGACCAGCCTTTCTCGGTTGTACTTTGTTCCGGTGGGTGCGCGCGAGCGCACCCGCCGGGTGTAGCCCCCGAGGCCTCGGAGGAGTGGTTTTACTCCTTCGAGGTCTTAATGCCTTGCGTAATACTTTGGCTGGTCTGGCGGTTCCCTCATGCGAACAGGCCGTAGCCCGGGTGCACTGTCGAGGCCCAAGTTCTCGGGCTGGTATGTTGACGCTGTCAACGATTCGGCCGGAGCCGGGTTTGTGAGAGCAGCCCCCGAGCCTCCGCACAGGGCGAGAGGACGATCAGGGACAGACTCGGCTTTTTTACATATGCCACTACGTCGCCTTTCCGCAAGGAGGAGGGGGGAGAGCGCCATGTTACCCTCGATGGGCACCGAACATGGTGTCTCCGGTGAGCTGCAATCGGGTAATCCGAGTGGACGTCCGTGCCCCGTTCGTTGGGGGTCGGCTAGGGGCCCGGAGGCACGCCCAAAAGTTCCTGCGGGTGATCTGCCGGACCCGGTCCCCTGGCGACGGGGTCCGAGGGCTCGTTGCCTCCCTCCGATGGGATTCCGTTACAGGATCGTTCCCGCTGGTCTCGGAAATGTCCTAGGGTACCTCGGGAGCGCAGCCCGAGCCTTGGTTATGTATCGAACGTACCCCTGGTCATCCCTCGCTCGGTGTCTGAGGCGACTGTGAACCCTTCGAAGGGCCAGCCTTCGAACCCCTGATCAGTAATGGGCGCGGAGCCCGAGTAGCCTGAGGCGGTCGTGGAACCTTTCGGGAGGCCGACCTTCGAACCCCTGACCAGTAGTGGGTGTCGGGCCCACGCGATCTGAGGCGGCTGTTGAACCCTTCGGGGGGCCAGCCTTCAAACCCCTGATCAGTAAGGAGGCTCGGAGGTTTGTTCCTTCACGGGGAAGGATCCCTTTGGGGGTATCCCCTTTCCCGGTCCCTGTTGCAAGAGATAGAGAAAGAGAAAAAAGGGAAAACGGATACGAAATCGAACGGCGTGGCGTACCTTTTTTGGTATGATCGTTTTGGTGAAGGCGAAGCGTCGCCAGCCACTCCTGCTAGAAGCGTCGCCCGTCCAGCCGCAGAGTTAATGCGCCGGGGCGAGTAGTTGGCGAGGTTGCCGTTGCGCGTGCGCGAGCCGTTCGAGGAACGGGTCACGGGCGCGTCGCCTTCACACCGTGAGAGGGGGTTCTCTCGCTGCCTCCGGATGGGACATGAGCTTGGTCGATGGCGTGACCGCTGCTCTCGCGCGCCTGCCACCGTCATTGCTGCCGGCCCACTTTTGACCGCGTTTGACCGCTGCGTCAGGCTGGCGCTGCTGGGTCGCGTGCTGGGTCGCCTCGAATCGCGGTATCGGTTCCGCAATCGAGGAGGTGCGGTGGTGGCGTAAGTGGTTCAGCGGCTTGCATGCAGCACCCGGCGCGCCAGTTGCGCAACGCGTGGGCTTGGGCCTCCGCGCTGGCCTGTCAGGAGTCGGAGAGGCGCGTCCACTTGGCGCGGTTGCATGCCGCCTGCATGGCCGCCTGCCCCTTTCGCCCGCTGGTCTGGGCAAAAGTGGAGGGTTACTTGTAACCGCTGGGTGGTTGCGCGCGTCGTGCGCGGCGGTTCGGCTTCTTCTGCTCGGAGCCGGTCTCCATGACTTGTGGGTCCCAGCCCCCGCACCGCGGGGGAGGGCTTTGGAGGCGTGTTGGAGAAGACTCAGCCCGTGACGGTTGGGGGCGCAAGCAGGGGGAGTTGCCTTTAAAAGGAAGGCGACCCCCTTCGTAAGGTGACCATGTCTTCTTCCTCCCTTATGCATTGTGTCTCTCCACCTTTCAAGCCCCCGGATGGGGGAAACCGCCGTCTTTTCGCTCCATCGTTGGAGGAACGCAACTCCGTGGGAGTTGGTACCTTTCAGCCATCGTTCGGCTTCAAGGATTTTCATCATGCAGCCCGGCTGCACCCCTCCACCGGCGGTCACCCAAGATGGCGACCTCCGGCTTGATGGTGGGGGAAAGCGAGCCGAGCTGCGGCCTCCGCCCCTTCCTCAGCCTCAAGGATTTTCATCACCAGGGCTGAGGAGGGGCGTGTGCCGAGTTGGGGTTGGCCGCTGCGCGGGCGGTGGCCCGCTCCTTCCCTCAGTGATCGGGGGGAAGGGCGGGAGTCGTCCGTGGCGCCAACAGCTGCAGCGTGCCCGGCTCTCTGAGCCGAGCGGTTTCGGAGCCGCTCCCGGTGTCGCTTCCCGCCACGGCAGCTGGAAGAGGTTCTTCCGCCGGCGCGACAGCCAGGGTTGGCCACGGACCGACCTCCAACTCTACGGCCTTCTGCCCGTCCTTGCCTCTCGAGTTTGGGCAAGGGCAGGGGCCTCCTAGCAGCGGTGTCCGCCCTGAGGCCATCATTGCTACTGTTCGGCCCCCCGGGGCAGAAGTCTTAATCGTCACCGCTGTCGGGGCGGGCGGCGACATGCCGTTCGTCGGTCTTCTGTTGCCCCGCAGGCCCACCCCTATCGAGTGGGGTTGTTCGTACCTGCGGAGGGGGAACCAGAGTTCCGTTTGTAATGGCACGTCGAATGCCGGGTTTTTTCGTTCATTTTGGCTTTCGGGGCCTGAACACTTATGTAACTTCGGCACGGAGCCGTGTTTTTTCCTCATTTCTGAGCACTAAGACTCGCCTGTTGTTTGTCTGAACCGCTTCACCAAGCATGAGTCGCCCCGTGTCAAGGTGACGAGTGAGGTATCCGTATCCCGGAGGCGTAGGAATCCCTCGGCTCGGTCGGCCCTGCTGTCCGAGGCTCCTCTAGCTTAGTTAAAGAGACCCCTCGGCCGCTCTTCGACGAGCCGAGGCTGGGGGTAGCGATATCAGCATGAGCAGAGGCGGAGTTGGCTCGAGAATAAAACCTGTTTGGCCGGAGCCTGGCCGAGTTGTCCGTTGGCAGGATCAACGTTGGAGTTGACCAGCCGAGGCTACGGACCGGGCTGGCGCCCTCGGAAGGTGGTCGGCCGAGGCCCCGGAGGTGGCCGGCCGAGCCGCCCGCTCGGGCCGGATCCGGAGAAGTCCCTGACAGCGATTGCTCGAGTGTGGTGATGACGTCGTCCTTCGGAGCGGAGACCCTCGGACCGCGTCGCCGTCCGAGGCTAGGTCGGGCCTCGCCGAAGGTGCCGTCGATGCCGAGGTTGTCGCCGCTCCCTTCCAGCGTGACCCGAGCCTGCAGGATCAGCTTGTCCTGTAGTGTGTGCTTTGTGCGACCGTTGAGGCCAGAATTCACACCCTTGTCGTGTGTTAAGCTGCGTCTTTTTTCCTCTTGTTTCGAGTATCTGGACTTCTTGTCGGTAACAGGGACGTTAGTGCGAGCGAGAGTTGCTTCTCGCGGAAGGTGATGAGTGAGGTATCCGTATCCCGGAGGCGTGGGAGTCCCTCGGCTCGGTCGGCCTTGCCACTTACGCGTACTTTCACCTGTCCATGAGGCCCTGTCACCGACTCGGTCGAGAAGGCTCGAAGAATCGCTTCGACAGAAAGGCTTCCGAACGTAAAGACTTGTTCGATCCGCGGATTCACCTTATCCGAACGCGAGTTACTTATCGCAGAAGGTGATGAGTGAGGTATCCGTATCCCGGAGGCGTAGGAGTCCCTCGGCTCGGTCAGCCTTGACTGCTTACGCGTACCCTGTCGTTTCCGGGACCCACTTTTCGAAGTAGTCAGAAAGCACGAAAGATATTCTGGTAAAAGAGATTTTCTGTTCGAGGAAAATTTCGACGCAGAGGGGGTTTCCCCCCTTTTAGCCCCCGAGGGAGGGTCGGGCTTTGCCGAGGCGAGGCCGACCCTTCCTTGTTGACTAAACTTTGTGGGGGTGCGAGGTATATGAATAACTTGGAAACATCTTAAGGGTAGAAGCGACGTAGCTGTTGGATGTTCCAAGCGTTGCCGTAGACCTCGCCTTGACTGTTGGCCAGCTTGTACGTTCCAGGCTTCAGGACTTTGGCGATGACGAATGGCCCCTCACAGGGGGGCGTGAGCTTGTGCCTCCCTCGGGCGTCTTGCCGCAGCCGAAGCACTAGGTCGCCCACCTGGAGGTCTCGGGGTCGGACCCCTCGGGCGTGGTAGCGTCGCAGGGACTGCTGATACCGCGCCGAGTGTAGTAAGGCCCTGTCCCGAGCCTCGTCCAGCTGGTCCAGCGAGTCCTCTCGGCTAGCTTGGTTGCTTTGATTGTCGTAGGCTCTCGTCCTTGGGGAGCCGTATTCCAGGTCCGTGGGCAGGACGGCTTCGGCCCCGTAGACCAGGAAGAACGGCGTGAAACCCGTGGCTCGGCTCGGCGTCGTCCTCAGGCTCCAGACCACCGAGGGGAGTTCCTTCATCCACCGCTTGCCGAACTTGTTGAGGTCGTTGTAAATCCGAGGCTTGAGCCCTTGTAGGATCATGCCATTGGCGCGCTCTACTTGCCCATTCGACATGGGATGAGCTACGGCGGCCCAGTCCACCCGGATGTTGTGATCCTCGCAAAAATCCAAGAATTTTTTGCCGGTGAACTGGGTGCCATTGTCGGTGATGATGGAGTTCGGGACCCCGAAGCAATGGATGATGTTGGTTAAGAATGCCACCGCCTGCTCGGATCTGATGTTGTTCAGGGGTCGGACCTCGATCCACTTGGAGAATTTGTCGACAGCGACCAGCAGGTGCGTGTAGCCCCCGGGCGCCTTCTGCAGAGGGCCGACGAGGTCCAGACCCCACACAGCGAAGGGCCAGGTGATGGGTATCGTCTGCAGAGCCTGAGCGGGCAGGTGGGTCTGCTTCGCATAGAATTGGCACCCTTCGCAGGCGCGGACAATTCTAGTGGCGTCAGCCACCGCCGTCGGCCAGTAGAAGCCTTGGCGGAAAGCGTTCCCGATGAGGGTTCGAGGTGCTGCATGATGGCCGCAAGCCCCCGAGTGTATTTCCCGCAGGAGTTCCTGACCTTCGGCGATGGAGATGCATCGCTGGAGGATGCCCGAGGGGCTATGGTGGTAGAGCTCCTCCTCATCGCCCAGCAAGACGAACGACTTGGCGCGTCGCGCTACCCGCCGAGCCTCGGCTCGGTCGAGGGGCAGTTCTCCTTGGCGGAGATATTGCAGGTACGGGGTTTGCCAATCTTGATCTGGCATGACCCCGCTCTGCTCCTCCTCGATGCGCAGTGCTTCGCCCTCGGGGGCCGAGGGTTCCTCGGGTTGAACCGAGGGTGGCTCGGGCTGGGCCGAGGTCACCTCGGACGGGGCCGAGGGCACCTCGGGCTCGGGCGCGTCGCCCACCTTGACGGAGGGTTGGTGCAGATCCCGGGTGAAGACGTCCGGGGGAACCGTCGTTCGCCCCGAGGCTATCTTCGCCAGCTCGTCCGCAGTCTCGTTGTAGCGTCGGGCGATGTGGTTAAGCTCGAGCCCGTAGAACTTGTCTTCCAGGCGTCGGACCTCCTCACAGTAGGCTTCCATCTTCGGGTCGCGGCAGTGGGAGTTCTTCATGACTTGGTCGATGATGAGCTGCGAGTCGCCGCGTGCATCGAGGCGTCGGACCCCTAGCTCGATGGCGATTCGCAATCCGTTGACCAGAGCCTCGTACTCAGCCACATTGTTGGACGCCGGGAAATGGAGGCGGAGCACGTAGCGCAGGTGTTTCCCGAGGGGCGAGACGAAGACCAGGCCCGCGCCGGCTCCCGTCTTCATCAGCGACCCGTCGAAAAACATGGTCCAGAGCTCCGGTTGGATCGGAGCCGTCGGCAACTGGGTGTCGACCCATTCGGCTACGAAGTCCGCCAGTACCTGGGACTTGATGGCCTTCCGAGGGGCGAACGAGATTGTCTCGCCCATGATTTCCACCGCCCACTTTGCGATCCGTCCCGAGGCTTCTCGGCACTGGATGATCTCCCCCAGGGGGAAGGATGACACCACAGTCACCGGATGAGACTCGAAGTAATGTCGCAGCTTTCGCCTCGTCAGGATCACTGCATACAGCAGCTTCTGGACTTGTGGGTAGCGGATCTTGGTCTCGGACAGTACCTCGCTGACGAAGTAAACTGGCCTCTGAATGGGCAAAGCATGCCCCTCTTCCTGCCTTTCGACCACGATCGCGGCGCTGACCACCTGAGTGGTAGCGGCGACGTAGACCAGGAGGGCTTCTCCATCAGCTGGGGGTACCAAGATGGGCGCCTGGGTGAGGAGCGCCTTCAGGTTCCCGAGAGCTTCCTCGGCCTCGGGAGTCCACGTGAAGCGCTCGGCCTTCCTTAAGAGACGGTACAGGGGCAGGCCTCTTTCGCCGAGGCGCGAGATGAAACGGCTCAAGGCTGCGAGACATCCCATGACCCTCTGTACGCCTTTTAAGTCCTTGATGGGCCCCATGTTTGTGATGGCTGCGATCTTCTCCGGGTTGGCTTCGATGCCCCGCTCGGAGACGATGAATCCCAAGAGCATGCCTCGGGGCACCCCGAAGACGCACTTCTCGGTATTGAGCTTGACGCCCTTCGCCTTGAGACACCGGAATGTCAGTTCGAGGTCGGAGAGAAGATCGGAGGCTTTCCTCGTCTTGACTACGATGTCATCGACGTAAGCCTCAACCGTGCGACCGATGCGTTCGCCGAACACATGGTTCATGCACCGTTGGTACGTTGCACCCGCGTTCCTCAAACCGAACGGCATGGTGACATAACAGTACATGCCGAAGGGCGTGATGAAAGAAGTCGCGAGCTGGTCGGACTCTTTCATCTTGATTTGATGATACCCTGAGTAGGCATCGAGGAAAGACAGGGTTTCGCACCCTGCAGTGGAGTCCATGATTTGATCGATGCGAGGTAGAGGGTAGGGGACCTTCGGACATGCTTTGTTAAGACCAGTGTAGTCTACACACATCCGCCATTTCCCCCCTTTCTTCCTCACAAGTACAGGGTTGGCAAGCCATTCGGGATGGAATACCTCTTTGATGAACCCTGCTGCCATCAGCTTGCGGATCTCCTCGCCTATCACCCTGCGCCTTTCCTCGTCGAATCGGCGCAGAGGCTGTCTGACCGGCCGGGCCCCGGCCCGAATATCCAGCGAGTGCTCGGCGATATCCCTCGGTATGCCGGGCATGTCCGAGGGACTCCACGCAAAGACGTCGACGTTTGCACGGAGAAAGTCGACGAGCACTGCTTCCTATTTGGGGTCGAGCCCGGAACCGATCCGGATCTGCTTGGAGGTGTCACCACTGGGGTCGAGAGGGACGGCCTTGACCGTCTCCGCTGGCTCAAAATTGCCAGCGTGTCGCTTCACGTCCGGCACCTCTCGGGAGAGGCTTTCCAGGTCGGCAATGAGGGCCTCGGACTCGGCGAGGGCCTCGGCGTACTCCACGCACTCCACATCGCATTCGAACGCGTGTTTGTACGTGGGGCCGACGGTGATGACCCCGTTGGGGCCTGGCATCTTGAGCTTCAGGTAGGTGTAGTTGGGGATGGCCATGAACTTCGCGTAGCCTGGCCTTCCCAACACTGCGTGGTAGGTTCCTCGGAACCCGACCACCTCGAACGTCAAAGTCTCCCTTCGGAAGTTGGAGGGTGTTCCGAAGCAGACAGGAAGGTCGATCTGCCCGAGGGGCTGGACGCGCTTCCCAGGGATGATCCCGTGGAAGGGCGCAGCGCCTGCTCGGACGGATGACAGATCGACGCGCAGGAGCCTGAGGGTCTCGGCGTAGATGATATTGAGGCAGCTGCCCCCATCCATCAGGACCTTGGTGAGCCTGACGTCGCCGATGATGGGATCGACGACGAGCGGGTACTTCCCCGGGCTCGGCACGTGGTCGGGGTGGTCGTCCCGGTCGAAGGTGATGGGCTTGTCGGACCAGTCTAAGTAGACTGGTGCCGCCACCTTCACCGAGCAGACCTCCCGACGCTCTTGCTTACGATGCCGAGCCGAGGCATTCGCCGCATGCCCCCCGTAGATCATGAAGCAGTCGCGGACCTCGGGGAACTCTCCTGCTTGGCGATCTTCCCTTTTGTCGTCGTCGCGGGCCCTGCCACCCTCTGCGGGTGGCCCGGCCCTGTGGAAGTGGCGCCGAAGCATGACGCACTCTTCGAGGGTGTGCTTGACGGGCCCCTGATGGTAGGGGCATGTCTCCTTGAGTGCCTTGTCGAAGAGGTTAGCACCTCCGGGGGGCTTCCGAGGGTTCTTATGCTCGGTGGCGGCGACAAGGTCTGCGTCGGGAGCGTCGCGTTTCGCTTGCGACTTCCTCCTACCTTTCTTCTTGGCGCCGCGCAGAGTAGACGCCTCGGGAGCATCTTCTGACGGGCGGCCCTGGGGCTGCTTGTCCTTTCGGAAGATGGCCTCGACCGCCTCCTGGCCGGAGGCGAACTTGGTGGCGATGTCCATCAGCTCACTCGCCCTGGTGGGGGTCTTGCGACCCAACTTGCTCACCAGGTCACGGCAGGTGGTGCCGGCAAGGAACGCGCCGATGACATCGGAGTCGGTGATGTTGGGCAGCTCGGTGCGCTGCTTTGTGAACCGCCGGATGTAGTCCCGAAGGGACTCTCCCGGCTGTTGCCGGCAGCTTCGGAGGTCCCAGGAATTCCCGGGGCGCACGTACGTGCCCTGGAAGTTGCCGGCGAAGGCTTGGACCAGATCCTCCCAGTTGGAAATCTGCCCCGGAGGCAGGTGTTCCAACCAAGCGCGAGAAGTGTCGGAGAGGAATAGGGGGAGGTTGCGGATGATGAGGTTGTCGTCGTCCGTCCCACCCAGCTGACAGGCCAGGCGGTAGTCCGTGAGCCACAATTCCGGTCTCGTTTCCCCCGAGTACTTTGTGATAGTAGTCGGGGGTCGGAATCGGGTCGGGAACGGCGCTCGCCGAATGGCTCGGCTGAAGACCTGCGGACCGGGTGGTTCGGGCGAGGGACTCCGATCCTCCCCGCTGTCGTAGCGTCCCCCACGCCTGGGGTGATAGCCTCGGCGCACCCTTTCGTCGAGGCGAGCCCGACGGTCGCGATGAGGGTGCTCGTCGCCGAGGTGGCCCGAGGCTGCAGGCGCGGTGTTGCGCGTGCGCCCGGTGTAGATCGAGGCTTCCCGCGTGAGTCGGGAAGTCGCGGCACGAGGTTCCGAGGGGTACCCCTGCCTTCGGGAGGCAGAGCTCTCGGCCCGCCGGGCCGCAGCGCCTTCCAGGAGATGCTTGAGCTCTCCCTGGATTCGCCGTCCCTCGGTGGTAGATGACTCCGGCATCGCGCGGAGGAGCATCGCTGCGGCTGCCAGGTCCTGGCCGGTTCCGCCGGATGCGGGTGGCGGTCTGCCCCTGGCATCGTTGGCGATGCGGTGCTGGAGATCCTGGGGCAGGTGACGTATTTCTCCGGCCGGGGGATGGCCCGCCCATACCTGCCCGACATCCCGGCGGATTGCCTCGAGCGCTCCTGCTCCCTCATCGAGCCCGGCCTGCGCCCCGCGGACTTGCTCGAGCTGTGGGTCGTGACCCCCCGCCGGAACGGGGACCACAGCTAGCTCCCGCGGGATGTCGGCGCGAGGCGCTGGCCTAGGGGGATCACCACCCTCCGGCATGCCGAGACAGCTGCCTCCGGAGGGATCCCCTAGCTCGACGTGGAAACATTCGCGGCTCGGGCCGCAGTCCTTGTCGTCAAGGCTGCGGCTGTCGTCGGAACAGTCGGAGAGGCAGTAGTTGCATGCGGTCATGGAGTCCCGCATGGCACTGGGGTTGCCAGATCCGGAGAAATCCCAGCAGATGCTGGGGTCGTCATCTTCCTCGGACCCAGAGGGCCCGTAGGTCGAGACGCCCGTCAATCGGTCCCAGGGCGACCGCTCACGAAACCCCAGAGGGGTTGCACTCGCCTCAACGTGAGTGTCCGCCAAAGCGAGGTCGCCAGGCGGGTTGAGGTCGAGTCGAAATGACGAAGGATGGGAAGCAGTTGGTACCTTTTTGTCGACGAGGAGCGACGAAGTCACGTCGGGGGCTGATCGCGTCGTCGTCTTGGGTACGAGGGCGACGTCCTGCAGGCCCTTCGTGAGCGTGCTGGCGTCGTCCACCTGCTCGGGGTCGACATGTTGCAGGGGGATGGCGCTCGCCTTTGCCTCGAACGCGAGGGTGACGCCTAGCGTGTCCTCCGCTGGGGCACTGGGGATGTCGATTTGCTCGACAGCCGTCGGAGCGCAGCCTCCCGCTCGGCCCTGGTTGCCCCGCCTCCTCCTCCTCCGATGGCGAGGGAGAGGATGGGGCGAGCTCGAAAGTTGTCCTTCCCCCACGCGGGAAAGATGTCGTCGGTTCCGCCGCCGGCGGGCGGGCTGTCGACCGCCATTGTCGCCGCCGTACGGCGGTGGAAGGAGTACCATGTCGTAGCCGCTGTCGAGAGACATGAACTCGAGGCTCCCGAAACGGAGCACCGTCCCGGGTTGGAGAGGTCGTTGGAGACTGCCCATCTGGAGCTTGACGGGAAACTGCTCGTCAACACGCAGCGTGCCCCTACCTGGCGCGCCAACTGTCGGCGTTTCGGGACCGGGGGGTCCCCGTGCCGACGAGTGAGTGTGCCGCGTGCCCCAGCCCAGATGGGTCGAGCGCGTGGGCGAGCGCGAAGGGGGGAAGAGAGCGAGAGGTCGGTGGCCGGAGCCGGGTCGTGACGAGGGAGACGGAGATCCCGCGGCCTTCGTGTTCGTCCCGCGCCCAGGTCGGGTGCGCTTGCAGTAGGGGGTTACAAGCGTCCGCGCGGGTGAGGGGAGCGAGCGGCCCCAAGAGAGCGCCTGCCCCTGCCCTCGTTCCCGCGAGGCCAACCTTCTCTAAGAAGGCCCTGGTCCTTCCTTTTATAGGCGTAAGGAGAGGATCCAGGTGTACAAAATGGGGGTGTAGCAAGGTGCTACGTGTCTAGCGGGGGAGAGCTAGTGCCCTAAGTACATGCCAAGGTGGCAGCCGGAGAGATCTTGGCACCCAGCCGGTGTGGTGTCGTGGCTGTTGGAGGAGTAACGGAGCCTGATGGAGGGACAGCTGTTGGAACAGCTGTGCTCTTGCTGACGTCCTCCTGCTTCCGTAAGGGAGCCGGGAGCCGCCGTCGTCATGGGTCTAGTGGGGCGCCATCATTGCCTATCTGGCGGAGCTGGCCAGATGGGACGCCGGTCTTGTTCTCTGCGACCCGAGTCGGCTCAGGGCAGGGTGATGATGACGCTTCCTGTTGACGTGGCGGACTTGTGTCCTAGGTCGGGCGACGTGGAGGTTCCTCCGAAGTCGAGGTCGAGTCTGTCCTGCATGGTCGAGGCCGAACCTGAGCTCCTGGGTCGGGCGAGGCGGAGGTCGTTCGGCAGAGGCCAGGGCGGAGTCCGAGCCCTAGGTCGGGCGGAGCGGAGTTCGTCGTCTTCCGGGGCCTTAGCCCGAGTCCGAGCCCTGGGTCGGGCAGAGCGGAGTTCGCCGTCTTCCAGGGCCCTAGCCCGAGTCCGAGCCCTGGGTCGGGCGGAGCGGAGTTCGCCGTCTTCCGGGGCCTTAGCCCGAGTCCGAGCCCTGGGTCGGGCGGAGCGGAGTTCGCCATCTTCCGGGGCCTTAGCCCGAGTCCGAGCCCTGGGTCGGGCGGAGCGGAGTTCGCCGTCTTCCGGGGCCTTAGCCCGAGTCCGAGCCCTGGGTCGGGAGGAGCCTCCTATGGCACCTCTGGCAAAGCCTGGTCGCCCGTCGGTCTTACCTTTTGCGTTAAATGCCCCGATGACTTGGTCGGTTGGCGCGGTGATTTAGTCAGGGTTGCCTCTCAACGAAGGCAAGGCCTCGGGCGAGCCGGAGATGCGTCTGCCGTAAAAAAGGGGCCTCGGGCGAGACGGAAACACCTCAGGGTCGGCTGCCCTTGCCCGAGGCTAGGATCGGGCGAGGCGCGATCAAGTCGCTTGTATGGACTGATCCCTGACTTAATCAAACCCATCAGGCCTCTGCAGCTTTATGCTGATGGGGGTTACCAGCTGAGAATTAGGCGTCTTGAGGGTACCCCTAATTATGGTCCCCGACAGTTTTAAATGGGGACAAGTTCTAAATAAGTGTCCCTTCTTGGAGCATTTAAAACAAACTTTATCATCCTTGTTAATAATCAAGTCATTTTTAATATAGGGACATGACCTAATCGAGTGCCCCTTTTCAAAGCATTCACTACACTTCTTACTTCTCTTAGTGTGAAGTGTGGCTTGATTATTACCTTGGATGTTACCTTTTATGGAGGCGTGGTTGAGGCTTTTGGAGGAGGCATTGATTTTCATCTTTTGTTCCTTCCTCTTAGCAATCCTCAAGTCCTTGACATTTTCTTCAAGGGATTTAGTGCATGCCACGGTTGTTCCAGTCTCAAGCTTCTTTACCATGTGATCACGGTTATCTTGAGAAGGTTGAGCAATGCACTTTCCTTTTAGTTGTGTCAAGCTCATTTTTAGCCTCTTATTTTCTTCTTTGAGCTTTTGATATGTATCATCATTTGTTCCTGCAAATTCTAGCTCAAAGGAAGGTTTGCTTGTCGACGTACAACAAGCATTAGCACATGGTAATGTAGTTTCAAATTGAATACATGTGCATGAGCGAGGTTGTTGGAATTTTAAGTTTTCTATCACAACCTCATGAGCAATATTTAATATGATATGATCATCCATAAGATTTTCATGAGAACATAGAAGCATATCATATTTTTCTTGAAAAGCTAGATTTTCAAATTTTAGCTTTTCTACTTGGTCCTTAAGTAAGGCATTCCTATTTACTAATTGAGCGATACAATGTAAAGAATTATCTTGCTCAATTGAAATAGTTTCATACCTTTGGACCAAATCAACATGAGAGCACTTTAGCTCCTCATGTTCTTTAGTCAACTCGTCCAAGCTTAGCATTTTTATGGAGAGAATATCTTCTAGCCTTTGACAAGCTTCACTTTGCTCTCTCGCTCTTTTTAGAAGTTTGAGCATGACTGCCTTATCTTCTTGGCTTAGGCGAACGTAGAGTTGCAAGAAGCTTCTTTCCTCCTCCTCATCCTCATTTGTGCTTCCGCTATTATTTTCATTAGCCACACAACATATGTGGGAATCGAAATGGGAAGATAAACCTTTTGGAGAGGTGGATTCATCATTTGGTCTCCATCGTTCATTTTCTTCTTCTTCCTTCAAAGAGTTAGTTTCACAAATACCAAAGGAAGTAGAGGCACAAAATGAACTATCATGTTTGGACTCATCAAATTTGCTTTTAATTCTAGTCCAAATATCATGCGCATCATGAATGGATTCATTATAATTTGATATGAAGGCATGATAATCTTCATTGCTAAGAGAATTAATCAAGATGTCATAAGCTAGGTAGTTTAAGCAAAAACATCTTTGATCCTCCTTGGAAATATTTTTTCTATTATAACTAGAGGGGAAGATACTCTTGTCTATAATTTGTTCTAATTGTGGATCTACAGTTCTAAAAGCATTTATCACCCTAGTAGACCAAGAATCATAATTAGAACAATCAGAAAGTAATATCTTAAGATTTACCACCTTGTTCTCCTTCGGAGTTGTCTTCTTGTTCTTTTGGGATCTTCTACGAGCCATCACTTCGAGTTGTTAGACTCAATATGAAGTGCCTAGCTCTGATACCAATTGAAAGTCGCCTAGAGGGGGGTGGATAGGCGAAACCTGAAAATTATAACTTTTCACCCCCACCTAGATCCCTTGATTAGTGGTTAGAACAAGATATACAATTATCGGAGAATAAAAACTAAGTCCTTGCTTGTAAAACGTATTGCTTTCAAATAATGCGGAATTGATAAAACTATACAACTAATAAGTCTATGAGAATAAAGCAAGAAGGCTTAGATAAGAAGAGCGATAACACAAGTTCTTTCTTGCAAGGTGTTGCTTTACTAAATGAGAATTTAGCTTGAAGCAACACCAAAAAGGTATTAGCAAAGAATAGTGCAAGAAAAACTTAGAAAGGGAAAGAACAAACAAATCACAAGCAATAAGCACATGAGACATGGGTGATTTGTTTTACCGAGGTTCGGCCCTCGAAGGCCTAGTCCCCGTTGAGGAGTCCACCAAGGACGGGTCTCTTTCAACCCTTTCCCTCTCTCCACTGATCATACAAGACCAGCGAGCTCTTCTTCTTTTCAAGGATCACTTAAGACCCCGCAAGGATCACCACACTCTTTGGTGTCTCTTGCTAGCTTTACAAGCCTCCAAAACTTTGGAGGAAGTTCAATGGAAGTCAAAACTCCATGCGCAAATGAACACAAAGATGTAGCACACACTATCTCTCAATGAATCTCACAAGGCACTAGTGCTAAACTCAAATGAGTAGCTCTCTCTTGCTTGCTCTCTCTTTTATGGCACTTGTGTTGGTTGTAGTGGTCTAAATCTTGTGTATAGGATGGATCAATGAATAGAGGTGGTTGGGAGGGCTTGAGTATGTCAACTAGATGACTTGGAATGTTGCTTGGGCTCCCACACCTTGAAGAGGCTGGTTGGGGTGGTATTTATAGCCACCATCCAAAATGTAGCCGTTGGAGAAGTCTGCTGGCGATGGGCGCATCGGACAGTCCGGTGTGCCACCACGTCATCCTCCCGTAAGGGCTTGGAGCTGATCGACCGTTGGAGGCTTTGTCCTCATGCGGCACCGGACAGTCTGGTGCGACACCGGATAGTCCGGTGCCCCTCTGACCAACTGCTTTGACTTCTGCTGTGATCACTGTGCTGCACTTTTCACTGTCAGAGTCGACCGTTGCGTGCAGATAGCCGTTGCTTCACTGGCGCACCAGACAGTCCGGTAGCCCACCGGATAGTCCGGTGAATTATAGCGGAGCTGCGCCTGAGAAATCTGAAGCTGAAGAGTTTGAGGTCGATCCTCCCTGGTGCACCGGACACTGTCCGGTGGCACACCGGACAGTCCGGTGCGCCAGACCAGGGAGCACTTCGGTTTCCTTTGCTCCTTTCTTTTTGAACCCTTTTTAATCTTTGTATTGGTTTTGAGTTGAACCTTTGGCACCTGGAGAACATATACTCTAGAGCAAACTAGTTAGTCCAATTGTTTGTGTTGGGCAATTCAACCACCAAAATCATTTATGAAAAGGTTTGACCCTATTTCCCTTTCAGGCGTGGCCCCCTCCCCCTACTCCCCTTGCGCGGCGTGGCCCCACCCGGCCCCACGCGGCGGCGCGGCCCCGTCCTGACCCCCTCCCCTCGCGCGGCGCGTGGCCTTGCTCGGCCCCTGCGTGCGGCTCCCTGGCGCCCCTGCGCGTGGTCCCTGCTCCCGGGCAGCGTGGTCCCCGGCGTGGCCCCTCGTGGCTCGCCCAGCGCAATCCCCCGCGCGCAGCCCCAGCGCGCGTGGCGATCGAATCCCGATTTAAGTAGTTTTTAAATTTAGTTTAATGAACGTGCTGCGTCGCGCGCTTTGTCGCGCAGCGAATTAGTTGATTTCAGATTCTATTGACGTGTTGCGTCGTGCGCTTCGTCGCGCGACGATTCATCTTAATTTTAGATTATTTAATATGTGGCGTCGCGCGTCCAATCATGCGACGTTTCATTTTAAATTCAGTTTAGATGGCGTATGTCGTTGTGCATTTCGTCGCGTGACGCTTAACGTCTCTTTATAATTAATGCAAGTGTCTCGTTGCGCGCTCCGTCACGCGACGAGTCGTTTATTTCTTAATTCAATTTAAGTGTTGTGTCGCGGGTTTTGCTGCGTGACAATCCTTTTAATTTACTTTTATCTATTCATAATAATTGAACATGGAACATGACTTTACCCTATGCTAAATGTGATGGCTAAATTAATATCGTTATGTTTAGATGAGTATTTTAATTTATAATCGTGTGATGTGATCGCTCGTCGGCCGTAGCCTCGACCGTTACTTTCCCTTTCTCGCTTAGTCGTAGGTGTGAGCCCTGCGTCGAACGTCTGTTTATTTATTGCATTCTATTGTTTGGTGTACTATTCTTTTGTATTAAATTTGTTGAATGTATGTTTGAAACTCGTATAGATAACGGTCAGTTGGCGGAGTCCGAAGGAGTTGCAGGTGAAGACCCTGAGCAATAGTCGGTTGGTGAAGGCAAGTGTCCCTTAACCCATCTGTGTCCTACTCATTCTTATAATCCATTCCCCGCATTTACACACTTTATACCTAAGGATTGACTAGCTTTTGTTTATCTTGTCCTTGTTTACCTATTTTGGTTGGGTTATTTTGGTTTAGCTATATGCTAGCGCTTCACATTAATCAATGGACATGATGAGATTATCTATGATACGCTGTTTTCCCTTTTGATTGGTGGTACTGTGACATTTAAGGGGGCTCGAGCTGTTTCTTGAGTGCCTCTCTGTAAGGACTGGTTTGTTGGATGACCGCCCGGGTGTCGGGTACCATAATTAGGGGTACCCCCAACGCTCCTAATCATGGCTGGTAGACACCCTCAGACCAACTGACGGGTGCGGTTCAGGTCAAGACTTCGTCTACCCGAGGGACGTGATCTCACCCAAGCCCAGCCTTGGGTTGGAACAGTAGTCCCAGACGAGTTCACGCCTCACCCGAGGGCCTCCTCAGGCAGCGGGCGCCCCCTCGGCTCTCCCGAGGCCCGGCTCGGGCAGGCTTCGTTGTGAAGCAACCTTGGCCAGACCGCCTCACCAACCGACCGCTTCGCAGGCGCATTAAATGCAGGGGATGCCTAACGTCGTATCCTGACACACGCGCCTCAGTCGAGCAGGCCGAAGTGACCGCAATCACTTCGCCCCTCTTCTTTACTGTCTGATATGACAGGAAAACAGCGCCGCTCGTTCTGCTCCGACGGCCGTGTCAGCCACCCCGGTGACGACTGACAACAAGTCATGATCAACCACTGAGTTCAGCCTCGGGCACAACAGGAAGCTTCGCCTCGCCCGACCTCATGCTCCGGCCTCGGGAGGAGGTTTCCGCGTCGCCCGACCTCAGGCTCCAGCCTCGGGAGGAGGTCTCCGCCTCGCCCGACCCCCGGACTCAGCCTCGACCCCGGTCTCGGGAGGAGGTCTCTGCCTCGCCCGACCCCCGGACTCGGCCTCGACCCTAGTCTCGGGAGGAATCACGTCCTCGCCCGACCTCGGCCTCGGCCTCAAGAGAAGTCTCCGCCTCGACCGACCTTGGGCTCGGACCGACCGCACTAACAGGGGGCACATCATTTCCCTATTCCTAGCCTGCTCAGGCTACAAGGAACAAGACTGGCGTCCCATCTGGCTTACCCCGGCGACGGGTAATGATGGTGCCCTGCGTGCACCATGACGCCGGTGGCTCTCAGCCCCTTACGACAGCAAGGAGACGTCAGCAGGATCCTTGCCACGCTGCCAGCTGTGCTCCTACAGGACTCAGGCGCTCCTCCGACGGCCACGCCATCACATGTACAGGGCCCAAGCTCTCCCCCAACGGCCACGTTGGCATGTACACAGGGCTTAGGCACTCCACTGCCGGACACGTTAGCGCATAGCTACGCCCCCCATTGTACGTCTGGACCCTCTCCTTGCCTCTATAAAAGGGAGGTCCAGGGCCACCCTGAGGGGGGTTCGTGCGAGGGAAGCGGCGGGCGGACTCTGTGTCTCTCTCTCCCTCACGCGACACGCTTGTAACCCCTACTACGAGCGGCACCCCTGGTGCAGGATAATACAAGGCTTGTCCCACCTCTTGTGTTCCATCCCGCGCCAACCCATCTGGGCAGGGGCACGCAGCAATTTCACTGGTCGATCCAAGGGACCCCCCCGGGTCCGAGACGCCGACAGCTGGCGTGCCAGGTAGGGGCCTGCTGCGTGTTAACGAACACCTTCCCGTTGAGTTCCAGATGGGGAGTCTTCAGCAACCTCTCCACCCCGGGACGGTGCTCCGCTTCGGGAGTCTCAAGTTCATGTCCCTCGACGACAGCTACGACATGGTACTCCTCCCCCCGCGGCGTGACGACAACGACGGTCTCCGACTCGCCCGGCGGCGGCGAGCTCTATGACAGCATCTCCCAGCGGCAGAAGAGGAGCACTTCGGTCGTCCCCGCCACCCTCCTCGTTGGAGGAGGCGGAGGCGAGGCAACCATGGCCACGCAGGAGGCGGCACCTTGTCGGATGTCGCACCAGAGTGAGTCGACGACGCCGACACTCCCCCGGGGGACATGTCAGGCATTATCCTCGCACCTGAGGCAACGGCGGGTGTCACTTCCCAGTGATGTGTCAGCCCCAAGCGGACTGATGATGCCAGCACCCTCGCAAAGGACCTGCTGGCCGTTACCCTCGTACCTGAGATGATGGTGTGCTCCGCCCCCGACGCGACTTCACCACCGTCCATCGACCAAGAGGTACTGTTCGTTTTCCATCCCGTACCTTTTCGGTTTAGCTTCAAATCCGCCTAGCGTCCTTGCTATGGTGAGTGCCTTCGTAAAGGCGTATCCAAACCTTCCGAGGTACCACATGTGGTCGACCTAGGACCGACTGACAGCCATCCCAACCTTCGGACCGGCGGGTTTTGAGGAGGAGGATGACCCTGACTCCGGTTGGGATTTCTCTGCCCTCAATGACCCCGGTGCCATGCGGGACTTCATGTCCGCATGTGACCACTGCCTCTCCGGTTGTTCTGACGATGGCCATGACCTTGACGACGAGGGTTACGGCCCATGTCGCGAATGTTACCACGTCGATCAGGGAGATCACAACAAAGGCAACCACCTCGGTATGCCAGAGGTTGACGATCCCCCTAGGCCCGCATCTTGCGTTGACATCCCGCGGGAGCTAGCTGTGGTCCCAGTCCCTGCGGGGGGGCAGGACATACAGCTCGAGCAAATCCGTGAGATGCAGGCCTGGGTCGACGGGGAAGCAAGCCGTCTTGTACAGCTCCGACAGAACATCGAACAGGAGTGGGCAGGCCGAACACTCGCCGGAGAAGCCTGTCATCGGGCCCAAGACATCCAGCGCCGCATCGTCGACAATGCCAGGACAGCGCTGCCCTCGGCCGTCAGCGGGTTCGGCCAGGACCTGGCTGCAGCGGCGATGCTGCTTCGAGCCATGCCGGAGCCATCCACCACCGAGGGACGGCGTATCCAGGGCGAACTCAAGAATCTCCTAGAAGGCACCGCGGTTCGACGAGCTGAGAGCTCCGCCTCCCACAGGCGAGCTGACCCCTCGGAGCATCACGCGGTGTCCTCCCAACGCATTCGAGAAGCCTCGGTCCATCCTAAGCGCACGCGGGACGAGGCGCCTGCCGCCTAGGAACGCCTCGGCAACGGGCACCACCATCTCGACCATCAAGCCCGCCTCGACGAGAAGGTGCGCCGAGGCTACCATCCCAGGCGTGGGGGACGCTGCAACAGTGAGGAGGATCGTAGTCCTTCGCCTGAACCACCTGGTCCACGAGTCTTCAGCCGAGCCATACGACGAGCGCCGTTCCCTGCCTGTTTCCGAGCCCCGGCTACCATCACTAAGTACTCGGGGGAGACGAGGCTGGAGCTGTGGCTCGCGGACTACCGACTGGCATGCCAGTTGGGAGGGGCGGATGATGACAACCTCATCATCCGTAATCTACCCCTTTTCCTCTCCGACGCCACCCGAGCCTGGCTGGAGCATCTGCCTCCTGCGCAGATCTCCGACTGGGATGATCTGGTCAAAGCTTTCGCGGGAAACTTCCAAGGCACGTACGTGCGCCCTGGGAACTCGTGGGACCTCCAAAGCTGCCGCCAGCAGCCAGGGAGTCCCTCCGAGATTACATCCGGCAGTTTTCAAAGCAGCACACCGAGCTGCCCAACGTTACCGACTCGGATGTCATCGGGGCTTTCCTCGCTGGCACCACTTGCCGAGACCTGGTGAGCAAACTGGGGCGCAAGACTCCCACCCGTGCGAGCGAACTGATGGATGTCGCCACCAAGTTCGCCTCGGGTCAAGAGGCGGTCGAAGCCATCTTTCGAAAGGACAAGCAGCCTCAGGGAGAGCCGAAGATAGACGCCCTTGAGGCGTCTGCCCAGCGGGGCACGAAGAAGAAGGCTAAAAACAAGTCACAAGCGAAGCACGACACAACAGACGCGAATCTCGTCGCTGCGGCCGAGCACAGGAACCCTCGGAAACCTCCTGGAGGGGCCGGGGCGTTCGACAAGATGCTCAAAGAGCCGTGCCCCTATCACCAGGGGCCCATCAAGCACAGCCTCGAAGAATGTGTCATGCTCCGGCGCTACTTCCATAAGACCGAGCCCCCGGCGGAGGATGGCAAGGGCCATGACAACGACAAGAAGGAGGGCGGCAAGGAAGAGGGATTCCTAGAAGTCCATAACTGCTTCATGATCTACGGCGGGCAGGTGGCGAACGCCTCAGCTCGGCACCGCAAGCAGGAGCGCCAGGAAGTCTGCTTGGTAAAGGTGGCGGCGCCAGTCTACCTAGACTGGTCCGACAAGCCTATCACCTTCGACCAAGGCGACCACCCCGACTTCGTGCCAAGCCCAGGAAGGTACCCGCTCATCATCGATCCGATCATCAGCAACGTTAGGCTCTCCAAGGTCCTCATGGACGGAGGCAGCAGTCTTAACATTGTCTACGCCAAGACCCTTGAACTCTTAGGGGTTGATCGGTCCGAGGTCTGGGCCGATGCGGCACCCTTCCACGGGATCGCGCCCGGGAAGCGAATCCTACCCCTCGGACGGATCGACTTACCAGTCTGCTTCGGAACTCCCTCTAACTTCCGAAAGGAAGCTCTCACCTTTGAGGTCGTCAGGTTCTGAGGAACCTACCATGCGGTATTGGGAAGACCATGCTACGCCAAGTTCATGGCCGTCCCCAACTACACCTACCTCAAGTTCAAGATGCCGGGCCCGAATGGGATCATCACCGTCGGATCCACGTACCGCCACACGTACGAATGCGACATGGAGTGCGTGGAGTACGCCGAGGTTCTCGCCGAGTCTGAGGCCCTCATCGCCGACCTGAAATGCCTCTCCAAGGAGGCGCCCGACGCGAAGCGGCACGCTGGCAACTTCAAACCAGTTGAAGCGGTCAAGTCCGTCTCTCTCGACCCCAGCAACGACGCCAACAAGAAAGTTTGGATCGGCTCCGAGCTCGACCCCAAATAGGAAGCAGTGCTTGTCGACTTTCTCCGTGCAAACGCCAAAGTCTTTGCATGGAGTCCCTCGGACATGCCCGGCATACAGAGGGATGTCGTCGAGCACTCACTGGACATCAGAGCTTGTAGAGCCCAAAATTTGTATCAGACAAAATAATAATAATAAAAAAATAAATAAATAAATATAATTATGTTAGTGTTTTAGGAATATATTAAAATTCTCCAACAATTTGGAATTGGAATACCTTATGGTATGGGGCTCATTGTGAGGAAGCTACAATCCCTAAAATAAACATGTTTTCTAATAGTCATTAAATAAAAGGATTCTATTTAAGTTCCTATTGGACGAATTGTATAATTAAATTAACACATCTAAAGATTAAACATTTGTTCATTCTAAAATAAGCAACGAATATTTATTAACCTTTGATCTTGGCACACATTCAATGTACCACTGATCAAAAGGGGATAATATGGGATCATTTCATTTGACCAAATAAATATTTGATATATAAAATAAAATAAACCACGTATAACATGTTGGAGTTTTGTTTGGACACTTAAATATACTTTAAGTTTAAACTCTATGTTAACTTAATTCGAAATTTGAATTTGAATTTAATAAGAAATTAGGAAAGAAAATAAAAAGAAGAAAAATAAGAAGACCTACCTCTGCTTGGGCCCAAATCCCACTCGGCCGGCCCGTCCCCCTTGCTCCCACGCAGCCCAAACTCGCTCGGCCCACCTCCTCTTTACCGTGCCGCGCCGTTCAGTTTCTCTCTGGCACTTGGGACCTACTTGACAGGCTTCCTTCTTCCTCGCGAATAGGCTTGAACAAACCCAGTCACGCTCGCCGACCTGTGCGTCCGAGCCGTGATTCCCGGAAAGTGCTCCGTGAATCTCTCTGGATGGTTAGGATCCGACCGCGCCTTGGGGCTATATAACGTAGGCATCCCTCAATCGATCAACAGGTGGTCACCCGCGTCGTGTGCCAGGGCAATACACAGAGGTAGGATGGAGCTCACCCGCCGTCGATGCAATCTGCACCCAGGACCGCTTATCCTCGGGTGATGGCTCTTATGGCATCGCCTGGGTCCGCTGGTCGCATCCGCGGACTCGTGGTGGTCGAAAAATCGCGGTGTCATTGGGAATGGCTCGCCGGTGATCCTCTCCATCGCTGCACCGTGGGCAACCTTCCATCGCCCATCGTACCTTGTAAGTCTCGGGCCGTTAGCTTCGCTTTGATCTACGCATAGTGAATCACCCGGCCGATTGGAGGTTAGGGCGGTAGTACGGGTGATCACAGTGGCTCAGGAATGGCGCCGCCGTGCGGCGGAGGGTGGCACTGCCGCGCCGGTGCTTGGCTGGAGGACAGTGATAACGCGGTGGCCGTCAGATGATGAGGGAACGACTGGGATTAGAATAACGTGAACCGGATGGCTCGGGTGAGCGGGGCCGTCCGATTTCGATCGTGCATTCGAGAGTCGGGATAGGATAATTAAATCTAGAGCGTCAAAATCAGATCCATCGGCTACGATCCAGTACCGGTTCAGATGAAGAGTGATCTAATCTGCGCCATTAGATTTTGATCCAACGGCCCAGATACAATCATACCCCTTCGGCGTGTACATTTCTTAAAGAACCCTTCTATTTATGGTAAATCAAACCCGCCGTTCTATTGCACTGTGCTCTGTGCCTTAGGAAATTTACACCGAGGGCCCCTGGGTTTCTCTGATTTTGAGGCCCAGTCCAGGACCTTATAAAACCAGTGAAAATGATTATTAAATAGATTTTTAATAGGAAAATAATTGCTAGAACTTTATAAATTCATAGAAAATTCATACTAACTCCAAATTCATCCATCCCACTTTCTAAAATTTTGTAATTTTATTCTCTACCACCTAGAACCTCTGTTTTGGCATGAATGGCTCATTTAAATTTATTTAATACTTAATCTTGTATTAAATACATAAAAGCTACAGAAATTCATAACTTGAAAAATATAACTCCAAATTTAGTGATTCCAGTTCCTATGGTTTCATTTTAATGTGTAGGTTTTTACTGTGTATTTTATTTACATGTTTGGTGTAATGTTAATTTTGCCTATACAATGTTTGTTTGTATTGCTACGACTAGAGCGAGGTCACGAGTCCTCTGAAGATCATCCTGGTACCTGGAATCTCAAGGCCCAGGCAAGTTGTGCCCTTGATCACTTCTTTTTACCCAGCCATGTTCTGATTAATCATAATGATCTGCATAGGTTAATTTTGATGGGACCCAATAGGTTACCCTAGTTTGTCTATCTTTATACCTTGTTTACCACTGAACTTTCTGGGTAGTACTTGCTAGTGCTATATGTGGTTTTGGGTATGGAGATACATTATTCATGATTACACTTTTGTTATCAGTTGTTATTTATTGTTCATGATAAGATCATTATGTTAATTGGAACATGGAGCGACCACCCGGGAAAACAGTGCTACCACAAGGGAGGAATGGGACCCCTTGGCTGATTAATTAGGAAAGCTAGTGGAAGACTACCTTACCCGAAAGGGGCAAGGGCAGTAGGGGAGTGGTCAGTGTAGGGAGGCCCTCGGGAGGATTTTGCTGCGATGGCGGTCCTGCAAGGGATTCCTGCATTGGAACTTCCTATAAACTGTAGCGGGTTTTCGGAAGCTAGTGGAACTTTGTAAAGGCCTCGTAGTGGATCCCTAGCCATTCACCTCGGTAGTGTCTAAGGGCCTTGCAAACCCTGGCGACATGGGATACACGACTTGTGGGTAAAGATGCGCAACCTCTGCAGAGTGTAAAACTGGTATACTAGCCGTGCTCACGGTCAAGAGCAGCTCGGACCCTCACATGATTAATTTATGGAACTAAATTCAATTTGTCATATGCATTGCATTGCAGGTGGTGTTGTTACTTTTGTTCTATTACTTAATTGGGTTTGGTATTTACTTATACTTAGTAACTGCTAATAAAATTTTGACCAACTTTAAAAGCAATGCTCAGCTCTAACCATCTTCTTTGGTAAGCCTTACACTT
This sequence comes from Zea luxurians, assembly GCA_029449295.1. Classification (NCBI taxonomy): domain Eukaryota; kingdom Viridiplantae; phylum Streptophyta; class Magnoliopsida; order Poales; family Poaceae; genus Zea; species Zea luxurians. The sequence continues at coordinate 145,746 of JAOPSE010000512.1, read as the reverse complement.
CACGTGAGCTCCCACCTTTGGCGAGTTCATGCACATTATTCCCCACAACTTGTTGAGCGATGAACGTATGTGAGCTCACTCTTGCTGTCTCACATACACCACAGGTCAAGAGCAGGTACCGCAGGATGATGCTCATGGAGGATGCTGCGATGAGTTCGTGAGTGGTCTAGGCCGTCGTCTCCCAGTCAACTTTGGGTTGCTGGACCGTTGTCTCCTTATAATGTAATTATTTATTTTGTATAGAACTCCTGTTATATATAAAGATGTGACATTCGATCCTGTGCCACTATACATCATATGTGTGAGACTTGGTCCCAGCATACCTGGTGTTTATGTTAGCGCCCGGGTTTTGGACCCCTAAAATCCGGGTGTTACAGAAGTGGTATCAGAGGAATGTTGACTGTAGGACGAAACCTAGATAGAACTGGACAACCATTGTCTACTTACCTTTGCTACTCTGATTCCTATCTAAACTTTTCTCAATCTTTTCTCATCTATTTCCGCTATACTCTGATTATTCTTACCTTTTCCTTCTAAAGACAAATGTGGATTTCACACTTTGAAATCCTGTGCCTAAAGTGACTTTAGGAATAGGAGACCTAATCCTAAGAACAAAAACAAAACTATTTTTATAAGTGTCTATGTATTTGAATGTTTGTTCTTATGATGTCTGTCTGATTTGGATCTTTGATTGAGTGTGATTAGTTGTGGAGTAATGTCCACAATTACATCTGCATATACATATAGAAAAAAAATGCTTATAAAAGTAACTAGACAAATTGGATTATCCCTCATTAAAAAAAATGTATCTAGCTTAATAGATTCATCTCATCTTAAGAGATTCTATCCTACACTCATAGATCTATCTTATCTCAAAAGGTCTTAACTTATCCTAATGTATATAGATCCATCTTATCTTGAGAGGTTTTCTCTTATCTTAATAGGTTTATCTTATCTTGAAGGATTCATCTTATCCTAACCACTTTACTTATCTCATCCTAATAGATCTAACTGGTCTCAAAAGATTCTATCTTATCTTTATGGATTCATCTTGACCTAATAAGCATATTTACCTCACCCTAGTAACAACCAAGATCTAATCCAAAGTAATTAGATATTATCTAGTCTAATCTAGTTATATCCAACCTAATCCAGATTCTATCTAATCTAAATATGACCCAATCTAAAAGTGAGTTATTTAATAAATTAGTTAGTACTAGTGAAATGGATTAGACCTCACTCCTATAAAAATGATTTAAGCTAAATTGATGCCCTAGATTAACTTGACCATATACATATGCAACCACCTCCGATAGTTGCATAATCCCTCTGTGTTAACCTAATAGAGCTTCTGACCTACCTACACCGTATACCCCATCCTATCTCAAAAGATTTTAACATATCCTAACAAGATATATCCTACCCTGATAAATTTATCTAACTTAAACTAGTCTAATCTAGATCATATCTAACCTAATATGTTCTAATCTAGTGTGAGTTACTTAATGCTGGTACAAGGATTAAGCCATACTCTTAAGTCACTTAAGCCCAAGTTAGTGTCATAGATCAACTCAACCATACACTCCCAATAAATTGCACAATCCATTTATGTGAACCTATTGATTAAAAAAAATGTCCTGCTCATAGACCCAACTATCTTAACTATATCTCCCTAGCTCAGATGAAGACACCAAGATTGGAGACCGAAGATGATCAACCTCATTAAGAAAGGAATAAACACCAACTCAAGTCTTCAAGGATCAAGCGGGATCACCAGATGAGTCAAAAGCCACAATCTAGGATGGAATCTTTTCTTACCCTACACTTTCTTAACCAAACCTATATATATGCTCTAAAGGCATCTTCTATCCTACATAATAAAGTGGACATACATATATATACCCATGCTCTCCGAATCACCCGCTTTTGACTATAAAATACTCTGGATATTTGAAACAATTATAAACTAAAAGTTGAATTACAAGCCAATCGTTTTGTATTCCTTTCCTTACAAATCTCGAGGACGAGATTTTTGTTAAGGGGGGTAGGATTTGTAGAGCCCAAAATTTGTATCAGACAAAATAATAATAATAATAAAAAATAAATAAATAAATATAATTATGTTAGTGTTTTAGGAATATATTAAAATTCTCCAACAATTTGGAATTGGAATACCTTATGGTATGGGGCTCATTGTGAGGAAGCTACAATCCCTAAAATAAACATGTTTTCTAATAGTCATTAAATAAAAGGATTCTATTTAAGTTCCTATTGGACGAATTGTATAATTAAATTAACACATCTAAAGATTAAACATTTGTTCATTCTAAAATAAGCAACGAATATTTATTAACCTTTGATCTTGGCACACATTCAATGTACCACTGATCAAAAGGGGATAATATGGGATCATTTCATTTGACCAAATAAATATTTGATATATAAAATAAAATAAACCACGTATAACATGTTGGAGTTTTGTTTGGACACTTAAATATACTTTAAGTTTAAACTCTATGTTAACTTAATTCGAAATTTGAATTTGAATTTAATAAGAAATTAGGAAAGAAAATAAAAAGAAGAAAAATAAGAAGACCTACCTCTGCTTGGGCCCAAATCCCACTCGGCCGGCCCGTCCCCCTTGCTCCCACGCAGCCCAAACTCGCTCGGCCCACCTCCTCTTTACCGTGCCGCGCCGTTCAGTTTCTCTCTGGCACTTGGGACCTACTTGACAGGCTTCCTTCTTCCTCGTGAATAGGCTTGAACAAACCCAGTCACGCTCGCCGACCTGCGCGTCCGAGCCGTGATTCCCGGAAAGTGCTCCGTGAATCTCTCTGGATGGTTAGGATCCGACCGCGCCTTGGGGCTATATAACGTAGGCATCCCTCAATCGATCAACAGGTGGTCACCCGCGTCGTGTGCCAGGGCAATACACAGAGGTAGGATGGAGCTCACCCGCCGTCGATGCGATCTGCACCCAGGACCGCTTATCCTCGGGTGATGGCTCTTATGGCATCGCCTGGGTCCGCTGGTCGCATCCGCGGACTCGTGGTGGTCGAAAAATCGCGGTGTCATTGGGAATGGCTCGCCGGTGATCCTCTCCATCGCTGCACCATGGGCAACCTTCCATCGCCCATCGTACCTTGTAAGTCTCGGGCCGTTAGCTTCGCTTTGATCTACGCATAGTGAATCACCCGGCCGATTGGAGGTTAGGGCGGTAGTACGGGTGATCACAGTGGCTCAGGAATGGCGCCGCCGTGCGGCGGAGGGTGGCACTGCCGCGCCGGTGCTTGGCTGGAGGACAGTGATAACGCGGTGGCCGTCAGATGATGAGGGAACGACTGGGATTAGAATAACGTGAACCGGATGGCTCGGGTGAGCGGGGCCGTCCGATTTCGATCGTGCATTCGAGAGTCGGGATAGGATAATTAAATCTAGAGCGTCAAAATCAGATCCATCGGTTACGATCCAGTACCGGTTCAGATGAAGAGTGATCTAATCTGCGCCATTAGATTTTGATCCAACGGCCCAGATACAATCATACCCCTTCGGCGTGTACATTTCTTAAAGAACCCTTCTGTTTATGGTAAATCAAACCCGCCGTTCTATTGCACTGTGCTCTGTGCCTTAGGAAATTTACACCGAGGGCCCCTGGGTTTCTCTGATTTTGAGGCCCAGTCCAGGACCTTATAAAACCAGTGAAAATGATTATTAAATAGATTTTTAATAGGAAAATAATTGCTAGAACTTTATAAATTCATAGAAAATTCATACTAACTCCAAATTCATCCATCCCACTTTCTAAAATTTTGTAATTTTATTCTCTACCACCTAGAACCTCTGTTTTGGCATGAATGGCTCATTTAAATTTATTTAATACTTAATCTTGTATTAAATACATAAAAGCTACAGAAATTCATAACTTGAAAAATATAACTCCAAATTTAGTGATTCCAGTTCCTATGGTTTCATTTTAATGTGTAGGTTTTTACTGTGTATTTTATTTACATGTTTGGTGTAATGTTAATTTTGCCTATACAATGTTTGTTTGTATTGCTACGACTAGAGCGAGGTCACGAGTCCTCTGAAGATCATCCTGGTACCTGGAATCTCAAGGCCCAGGCAAGTTGTGCCCTTGATCACTTCTTTTTACCCAGCCATGTTCTGATTAATCATAATGATCTGCATAGGTTAATTTTGATGGGACCCAATAGGTTACCCTAGTTTGTCTATCTTTATACCTTGTTTACCACTGAACTTTCTGGGTAGTACTTGCTAGTGCTATATGTGGTTTTGGGTATGGAGATACATTATTCATGATTACACTTTTGTTATCAGTTGTTATTTATTGTTCATGATAAGATCATTATGTTAATTGGAACATGGAGCGACCACCCGGGAAAACAGTGCTACCACAAGGGAGGAATGGGACCCCTTGGCTGATTAATTAGGAAAGCTAGTGGAAGACTACCTTACCCGAAAGGGGCAAGGGCAGTAGGGGAGTGGTCAGTGTAGGGAGGCCCTCGGGAGGATTTTGCTGCGATGGCGGTCCTGCAAGGGATTCCTGCATTGGAACTTCCTATAAACTGTAGCGGGTTTTCGGAAGCTAGTGGAACTTTGTAAAGGCCTCGTAGTGGATCCCTAGTCATTCACCTCGGTAGTGTCTAAGGGCCTTGCAAACCCTGGCGACATGGGATACACGACTTGTGGGTAAAGATGCGCAACCTCTGCAGAGTGTAAAACTGGTATACTAGCCGTGCTCACGGTCAAGAGCAGCTCGGACCCTCACATGATTAATTTATGGAACTAAATTCAATTTGTCATATGCATTGCATTGCAGGTGGTGTTGTTACTTTTGTTCTATTACTTAATTGGGTTTGGTATTTACTTATACTTAGTAACTGCTAATAAAATTTTGACCAACTTTAAAAGCAATGCTCAGCTCTAACCATCTTCTTTGGTAAGCCTTACACTTCACGTGAGCTCCCACCTTTGGCGAGTTCATGCACATTATTCCCCACAACTTGTTGAGTGATGAACGTATGTGAGCTCACTCTTGCTGTCTCACATACACCACAGGTCAAGAGCAGGTACCGCAGGATGATGCTCATGGAGGATGCTGCGATGAGTTCGTGAGTGGTCTAGGCCGTCGTCTCCCAGTCAACTTTGGGTTGCTGGACCGTTGTCTCCTTATAATGTAATTATTTATTTTGTATAGAACTCCTGTTATATATAAAGATGTGACATTCGATCCTGTGCCACTATACATCATATGTGTGAGACTTGGTCCCAGCATACCTGGTGTTTATGTTAGCGCCCGGGTTTTGGACCCCTAAAATCCGGGTGTTACAGAGCTGGAGCCCGACCCGTGAAGCAAACCCTGCGCCGTTTTGATGAAGAAAAGCGTAGGGTCATAGGCGAGGAGATCCACAAGCTACTCGTGGCAGGGTTTATCAAAGAGGTATTCCATCCCGAATGGTTAGCTAACCCTGTTCTTGTAAGGAAGAAGGATGGGAAATGGAGGATGTGTGTAGACTACACTGGTCTAAACAAAGCATGTCCGAAAGTTCCCTATCCTCTACCTCGCATCGATCAAATCGTGGACTCCACTGCTGGGTGCGAAACCCTGTCATTCCTCAATGCCTACTCAGGCTATCACCAAATCAAGATGAAAGAGTCCGACCAGCTCGCGACTTCTTTCATCACACCTTTTGGCATGTACTGTTACACTACAATGCCATTTGGTTTGAGGAATGCAGGCGCCACTTACCAGAGGTGCATGAACCACGTGTTCGGAGAGCACATCGGCAGAACGGTCGAGGCTTACGTCGACGACATCATTGTCAAGACGAAGAGAGCCCCCGACCTCCTCTCTGACCTTGAAACGACATTCAAGTGTCTAAGAGCGAAAGGCGTGAAACTCAATCCTGAGAAGTGTGTCTTCGGAGTCCCCCGAGGCATGCTTGTTGGATTCATCGTCTCCGAGCGGGGCATCGAGGCCAATCCGGAGAAAATCGCGGCCATCACCAACATGGGACCGATCAAAGATTTGAAAGGAGTACAGAGGGTCATGGGATGCCTTGCGGCTCTGAGCCGCTTCATCTCACGCCTTGGCGAGAAAGGATTGCCTCTATACCGCCTCTTAAGGAAGGCCGAGTACTTCACTTGGACCCCCGAGGTCGAGGAAGCCCTCGGAAACCTTAAAGCGCTCCTTACGAACACACCCATCCTGGTGCCCCCCGCTGCAGGAGAAGCCCTCTTGATCTACGTAGTCGCGACTACTCAGGTGGTCAGCGCCGCGATCGTAGTCGAGAGACGAGAAGAAGGGCATGCACTGCCCGTCCAGAGGCCAGTCTACTTCATCAGCGAAGTGCTTTCCGAGACCAAAGTCCGCTACCCACAGATCTAGAAGCTGCTCTACGCAGTGATTCTGACATGGCGAAAGTTGCGACACTACTTCGAGTCTCATCCGGTGACTATGGTGTCATCCTTCCCCCTGGGGGAGATCATCCAGTGCCGCGAGGCCTCGGGTAGGATAGCAAAGTGGGCGGTGGAACTTATGGGCGAAACGCTATCATTCGCTCCTCGGAAGGCCACAAAATCCCAGGTCTTGGCGGACTTCCTGGCTGAGTGGACTAACACCCAGTTACCGACAACTCCAATCCAGCCCGAGCTCTGGACCATGTACTTCGATGGGTCACTCATGAAAACAGGAGCAGGCGCTGGCCTGCTCTTCGTTTCACCCCTCGGAAAACATCTCCGCTACGTCATTCGCCTCCATTTTCCTGCATCAAACAACATGGCCGAGTACGAGGCTCTGGTTAACGGGCTGCGCATCGCCATCGAGCTAGGGGTCCGGCGCCTCGACGCTCGAGGCGACTCACAGCTTGTCATCGACCAAGTTATGAAGAACTCCCACTGTCGTGACCAGAGGATGGAAGCCTACTGCGACGAAGTCCGGCGCTTGGAAAACAAGTTCTATGGGCTGGAGCTCAACCACATCGCCCGACAGTACAACGAGACTGTGGACGAGCTGGCGAAAATAGCCTCGGGGTGAACGACGGTTCCCCCGGACATCTTCTCCAGAGACCTACATCAACCATCCGTCAAGATCGACGACGCGTCCGAGCCTGAGGAAGCCTCGGCCCAGCCTGAGGTACCCTTGGCCGAGCCTGAGGTACCCTCGGCCGAACCCGAGGCACCCTCGGCCATCGAGGAAGAGGCCTTGCCCGTCGAGGAGGAACAGAATGGGATCACGCCAGATCCGAACTGGCAGACCCCGTACCTAGAATATCTCCTACGAGGAGAGCTTCCCATCGATAAGACCAAAGCTCGGCGGCTGGCTCGGCACGCCAAGTCATTCGTCTTGCTGGGTGATGAAAAAGAGCTCTATCACCGTAGCCCCTCGGGCATCCTCCAGCGCTGCATATCTATCGCCCAAGGACAAGAGCTGTTGAAAGAAATACACTCGGGGGCTTGCGGCCACCATGCAGCACCTCGAGCCCTCGTGGGGAATGCCTTCCGACAAGGTTTCTACAGGCCAACCGCGGTGGCCGACGCCACTAGGATTGTGCGCTCCTGCCGGGGGTGTCAATTCTACGCAAAGCAGACGCGTCTGCCCGCTCAGGCCTTGTAGACGATACCCATCACCTGGCCATTTGCTGTGTGGGGTCTAGACCTCATCGGTCCCTTGCAGAAGGCACCCGGGGGCTTCTCGCACCTTCTGGTCGCCATCGACAAATTCTCCAAGTGGATCGAGGTCCGACCCTTGACCAGCATCAGGTCCGAGCAGGTGGTGGCGTTTTTCACCAACATCATCCATCGATCCGGGGTCCCAAACTCAATCATCACCGACAATGGCACGCAATTCACCAGAAAAAAGTTCCTGGACTTTTGCGACGGCCACCACATCCCTGTGGACTGGGCCGCCGTAGCTCATCCCATGACGAATGGGCTGGTGGAGCGTGCCAACGGTATGATTTTGCAGGGGCTCAAACCAAGGATCTACAACGACCTCAACAAGTTCGACAAGCGGTGGATGAAAGAGCTACCCTCGGTAGTCTGGAGTCTGAGGACGACGCCGAGCCGCGCCACGGGTTTTTCGCCATTCTTTCTAGTCTATGGGGCCGAGGCCGTCCTCCCCACGGACTTAGAATATGGCTCCCCGAGGACCAAGGCGTATGACGACCGAAGCAACCAGACCAGCCGAGAAGACTCGTTGGACCAACTCGAGGAGGCTCAGGACGTTGCCTTACTACATTCGGCACGGTACCAGCAGTCGCTGCGGCGCTACCACGCCCGAAGCGTTCGGTCCCGAGGCTTCCAAGTGGGAGACTTGGTGCTTCGCCTGCGACAGGACGCCCGAGGGCGCCACAAGCTCACTCCTCCCTGGGAAGGGCCCTTCATCATCGCCAAGATCTTGAAGCCCAGAACATACAAGCTGGCCAACGACCAAGGCGAGGTCTACAGCAACGCTTGGAACATCCAACAGCTACGTCGCTTCTACCCTTAAGATGTTTTAGGTCGTTCATGTACCTCGTTTACATACACAAAGTCTAACCATCAAGGAAGGGTCGGCCTTGCCTCAGCAAAGCCCGACCCTCCCTCGGGGGCTAGAAGGGGGGAACCCCCTCTGCATCAAAATTTTCCTTGGAAAAATTTTCTACCAAAACAACCTTTCGTGCCTTCGACTTCTGTATCGATAGCGGGATCCTAAAAACGACGAGAGTACACGTAAGCGACATGGCCGACCGAGCCGAGGGACACCTACGCCTCCGGGATACGGATACCCCACTTTCCACCTTCTGCGAAAAGTAACTCTCGCTCGGACAAGTGGTTCTGCTACCAACGAACAAGTCATGGCGCACGAAACAAGAGGAAAAGAAAGCGTAACTTCATGGTACGACGATGAAAGTGTTTAGGCCTCGGCAGCCGCAAAGAACACACGCATGCTACGAATAAACTGCTCTAGCAGGATCAAGCGTCGGTAGGGGAAGCAGCTGCGCCCTCGGCGTCATTCCCGCCTCCGGCGAGGTCTGGCCCAGCCTCGGGTGACGACACGGGTGGAAGGATCTCCACCTCAAAGGAGGAGGCCAGCATCGCGCTCGGGCCCTCGGCGGGCACGTCAAGCCTCTGGACCTCGGCTAGGGCGATCTCGTCATCATCGGGTAGACAGTACCCCTCGCTGACCCGCTCCAAGTCCACATCATAGTGGGAAGCGAACACGGCGAAGGCCCGCCTAACGCCGTGATGCAGCGCCTCATGGAGTCTTCTGCGCACATGGTCGTCCAAGGCCCGCAGATGACTCTAGGGGGAGCTACCTGAGGGGACGTCGTCGAGGTCAAAGGCTCGGCAAAAGCCCGAGATAGCCTCGGACATAGTCACACGGTCGGCCTCATTTTGCTCAACCGCCCGGGCGTGCGCCTTGGCGGACTCATTAAGAGCCCTCTCAAGCTCTGCACATAGCCGATCAAAATTCTTCAGACACAAGTTGAAGAGTGAAGTGAAATTGAAGTCGCGAAGCAGACGACACGTACCTTCAGCCCGGGCATGCTCCTGCGAGGCCACGACTTGGGCTGACTGGGCTGATCCGATGGCCACGGCCAGGTCCACCGCAAGGGCCCCGGCCCGAGCAGACGCCTCTGCCAGCTGACCCTCAAGGGCCTCCGCCCGGCCCGCGGCCTGGGCAGCTTGGTTCCAAGATTGGTCCCGCTCGTCGATGGCCTGGCCGAGCTCCAGCTGCCACTGTTGTGCCTCCGTCTGTGCCGCTGCTACCTCCGCCCGCGCCACCGCTGCCTCCGCCTTCAGATCATCACGAAGCAGCTGAAGGTTCGCTAGCTCGGTGCCCTGTTGGGCAAGGCACTCGTTAGCCTGGGCAAGTGCGGCCCTCTGGGACCGCAGCGAACCCCAGACGCCGCTCTCATGGCGGATGAATAGCGACTTGGCGGTGCTTACATCCGCCAGTTCCTGAGCAAGGAAGACAAGATATTACAAAGAATGCCTTGGCCACACGAGGTACGCGACTGAAATCCTTACCAGGAGGACCCTGGGAACGTCCCTGGAAAGGATCTCCATGGTCGACCGAAGCGACACCATCGCCGCCTCGGCATACTCACGGAGCTCATCCCGAGACTGCTCCTCCTGCTCATCGTTGAGGACGAGGAGGGGTTTCGAGGCGCCGCGGCTCCAGAACAGGAAGGCCTGCCCACACCACTCATTGGGGTTGCGCTGCATGGGGATGAGGGCACCGCCCCCCGAGAAGGGCCGCGGTGTTGAGTGCTCCTCCACCAAGGCGTCGGGTTCCCCTGCAGTCAACACGTCGGGCACCCTCGCCACCGACGCGCTGGGTTTCCCCTCGGCTAAGGTGGCGGGATTCCGGTCACCGACCTCGGCAACAGCGTTGGCCCCCTCCTCAGGGCCAGGAACGGGGAGATCAGGGACGGTGGATGGCTCCGCGGGCGAATCAACAACGACCACGGTAGAAGTCGATGCTGACACGGGTAACACGTCAGGCGGGCTCAGAGCCACGGCCGCATTAGCAGCCCCCCCGGCACGACGACCGCCCCGATGAAGGGGTCGGCCTGGGAAGCTTGCTCCATGTCAGCTCGTGCTGCCTGGGCCCCCCGCTCAAGAGCATCCTGTGCGGAGGCCACCCAACCGGCATGGCATGCCGCGGCACCAGCTGCAGACGCCGGCACCGTCTTAAGGGCCTTTGTGAGGGTCAGGCCGGTCAGACCCTGCCTCCGCTTGCTGAAAGGAATAAAGAAAGCAAGTTCAAGGCACGCGACGAAAGAAGCTAAAACAGAGGCATTCTCATACACTTACCCGCTCCGGACCAAGGCCAATCGTGCCTGTGGGGAGGTCACTCGGGCCTCGATCCCCGCGGGCGCTGCCAATGGTTGCCCTGCTACCGACTTTGGCGCCGCTCCCACCTCGGGCGCCCGAGGTGCCGAAGGAGCAGCCTGCCCAGGCGTCACCGCAGCGGCTGGAGGGTTGACCTCCTGCGCGACCGGCACGGGCACTTGCCCCTAGAAGACAGAGGGGTCGGCCTGACTCCTCGGAGTCAACGCAGCCACCCTGGCCGAGGGGCCAGGTGCCCCCTCGGCCTACCTCCGCTCCTCGGACTGGGACCCTGATGTCCCGGCCTCAGGCACTGCTGGTACCAGCCCACTTGGAGGCTGGCACGCAACCCCTGGCCCGGCCCCGGGTCCGGGCTGAGGCCAAGATGGGCCATCATGTCGTCATCCTCGTCATCATCATCGTCATCGGGCGTCTCCGGCGACGGCTCCCTCGGGAGCCTGTCCCTCTCTTATCTCCGACGACGCTTCTCCAAGGCGTCCCGAGCTCGCATCCGCTCGCGAGCCCGAGCCTTCTCCGCGTCCTCCTTCTTCTTCTCCTCCGTGGAAATCCTCCACGCGGCTCGGTCCACCGCGTCCTCCGGGACCCGCGGCGGGGCGGGTTTGTAAAAACTTAACCCCTGGAAGAGCAAAGACCCCAACAGTGGGAATCGGAGGCAACTCGGCGCAGTACGAGAGAAGGATCGGATACTTACTAGGGAAACATACCCATGGTCGGGACGCATCGCAGGATGGGTAAGGGCACCGGCCTCTAGCCTCCCTACCGTACCCGCTACTCGCACGTGGAGGTCGTCGTCAGGAAGGGAGGCACCCCAACGCCAGTTGCTGCCGGCGGCGGCCACCACTCGTTGAGAAAACGACGGGAGCCTCCCATCATCGTTCCGGAGATAAAACCATCAGAGCTGCCACCCCTTGTTCGAAGACACAAGGATGGCAGGGATGTACTGCTGCGCGCGCCCCTGCCTCAGCTGGAGGGTGCAACCGCCGGCCCGCACCACCATACGGACGTTCTTCGTGTCTGTCATTAGGGCGAAGAGCTCCGCGGAGAAGAGGTGGGTCCACAGATCCCAATGAACCTCGATCACCAGAAAACCCTCACAAACCACCGCGAATATGGCCGCTTGCGCAATGGAGTTGGGGTTGAGGTTGTGCAGCTCCACCCTGTAGTGGTGCAGGAGCGCCCGCATAAAGCAGCTCGCTGGCACTCCAAACCCCCGCTCATGGAAAGCGATGCAGCTAACCACGTACCCTGGCGGCGGGGAAGGGACGGCCTCGCTCGGGGCCATCCACTCCGGCTGCGCCCCACCAGAGAGGGGACAGAGCAGACCATCAGCGACGAGGGCCTCCAGATCCTTCACGACGACGGTGGAGGAGGGCCATGGGTCGCACGGCGACCAGAGCAAAAGGCAGGCGCAAATGGCAGAGTGACGAACCACTGCCGGCCCTCGTTCCGAGTATATAAAGGCCCGGGCGAGAACCATTCAAAAACATTGCCCGAACTCACCGCAAAATTCAAAACTCGAAGAAAAAGCGATCTTCCCGTTCCTCGAACGGCTCGCACGCGCAACGGGCGCCACACGAATCGCCTGTCCCATCGCATTAACTTCCCGACGGAGTAGGCGACACCTCTGGCAGGCGAGGCGGGCGCCGCTTCACATTCGCCATAATGACCGCGTCAAATAAGGTGTGCCACCTTATTTAAATTCATATCCTTCCCCTCCTCCTCCTCTCTCTCTCTCTCTTGCAACAGGGACTGGGAAAGGGGATGTCGTGGAAAGGATCCTTCTCGGCGAAGGAAGCGGGCCCCAAGCCCTCATACTGATCAGGGGTTTGAAGGCTGGCCCCTCGGAAGGGTTTCGACAGCCGCCCCAGAGCACACGGACTTCAAGCCCATTACTGATCAGGGGTTCGAAGGCTGGCCCCTTGGAAGAGTTCGACAGCTGCCCCAGAGCGCTCGGGCTCCGCGCCCACTACTGATCAGGGGTTCATAGGCTGGCACCTCGGAAGGGTTCGATAGTTACCCTAGAGCACGCAGAGTGAGGGATGACTCTGGGTACGTCCGATTCATGGCCGAGGCTCGGGCTACGCTCCCGAGGTACCCTAGGACATTTTCGAGACCGGCGGGAACGATTTGTAACAGAATCCCACCGGAGGGAGGCATCGAGCCCTCGGACCCTGTCGAAGGGGTCTGGGTCCGGCAAATCACCCGCAAGTACTTTTGGAGCGCGCCTCTGGGCCACCAGCCGACCCCTAATGAACGGGGCACGGGCGTCCACTCGGATCACTTGTTAGCAACTCACTGGAAACACCATGTTTGGCGCCCTCCGAGGGCAACATGACGCTTTCCCCCCTCCTCCTTGCGGAAAGGCGACGCAGGGGCGTATAATAAAAGTCGGGAAAGTCCTTGATTGTCCTCCCGCTCCGTGCAGAGGCTCGAGGGCTGCTCTCGCACCCGGCTACGGCCAAAACTGTTGACAGCGTCAACAAACTAGCTTGATAACTTGGAACCTGACCACGCACCTGGGCTACGGCCAGGCCGCATGAGGGAACAATCAGACCAGCCGAAGCGCCATGAAAAGCATTCAGACCTCAGAGGAGTCAATCCACTCCTCCGAGGCCTCGGGGGCTACACCTGGCGGATGCGCTCGCGCGCACCCACCAGAACAAGGCAAAAACCGAGAAAGGTCGGTCCCCTCATCGAAAATGCGGCAAAAGCCTCCAAGCGAGTACCAACACTCCCTTCGAGGCTCGGGGGCTACTGTCGGGTACCATAATTAGGGGTACCCCCAATGCTCCTAATCATGGCTGGTAAACACCCTCAGACCAACTGACGGGTGCGGTTCAGGTCAAGACTACGTCTACCCGAGGGACGTGATCTCACCCAAGCCTAGCCTCGGGTTGGAACAGTAGTCCCAGACGAGTTCACGCCTCGCCCGAGGGCCTCCTCAAGCAGCGGGCGCCCCCTCGGCTCTCCCGAGGCCCGGCTCGGGCAGGCTTCATTGTGAAGCAACCTTGGCCAGACCGCCTCACCAACCGACCGCTTCGCAGGCGCATTAAATGCAGGGGATGCCTAACGCCGTATCTTGACACACGCGCCTTAGTCAGGCAGGTCGAAGGGACCGCAGTCACTTCGCCCCTCTTCTTTACTATCTGATATGACAGGAAAATAGCGTCGCTCGCTCCGCTCCGACGGCCGTGTCAGCCACCCCGGCGACGACTGACAACAAGTCACGATCAACCACCGAGTTCAGCCTCGGGCGCAACAGGAAGCTCCGCCTCGCCCGACCTCATGCTCCGGCCTCGGGAGGAGGTTTCCGCCTCGCCTAACCTCAGGCTCCGGCCTCGGGAGGAGGTCTCCGCCTCGCCCAACCCCCGGACTCGGCCTCGACCCTGGTCTCGGGAGGAGGTCTCCGCCTCGCCCGACCCCCGGACTCGGCCTCGACCCCGGTCTTGGGAGGAATCACGTCCTCACCAGACCCTGGCATCAGCCTCAAGAGAAGTCTCTGCCTCGACCGACCTTGGGCTCAGACCGACCGCTCTAACAGGGGGCACATCATTTCCCTATTCCTAGCCTACTCAAGCTACAAAGAACAAGACCGACGTCCCATCTGGCTTACCCTGGCGACGGGTAATGATGGTGCCCCGCGTGCACCATGACACTGGTGGCTCTCAGCCCCTTACGACAGCAAGGAGACGTCAGCAGAATCCTTGCCGCGCTACCAGATGTGCTCCTATAGGACTCAGGCGCTCCTCCGACGACCACGCCGTCACATGTACAGGGCCCAAGCTCTCCCCCAACGGCCACGTTGGCATGTACACAGGGCTTAGGCACTCCACTGCCGGACACGTTAGCGCATAGCTACGCCCCCCGTTGTACGTCTGGACCCTCTCCTTGCCTCTATAAAAGGGAGGTCCAGGGCCACCCTGAGGGGGGTTCGCGCGAGGGAAGTGGCGGGTGAACTCTGTGTCTCTCTCTCCCTCACACGACGCGCTTGTAACCCCTACTACAAGCGGCACCCCTGGTGCAGGATAATACAAGGCTTGTCCCACCTCTTGTGTTCCATCCCGCGCCAACCCATCTGGGCAGGGGCACGCAGCGATTTCACTGGTCGGTCCAAGGGACCCCCCGGGTCCGAGACGCCGACACCGGGAAAACAATGTAACCATGAGGGTGGAATGGGACGCCCTTAGCTGAATAATTAGAGGAACTGAGGTGTAGTTCGATTCGCCATCGTGCTATCAATGGGGCTCGATGTATGCGGCTCACTCTGCTAAGGTTGGTTTGCCCCTTTGGGAGGAGTGCGGTGCATTTAGGAAACCTAACGGGCGGCTATAGCCCATGAAATCTTTGTAAAGGCTACGTAGTGAGACCCTGCCTATTCACCTTGGTAGTGTTTAAGGGTTTGATCGGCCCGAGGCAAGAGGGAATCACGGCTTGTGGGTAAAGTGCGTAACCTCTGTAGAGTGTTATGAAACTGATATTGTCGAGGTTTCGGACCCGGGACCGACGAGTAAATTTGTCGCTACGTGTCCCTGCCCAGATGGGTTGGTGCAAGATGGAACACAAGTGGGGGAATGAGCCTTGTATTATCCTACACCAGGGTGCTCGTAGTAGGAGCTACAAGCATTGCAAGAGGGCGAGGGCGAGAGGTTGAGTACGAGAGGGCGAGAGGTTGAGTACGAGAGGGCGAGAGAGAGAGAGAGGGAGAGAGGGTCTGGCCCTGCTCGTCCTCTCCCGTCCCTTTGCCGTGCGTTCGTGTATTCGTACCCTCGTACCTTCATTCCCCCTTCTCGTGGACATCCCCTTTTATAGACATAAGGAGATGGCCCAGCTGTACAATTGGGGTGTAGCAGGGAGCTAACATGGCTGGCAGGGAAGTGCCCTGAGCCCTGTACAGATAATAACGTGGCCGTCGGGGGAGCGTCTTGAGCCCTATAGAGGTAGTATCATGGCCATCGGAGAAGTGCCTTGAGCCCTGTAGCAGTACAGCTGTTGGACCTGCATGGATCCTGCTGACGTCTCCTTGCTTCCGTAGGGGGCTTGAGAACCACCGACGTCATGGACGCACGCGGGGAACCATCATTGCCTGTTACCGGGGTAAGCATGATGGGACGCCGGTCTTGTTCCTTCATAGCCTGAGCTAGCCAGGAGTAGGGTGATGATGTATCCCTTGTGGCGTGGTCGATCTGAGCCTGAGGTCGGGAGAGGCGGCGGCTCCTCCGAGGCCGAGGCTGGGGCCGAGCCCTAGGGTCGGGCGAGGCGGAGATTTCCTCCAGATGCTGAGGCCGAGGCCGAGCCCTGGGGTCGGGCGAGGCGGAGCTTCATGTTGTTGAAAGCTCTCTTGTGGGTTTTGGTGTTTGGGATGACAACCCAATTAAAGGACTAACAAGTGTGTTAAGTGTTGTACAGGTGCTGAATGCAAAGCTAACAGGGTTCAACACAAGTAAACAGGTGTGATGGTCCAAAGACGGAATTATCTATAGATAATGGACATCATAGGAAAGGTGGACACTACTTAAGTGAGACTCGGTTGCATAGCTCGGAGACAACTGATCAAGCCAAGGATGGATGCAAGAAGAGCTTCGAGGTACCAAGTGCACGGGAGAAGGTCAAAGAGGCTGAGGAACCCAAAGCCAAGGGTGAAGAAGAAGACTTGCAAAGTCAAGGGTGATCGAGTTGAGAAGAGCTATGGCACATCAAGGATCACTACATAAGGATGTGACTTACAACCAATGAGGAAACATCTATAGTTATGTGGTGTATGTCATAAGGCTCAAGATCAAGCTCTAAGAAGTGAACAAGGTCACTAGAAGAAGAACCAGTATCAAAACTAGAACTGGAAGCAGCCCAAAAGAGCTAAGTGCACCTTGATCCGTAGTTTGGGTTGTTCCTATGTTTGGAGATATTCTATGTGACCTTTGCAGGATGTTGGAGCTCAGAAATGTCAATCTAGATCAAGTTAAGCTGACCTGATGATTTATGAGTCCAACATCAATCTTAAGCATGTCAAATGCTAGAGAGGTGAAAATCCAAGGGAAGGTATGTTTCTAGACTTAGTACATTGGTTTTTGTGCACTAACATATTTGTCTAAGTGTTGGAAACAGAGAGAAGAAGAAAAGAAGAGAAAATACAAAAAGAAAAAGACTTGGCTGGTGCAGCCATGACTATGCGCAACCTGAGTGCACCGAACTGTCTGGTGGTACACCGGACAGTGTCCGGTGGTGAACCGGACAGTGTCCGGTGCGCCAGGCCGGCGTCTAGTCAACTGGTCGCTCTCGGGAATTCGTCGACGGCGTTTGGCTAAAATTCACGGGACTGTCCGATGGTGCACCGGACTGTCCGGTGAGCCAACGGTCGGCCGGACCAACGGTCGGCCGCGCAATCCGCGCGTGACGCATGGCCGAGCCAACGGTCGGATGGGGGCACCGGACTGTCGGGTGTGCACCGGACAGTGTCCGGTGCGCCAACGGCTCCAAGTCTGCAACGGTCGACTGCGCCAATTTTGGAAGGAGATCCGCACCGGATAGTGAATAGTTGATGTCCGGTGGTGCACCGGACTGTCCGGTGCGCCACCCGACAGAAAGCAAGTATTGCCTTCCAAATGGGATTCCAACGGCTCCTAAGCCCCTTGGGCCTATAAAAGGGACTCCTAGGCGCCTCCAACATAAATACAAGCGCAGCCAACAAGTGTAGACATCACTCGGATCAATTCTCTCTCTCCCTCTCGTTTATATCTCTCTAGTTTGTGTAGAGGCAAAGCTATAAGCCTTGAGAGAGTGAAGAAGTGCTGCTAAGAGCTAGAGCAAGGTCTTGAGCATATCGTTACTCTGCAGGAGTGCTGCCAAGAAGATTGTAAGCAGCCGCGATTTCGTTGTAATCAACTCAACATAGTGAAAGGCTCTATCTGTCATACTGACAGATCTGAGAAAACGGACGAAGGAGTTGAAACAGACTCCAAGCCCAGGTGTGGCTAACTCCGACGAGGACTAGGCAAGCATTTCAGGCTTGGCCGAACCTCGGGATAAATCCTTGCGTCTGTGTGCTCTGTTCTGTATTGTGTTCTGACTCTCTGTCTTACTCGCTTTTCTATCTGCACTTCAACACTTATCTGTGGTACAAGTTATATTTGAAGTGCAGGACATTTTGAGACAGGATCGTCTATTCCACTGCAACCTACTCGAAGGGTCTTCTCATTCCACTGTGTTCTAGTCTTCGAGTAGAGTAAGAATTTAAGTTTTAAAGTGATAATTTTTATTCGCCTATTCACCCCCCCTCTAGGTGACATCCAGATCCTGTTCCCGGGCAAAGGGAACTTTCAATTGGTATCAGAGCTAGGCCTCTCCAGTGTGGGCTTAGCCGTCCGGAGATGACAATGTCGTCACAAGAGGTAACTGTAGAACTTCTTCTAGGCGATGGCTCTAATTATAAATCTTGGTATGTCTCTATTTATAATGCCTTCATGCGTGTTAATCCTTATTTGAGACAAATCTTTAGTAGAAGTATTTTTCCCTCCAATTTGAGTCAAAATCCTTCTAATGATGAACTAAGTTGCCTGTCTCTTAATCACCATGCTTGCAACATCTTAGTTGACTCACTGTCTAGAAGTGCCTATTTTGCCATCATGAGTAGCGATAGTGATTTATTTGTTAATGCTCATGATCTATGGACTAAAATTAAGTTAAAATTTTTTAAGTCCATATGCACTGCTTCTACACCCTCTATTGCCTGTGATACTAACCTGTCCAAGGGAGAAGAACAAAAACGATGGCAACCAAACGATGAATCTACCTCACCGAAGGGTTCGTCTTCCACTAGTTATAAATGTCTTATTGCTAACAAAGATAGTGGAGACAAAAGCAATGATGAGGAGGAGTATGAGGATGATAGCAAGGATGAATCTTCATCACCACAAGGTACATTTTCCTGTATTGCTTCCACTGACATTAATGACAGGGAAAATGAGACCGACGATGTGGAAGAAGAGGAGATTCGCCGTTTCTACATCCATCTCAACAAAGAGGACAAAGCACTCTTGGTTAAGCTGTTGAGAAGGAACAAGGAACAAGGCGAGATGCTTCTCAGGCTAGAGGAGACACTCATCAAAACAAACAACAGCCTAGAGAAGATGACCAAAGAACATGAGGAGCTAAAGTGCTCTCATAATGATTTGGTCCAACGGTATGATTCAATTTTAATTGAGCAAAGAAATAATGATGATACTTTATCTTGTGTTGATCAACTTAAAACTGAAAATTCTATGCTTAGGAGTCAAGTAGAGATGATAAATCTAGAAAAACTTGCTCTAAATGAAAAGTATGATATATTGTCAAATTCTCATAGTGAATTGGTTGATGACCATATCATGCTCAATATTGCTCATGAGGTTGTCTTTGTGAACTTAAATTCATGTGAACCTCATTCTTGCAAGTGTGCGCATTCAAATTGTATATCACCATGTTCTAACCCCCGCTCCTCAAAAGAAAGCCAATCCTTGTTTGAGCAACAAGTTGTAGGGTCTAAAAGAAAATTGCTTAGGAACAAGAAACAAAGACAACTAAGGAGAAGACGCTATGCTCGACTTCCTCAAGATATCTACGAACACGTGGTGAAGAAACATGAGGAAGGAGAAACCGCAGCAAGGGTCAACCTCCTTGAGAAAGATGTTCCTAAAGCAATAAGTGAAGAAATCAACTTGAGACAAGAGAAAGGTAACGAGTTAATTAGTCATGTTGTTTACACTAATAATCTCTCTATGTCATCCAAAAGTAAAAGGAGAAGAGGAAAAAGGAGATGCTTCAAGTGCAAAGCATTAGGCCACCTCATCGCGTCTTGTCCGTAAAACAACAAAGATGAAGGGGCAATGAGATGTTTTGGATGCAACAACAAGGACCACATGATCACTTCATGTCCGGTCATGAAGAATCAAAGATGTGCATTCTCCAAGATGACTCTCACCAAGAAAAAAGACAAACAACAAGCGTCATGTCAGGTTGAGCGACGTTTCTGCTACAAGTGTGGTGAGTAGGGTCATCTATCCAAGGTATGTAATAAAGGTAAGGTTCCTAAGCTAGTAAATTTGTCTCAATCTCATTCGCTTAGGAGACCCAAATCATACACTTGTGCTAGATCTATAATGAGATCACCTAGAACTAGCACAATGGCTATTTGGGTACCAAAGGCACTTTTAGTTGAACGTCATGGACCCATCCCGAGATGGGTACCAAACTTTGTCAACTAGACCATGCAGGTGCCTCGAGATGGAATGGAGACCCTGGGAGAGCTTAAGATGGTTATTTCAAACTCTATGCTTAAGCTGTTAATCTTTATTGTCTATTCATTAACTCAAGGCTGGATTATTGTGCAATATTAATCCCATGTTCATCTCGAGTTAAATAAGTTGTAGAAGTCCTTAATCATTACTGGTGAATCAAGCAAAGGACTTTGATGAGAATCTGCATTTGGCTCTCCAAAGGACGGTACCTGTGTTTCTTAAGTGCATTATCATCATTGCTCTTAAGTTGGATTGTCGTGCTATCTATCCTTGGAGAAGTTGTGCTTTTTAGATTACTTGTGCTGAATTTCTGTCAAATAATGATCCATGATTTCCAAGAGCATAATCATGTTTGCTTAATCATGTTTGGGTTCTTTATAGGATATATCTTTTGAATCATTCAATGGGTAGCTTTTCATTTGATATATCCACCATGATTAACTCTCTTGGTGTATATGGATAAACATGTATCTTTTTGTAAGTCATGCTATGTGTTGTTTAATGATTAACCTAAGTGCAAGCATGATAGTTGTTGTTTAGTCCATGTTCACATAAGTACTTGGTATTGGCACTCTATGTATAACAATGGTATGCGCCTTCAATGCACCCTCTTGAGCTATAAGGTGCATAAGCAAAAGGAGTCCTCATTTGGTGACAACTGGTGCTCTCATGGCCATTCAGGTAAAAGGCAAAGGTATGGAGAATGGAACTATGCAACTTCATTAAATATCTTGGAGTTCCATTGATTGTGATCACAGCTATGTTCTTGCCTTTGAATTGATAGTTTCTTGGCATATGTGCTCTCTACTTTAAAATATTGTTTTCCTTGGTGTACCTAAGAAATTTTTTTTCTTATTCTTGATGTGATTAGACATTGTGATTTATATGCATGATCTTGTCGTTTTCAATTGGTATATGTGGTGCAATGATTATCAGGTATGAAGCTGCCTAGGTTGCTTGTAAAATGTTATACTCCTTGAGGCATGCATCGTTGTATTAAGTCAACTATTCAATTGGTATCTCTTTGTGAGGAAATTGATAGAGTATGCCTTGACCAAGATATGTTGTGATCCCCTCTAGTTCTGAGTAAGCTAGAATGTGCAAGTCATTCAAATACTTGATGCACAACTTTAGGGGGAGCACACATAACTTGTGCCTTTTGAGACTAATTGTTTCTTGAGTGATCTTGTATAGTCTCAAGGTGGAGAAGGGGAGATGAGCAAGAAATGGAGCAATCAGGACTTGGGTACCTCCATAAGTCAAGTAGTTGGTATCTTAAGTTATGAATAATTGCATATTTTTAGATTGCTCGTGCTCTATAATATTTGGTGATACTAGATGCTTATCTTTAAATATCATGGAACTATGACAGTAATGTTCTTTCAATTGGTAGCCTTGGTAGTATGCTTCAATTGATAACTTTTGGTAATCACTAGAATAGAAGCTTCATCTTGTGCCGCAATACTATAACTTGTTCTAAGTTTGGTGTCTTAGCAACAAGAAAAGGTTAGGATAAAGGATCAGGCACAAGTGTGAAGGAGCCTCCTAGAGATTAAGCTCTCAAGATGGAAAGTACACCACAACATGGTAAAGGTACAAAAGGAAGTATTGATCTTTTGCGTATATGTGTCTTAATGTCTGTGGTGCATATGTTAAATGAGTAAGGGGGAGCATCGTTAGTGTGTTTTACCTGCTTAATACCTTGCTGTCCCTTGACATCATCCTATGTTCTTGCTCGAATATGGTTTTGGTGTTTGATGTCAAAGGGGGAGAATTTTGTGCATTAAAGCTTAGGTTCCTTTGATCTTAAGGAAGTGTTGTAGTTTGAGTTCCTTTGATCTTAAGGAAGAATGTGTTAGTTTGATAATTCTTATCATATGATTCTGTGTGTTGCATTATATGGTGATGATGCAAACTAGTGCTTCCGTTGACATGAATCACTAGTGCTTCCGTTGACATGAATCAATTGGCATCTATTCTGTAATTGATATTCATGTAGTTCTGGTGCTTTAAAATTGTTTTAATTTGGTATCTTAATGTGAAAAGTAAAATTGTTTTAATTTGGTATCTTAATGTGAAAAGTGGTAGGTTGATATTTCTATGGTATAAATATTCAATTGGTGTTTAACTCTGATTCTGTGCATCTATGTGTCATACGCATCACGGTTTAATTAGTGACACAATGCATCCCACATGTGATAAGGTGTAGTAATGCTTCGAAGTAGCCTAAGTATGTGCAATTTGGCATATAAGGCCAAATTTAAGATTTTGGTGTAAGCACATATTTAGGGGGAGCATTCTATAAACTTAGAATTCAAAATTGTGCTTTAAATCTTATTCTTATGTAAGCTTTAATTGTGTTGCCATCAATCACCAAAAAGGGGGAGATTGAAAGCTCTCTTGTGGGTTTTGGTGTTTGGGATGACAACCCAATTAAAGGACTAACAAGTGTGTTAAGTGTTGTACAGGTGCTGAATGCAAAGCTAATAGGGTTCAACACAAGTAAACAGGTGTGATGGTCCAAAGACGGAATTATCTATAGATAATGGACATCATAGGAAAGGTGGACACTGCTTAGGTGAGACTCGGGTGCGTAGCTCGGAGACAACTGATCAAGCCAAGGATGGAGGCAAGAAGAGCTTCGAGGTACCAAGTGCACGGGAGAAGGTCAAAGAGGCTGAGGAACCCAAAGCCAAGGGTGAAGAAGAAGACTTGCAAAGTCAAGGGTGATCGAGTTGAGAAGAGCTATGGCACATCAAGGATCACTACATAAGGACGTGACTTACAACCAATGAGGAAACATCTATAGTTATGTGGTGTAAGTCATAAGGCTCAAGATCAAGCTCTAAGAAGTGAACAAGGTCACTAGAAGAAGAACCAGTATCAAAACTAGAACTGGAAGCAGCCAAAAAGAGCTAAGTGCACCTTGATCTGTAGTTTGGGTTGTTCCTATGTTTGGAGATATTCTATGTGACCTTTGCAGGATGTTGGAGCTCAGAAATGTCAATCTAGATTAAGTTAAGCTGACCTGATGATTTATGAGTCCAACATCAATCTTAAGCATGTCAAATGCTAGAGAGGTGAAAATCCAAGGGAAGGTATGTTTCTAGACTTAGTACATTGGTTTTTGTGCACTAACATATTTGTCTAAGTGTTGGAAACAGAGAGAAGAAGAAAAGAAGAGAAAATACAAAAAGAAAAAGACTTGGCTGGTGTAGCCATGACTATGCGCAACCTAAGCGCACCGGATTGTCCGGTGGTACACCGGACAGTGTTCGGTGGTGCACCGGACAGTGTCCGGTGCGCTAGGCCGGCGTCTGGTCAACTAGTCGCTCTCGGGAATTCGTCGACGGCGTTTGGCTAAAATTCACCGGACTATCCGGTGGTGCACCGGACTGTCCGGTGAGCCAACGGTCGGCCGGACCAACGGTCGGCCGCGCAATCCACGCGTGATGCATGGCCGAGCCAACGGTCGGATGGGGGCACTGGACTGTCCGGTGTGCACCGGACACCAGACAGTGTTCGGTGCGCCAACGGCTCCAAGTCTGCAATGGTCGACTGCGCCAATTTTGGAAGGAGATCCGCACCGGACAGTGAACAGTTGATGTCCGGTGGTGCACCAGACTGTCCAGTGCGCCACCCAACAGAAAGCAAGTATTGCCTTCCAAATGGGATTCCAACGGCTCCTAGGCCCCTTGGGCCTATAAAAGGGACTCCTAGGCGCCTCCAACAGAAATACAAGCGCAACCAACAAGTGTAGACATCACTCGGATCAATTCTCTCTCTCCCTCTCGTTTATATCTCTCTAGTTTGTGTAGAGGCAAAGCTATAAGCCTTGAGAGAGTGAAGAAGTGCTGCTAAGAGCTAGAGCAAGGTCTTGAGCATATCGTTACTCTGCAGCAGTGCTGCCAAGAAGATTGTAAGTAGTCGCAGTTTCGTTGTAATCAACTCAACATAGTGAAAGACTCTATCTGTCATACTAACAGATCTGAGCAAATGGAGGAAGGAGTTGAAACAGACTCCAAGCCCAGGTGTGGCTAACTCCAACGAGGATTAGGCAAGCGTTTCAGGCTTGGCCGAACCTCGGGATAAATCCTTGCGTCTGTGTGCTCTGTTCTGTATTGTGTTCTGACTCTCTGTCTTACTCGCTTTTCTATCTGCACTTCAACACTTATCTATGGTACAAGTTATATTTGAAGTGCAGGACAT
Source organism: Zea luxurians (assembly GCA_029449295.1). Taxonomy (NCBI): domain Eukaryota; kingdom Viridiplantae; phylum Streptophyta; class Magnoliopsida; order Poales; family Poaceae; genus Zea; species Zea luxurians. The sequence goes on along the minus strand of JAOPSE010000512.1, from coordinate 121,408 downwards.
TTTCAGACAGGATCGTCTATTCCACTGCAACCTACTCGAAGGGTCTTCTCATTCCACTGCGTTCTAGTCTTCGAGTAGAGTAAGAATTTAAGTTTTAAAGTGATAATTTTTATTCGCCTATTCACCCCCGCCCTCTAGGCGACATCCAGATCCTGTTCCTGGGCAAAGGGAACTTTCAGTTGCGCCCGAGGATGAACTTGACCGTTGTCGGTTTCGCCCGGGTGGTTGGCACAGCAGCCGGAGCGGGGCGGGCGGCGCTGTTTTCCTGTCAGATCAGTCAGTGAAAGGGCAAAGTGACTGCGGTCACTTCGACCTTGCCAACTGAGGCACGCGTGTCAGGATAAGGTGTCGGGCGATCCCAGCATTAAATGCGCATGCAATATGGTCGGCTGGTAAGGCGATTTGGCCAAGGTCGCTTGCACGACAAGGCTTGCCTTTGGCTGAGCCGAGGGTGTGCTCACTGCCTGAGGAGACCCTCGGGCGAGATGTGAGTTCGTCCAGGATCACCGTTCCCGCCCGAGGCCGAGCTCGGACGAGGCGATATCGTGTCCCTTGATAGACGAAGCTTTGACTTTGATCCGAACTGTCAGTCTTCACGGTTCGCTTTGAAGGTGTTCATCAGCCGTGATTAGGAGTGTTGGGGGTACCCCAAATTACCGTACCCCACAGTAGCCCCCGAGCCTCGAAGGGAGTGCAGGCACTCGCTTGGAGGTTCTGCCGGATTTTTGCGAGGGGACCAGCCTTTCTCGGTTATGTTTTGTTCCGGTGGGTGCGCGCGAGCACACCCGCCGGGTGTAGCCCCCGAGGCCTCGGAGGAGTGGTTTGACTCCTCTGAGGTCTTAATTCGTGCTGTAATGCCTCGGTTGTCCTGGTTGTTCCCTCATGCGGCCTGGCCGCAGCCCGGGTGCATGGTCAGGCTCCGAGTTTTTGAGCTGGTTTGTTGACGCTGTCAACAGTTTTGGCCATAGCCGGGTGCGAGGGCAGCCCCCGAGCCTCTGCACGGAGCGAGAGGATGATCAAGGACTGTATCGACTTTTATTATACGCCCCTTCGTCGCCTTTTCACAAGGAGGAAGGGGGGAAAGCGCCATGTTACCCTCGGAGGGTACTGATCATGGTGTTTCCAGTGAGTTGCTAACGGGTGATCCGAGTGGACGCCCGTGCCCCGTTCGTTAAGGGTCGGCTAGTGGCCCAGAGGCACGCTCCAAAAGTACCTGCAGGGGATTTGCTGGACTCGGACCCATTTCGATAGCGTCTGAGGGCTCGGTGCCTCCCTCCGATGGGATTCCATTACAAATCATTCCTGTTGGTCTCGGAAATGTCCTAGGGTACCTCAGGAGCGTAGCCCGAGCCTCGGTCATGTATCGGGCGTACCTAGGGTCATCCCTCATTTTGCGTGTTATGGGGCGGATGTCGAACCCTTTCGAGGGGCCAGCCTTCGAACCCCTGATCAGTAATGGGCGCGGAGCCCGGGTGCTCTGGGGCGGTTGCTAGACCCCGCAGGGCGCAACCTTCGAACCCCTGATCAGTAGGAGGGCTCGGGGGGCCGAGTGCTCTGGGGTGGTTGCTGGACCCCGCAGGGCGCAACCTTCGAACCCCTGATCAGTAGGAGGGCTCGGGGGCCCGCTTCCTTCGCGGAGAAGGATCCTTTTCAAAATATCCCCTTTCTCGGTCCATGTGGGAAGAGAGAGAGGAAACGGAAAAGGATATAAATTTAAAAATCGTGGTGCACCTTTTTTGACGCGGCCATTATGGCAGAGGTGAAACATCGCCTGCTTCGCCTGCCAATGGTGTCGCTTGCTCTGCCAAGGAGTTAATGCAACGGGACGGGCGATTCGCGGGGCGTCTGTTGCACGTGCGCGGGCCGTTCGAGGAACGGGGCACGGGTGTGTCGTCCTTACGCCATGGGAGAGGGCTCCCCTGCCGCTTCAGGAAAGGACGCGAGCCTGTGGGTGATTTGACCGCTGCTTCCTCTCGTCTGTTGCAGCAGTTATTGCCGGTCCGCTTTTGGCCATATCAACTACCGCGCCTCCCCCCGCGACTGACAGACCCGTGATCGCTGCTCTTAATTGGCACTGTTGGGTCACACGCGGGGCTGCCTCAAGTCGCGGCACTGGTTCCGCAGTCAAAAAGGCGCAGCATTGGCGCAGGTGGCGGTGCGGTTTCCTTGCACGTAGTGACCGTGGCGCCGGTTACATGATATGTGGGACCGGGCCTCCGTGCTTGGTCCACCGGATGCGACGAAGCCAAAGGGGTGCGTAACCGCAGTGCGGTTGCATGCTCCCTGCATGGCGGCTTGCCCTTTCGTCCGCTGGTTTCGGCGAGGATGAGGGAACGCTTATAACCGCAGAGCAGTTACATGCTTCGCGTGCGGCGGTTTGCCTCCTTCGCGTCTCGGGTCAGTTCTGATGACGTGTGGGACCTGGCCCCCGTGTCGTGGGGTGGGAACCCTGGAGCACGTCGGTGGAGACTTTGCCCGTGACGCTTGGGGGCGCAAGTGAGGAGATCTGCCTATAAAAGGGGATCGATACCCCGGGCAATGGCCATGCCTTCGCACTCCTCTCTTGTATCACTCCCTTCAACCTTCCGTGTCCCCAGATGGAGCGCACCTGTGTGGCTTTCTTCTTGCTGCTGTTTGAGAAGCGTGACCTTATGGGGGTTGGCGCTCTCCAGTCGTCGCTCGGCTTCAAGGATTTTCATCATGCAGCCCGGCTGTAGTCCCTCACCAATGGTCATCCGTAGGGATGATCATCAGCCTTATGGTGGGGAGAAGCAAGCCAGGCTGCGGCCTCCGCCCCGCCCTCAGCTTCAAGGATCTTCATCATCCAGGTTGAGGCGGAGGAGCGCACCGAGTGGGGGGCCGCCTCCGTGTGGGCTGGTGACCCTTTTCTTCCTCCAGCATTTGGTGGGGAAGGGCATCCTCTAGCCCTGCGGAGGTGACGTCCTCCAGCCATGCGGGGGAAGGCGAACTGCTGCTCCCTGGCCAGGGTGCAGCTTTCCATCCTTCACCCGGGCAGTGGTCATGCCGCACGCGGGTGGCCGCTGTCACTGGCACTGGAGTGGGGGCTGCCGCTGGTGAGGCTCCCCACCGTAGCGGTTGCCTCCACCGACGAGACCATCGGTGCCAGCTGCGCTCTGGACCTCCGGCTCTTTGGCTTTAATGTCTCGTTCTCGTCCCCTGTGAGGGGACATGAACGAGGGCCTCTTAGTAGCAGCGTTTGCCCTGAGGTCATCGCTGCTGCTGTTTAGGCGCCCGAGGCGGAGGTCGTTGTCGCTCTGCTGGCGTAGTGGTCGTCGGCAAGCTGCTCGGAGCTCGTTATCCCGCAGGCCTTCTGGTATGGAGGTTGTTCGTTCCTGCGGGAACGGACCCGGAGTCTTGTTTGTAATGGTACCCTCTTGAGAGCGAGATGCAATAGCTTCGAGTACTAAGACATCCGCCGTAGGTCGGGACACCCGCCGAGGGCGCCGCCGACGTCCAAGTGTAGGTACCATTGTTACCCCAAGCACGTGTGTTTGTTCTTCATGGCTGCCGAGGCCTGAACATTTGGGTATTTGAGTATAAAGTCGTGCTTCTTCCTTGTTTCGAGCCTTGAGACTTGCCCATCGGTAGCCGAACCACTTAACCGAGCGCGAGTTACTTTTCACGGAAGGTGACGAGTGAGGTATCCGTATCCCAGAGGCGTTGGATTCCCTCGGCTCGGTCGGCCTTGCCGTTCAAGGTCTCTTTCGCCTGGTTTTAGAACCTTTGGCCGCTCTGCGATGAGCCAAAGCTGAAGGCAGCGGTGGCGTGGACAGAGGCGGTGTCGGCTCGAACAGAGGCTTTCTCGGCGCGGGAGCAGGTGGCTTCCTAGGCCGAGGAGATGCGGCAGCGGCAGCTGGAGCTTGGCCAGATCACTCGCGAGCAGGACCAATCCCGGAGCCAAGCTGCCAAAGCCGTGAGCCAGGCTGAGATCCTCGGGGGACAGCTGGCTGAGGCTACGGAGCGGCTGGCCGAGGCGTCTGCTCGCATCGCCGTCTGAGGCTGGGCCAGATTCCGCCGAGGGTGGAAACGACGCCGAGGGTGCTGCTCCTCCCCCTACCAATGTCTGAGCCTGCAGGAACAGTGCGTCTGAAGTATGCGTATGTTTTTCGCGGCCGTCGAGGCCTAAACATATTTAGCGTTCGGATTATAAAGCTGCGTTTTCTTTCCTCTTGTTTCGAGCATTTAGGACTTGTTCATCGGTAGTAGAATCGCATTATCCGAGCGAGATTTACTTTTCGCGGAAGGTGATGAGTGAGGTATCCGTATCCCGGAGGCGTAGGAGTCCCTTGGCTCAGTTGGCCTTGCCGTTTACGTGCTCTCTTGCTCGTTTTTTGGACCCTGTTATTGATATAGTCAAAAAACGCACGAAAGTCGTTTTCTACCCGAGCGTTAGGACTTGTTTGGTAGCAGGATCGCTTATCCGAGCGTGAGTTACTTTTCACGAAAGGTGATGAGTGAGGTATCCGTATCCCGGAGGTGTAGGAGTCCCTCGGCTCGGTCGGCCTTGCCGCTTACGTGCTCTCTCACCCGTTCGTAGGATCCTGCTATCGATATAGTCGAAAGCACGAAAGTCGTTTTCTACCCAAGCATTAGGACTTGTTCGATAGCAGAACCGCTTATCCGAGCGTGATTTACTTTTCGCGGAAGGTGACGAGTGAGGTATCCGTATCCCGGAGGCGTAGGAGTCCCTCGGCTCGGTCGGCCTTGCCGCTTAAGGTCTCTCCCGCTCGTTTTCAGGGTTCCGTTATCGATATAGTCGGAAGGCACAGGAGTTGTTTTGGTAGAAAACTTTTCTTGGTAGGGAACTTTTCGAAGAAAATTTTGACGCAGAGGGGGTTCCCCCCTTCTAGCCCCCGAGGGAGGGTCGGGCTTTGCCGAGGCAAGGCTGATCCTTCCTTGACGGTTAGACTTTATTTATGTATGTAAAGAATACGAGGAACATGAACGACTTGAAACATTTTAAGGGAAGAAGCGACGTAGCTGTTCGACGTTCCAAGCATTGTTGTAGACCTTGCCTTGATCGTTGGCCAGCTTGTATGTCCCGGGCTTCAGAACTTTGGTGATGATGAACGGCCCCTCCCAGGGAGGAGTAAGCTTGTGGCGCCCTCAGGCGTCTTGTCGTAGCCGAAGCACCAAGTCTCCCACTTGGAAGCCTTGGGGCCGAACCCTTTGGGCGTGGTAGCGTCGCAGAGACTACTGATACCGCGCCGAGTGTAGTAAGGCCACGTCCCGAGCCTCTTCCAGCTGGTCCAAGGAATCTTCTCGGCTGGTCTAGTTGCCCTGGTCGTCGTATGCCTTTGTCCTCGGGGAACCGTATTCCAAGTCTGTAGGTAAGATAGCCTCGGCCCCATAGACTAGGAAAAATGGAGTGAAGCCCGTGGCCCGGCTCGGCGTCGTCCTTAGACTCCAGACCACCGAGGGTAGCTCTTTCATCCATCGCTTGCCGTACTTGTTGAGGTTGTTGTAGATCCTCGGTTTTAGTCCCTGCAAAATCATGTCGTTGGCGCGCTCAACCTGCCCATTCGTCATTGGGTGAGCTACGGCGGCCCAGTCCATGCGGATGTGGTGGTCCTCGCAGAAGTCCAGGAATTTTTTCCCGGTGAACTGCGTGCCATTGTCGGTGATGATGGAATTTGGTACTCCAAAGCGATGGATGATATTGGTGACGAATGCCACCGCCTGCTCGGACCTGATGCTGGTTGAGGGTCAGACCTCGATCCACTTGGAGAATTTGTCGATGGCGACCAGCAGGTGCTTGAAGCCTCCGGGTGCCTTCTGCAAGGGACCGATGAGGTCCAGACCCCAAACAGCAAACGGCCAGGTGATAGGTATCGTATGTAGTGCCTGAGCGGGCAGGTGCGTCTGTCGCGCGTAGAATTGACACCCCCGGCAGGAGCGTACAATCCTAGTGGCGTCGGCCACTGCGGTTGGCTAGTAGAAACCTTGTCGGAAAGCATTTCCCACGAGGGCTTGAGGTGCTGCATGGTGACCACAAGCCCCCGAGTGTATTTCTTGTAACAACTCTTGTCCTTGGGCAATGGATATGCATCATTGGAGAATGCCCGAGGGGCTGCGGTGGTACAGCTCCTTTTCATCACCCAGCAAAACGAACGACTTGGCGCGCCGAGCCAGTCGCCGAGCTTCGGCCTTGTCGAGGGGCATCTCTCCTCGGAGGAGATATTCCAGGTACGGGGTCTGCTAGTTCGGGACCGGTGTGACCCCATTCCACTCCTCCTCGACACGCAGGGCCTCGCCCTCGGCGGTCGCGGGTACCTCGGGCTGGGCTGAGGCCTCCTCGGGCTCGGGCGCATAGTAGATTTGGACAGATGGCTGATATATATCCTTGGAAAAGACGTTCGGGGGAACCGTTGTTCGCCCTGAGGCTATTTTTGCTAGCTCATCTGCGGTTTCATTGTACCGTCGAGCAACATGGTTGAGTTCCAGCCCATAGAACTTGTCTTCCAAGCGCCGAACATCGTCGCACTAGGCCTCCATTTTTCGATCGCGGCAGTGGGAGTTCTTCATGACCTGGTCGATGACGAGCTACGAGTCACCACGAGCGTCGAGGCGCAGAACCCCTAGATCGACGGCGATGCACAGGCCATTAACCAGGGCTTCGTACTCGGCCACATTGTTCAATGTCAGAAAATGGAGGCGCAGTACGTAACGAACATGTTCTCCGAGGGGTGAGATACAGAGCAAACCCGCGCCTACTCCGGTTTTCATCAGCGACCCGTCGAAGTACATGGTCCAGAGTTTGGGCTGTATTGGGGCTGTCGGTAACTGGGTGTCAGTCCACTCAGCGAGGAAGTCGGCCAAGACTTGGGATTTTATGGCCTTTCGAGGGGCGAATGAGAGTGTTTCGCCCATGAGTTCCACTGCCCATTTTGCTATCCTACCCGAGGCCTCTCGGGACTGGATGATCTCTCCCTAGGGGAAGGATGATACCACAGTCATCGGATAGGACTCGAAGTAGTGTCGCAATTTTCGCCATGTCAGAATCACTGCGTAGAGCAGCTTCTGGATATGCGGGTAGCGGACTTTGGTCTCGGATAGCACTTCGCTAATGAAGTAGACTGGCCTCTGGACGAGCAGTGCATGCCCTTCTTCTTGTCTCTCGACTACGACCGCGGCGCTGACCACCTGAGTGGTTGCGACTACGTAGATCAAGAGGGCTTCTCCCGCGGCGGGGGGCACCAAGATGGGTGCATTTGTAAGGAGTGCCTTTAAGTTTCCAAGGGCTTCCTCGGTCTCGGGGGTCCAAGCGAAGCGCTCGGACTTCCTTAAGAGGCGGTACAGGGGCAATCCTTTTTCGCCAAGGCGTGAGATGAAACGGCTCAGAGCCACAAGGCATCCCATGACCCTCTGTACTCCTTTCAAATCTTTTATTGGTCCCATGTTGGTGATGGCCGCAATTTTCTCCGGGTTGGCCTCTATGCCCCGCTCGAAGACGATGAACCCTAGGAGCATGCCTCGGGGGACTCCGAAGACACACTTCTCGGGGTTGAGTTTCACGCCTTTCGCTCTTAGACACTTGAATGGCGTTTCAAGGTCAGAGAGGAGGTCAGAGGCTTTCTTTGTCTTGACAACGATGTCATCGACGTAAGCCTCAACCGTTCTGCCGATGTGTTCTCCGAACACATGGTTCATGCACCTCTGGTAGGTGGCGCCTGCATTCCTCAAACCAAATGGCATTGTAGTGTAACAATACATGCCAAAAGGTGTGATAAAAGAAATCGCGAGCTGGTCGGACTCTTTCATCTTGATTTGGTGATAGCCTGAGTAGGCATCGAGGAACGATAGGGTTTCGCACCCAGCAGTGGAGTCCACAATTTGATCGATGCGAGGCAGAGGGTAGGGAACCTTCGGACATGCTTTGTTTAGACCAGTGTAGTCTACGCACATCCTCCATTTCCCATCCTTTTTCTTTACAAGCACAGGGTTAGCTAACCATTCGGGATGGAATACCTCTTTGATGAACCCTGCAGCCAGTAGCTTGTGGACCTCCTCGCCTATGGCCCTGCGCTTTTCTTTGTCAAAACGGCGCAGGGACTACTTCACGGGTCGGGCTCCAGCTTTGATGTCCAGTGAGTGCTCGGCGACCTCCCTTGGTATGCCTGGCATGTCCGAGGGACTCCACGCAAAAACTTTGGCGTTTGCGTGGAGAAAGTCAACGAGCACTGCTACCTATTTGGGGTCGAGCTCGGAGCCGACCCTGACTTTCTTGCTGGCGTCGTTGCTGGGGTCGAGAGAGACAAACTTAACCGCCACGGCTGGTTCGAAGTTGCCGGCGTGCCGCTTCGCTTCGGGCACCTCCTTGGAGAGGCGTTCTAGGTCGGCGATGAGGGCTCAGACTCGGCGAGGGCCTCAGCATACTCCACGCATTCCATGTCGCATTCGTATGCGTGGCGGTACGTGGATCCGACGGTGATGATCCCGTTGGGGCCTAGCATCTTGAGCTTGAGGTAGGTGTAGTTAGGGACGGCCATGAACTTGGCGTAGCACGGCCTTCCCAACACCGCGTGGTAGGTCCCTCGGAACCCGACTACCTCGAAGGTGAGGGTTTCCTTTCGGAAGTTGGAGGGAGTTCCGAAGCAGACGGCATGTAATTCCGCCCGAGGGGCAGGATATGCTTTCCGGGTGCGATCCTGTGGAAAGGTGCCGCACCGGCCCGGACCTCGGACCGATCAACCCCCAAGAGTTCTAGGGTCTCGACGTAGATGATGTTGAGGCTGTTGCCTCCGTCCATGAGGACCTTGGAGAGTCTAACGTTGCCGATGATCGAATCGACGACGAGCGGGTACCTTCCTGGGCTTGGCACGAAGTCGGGGTGGTTGCCTCGGTCGAAGGTGATAGGCTTGTCGGACCAGTCTAGATCGACTGGCGCTGCCACCTTCACCGAGCAGACCTCTCGGTGCTCCTGCTTGCGGTGCCGAGCCGAGGTGTTCACCACCTGCCCACCGTAAATCATGAAGCAGTTGTGGATCTCTAGGAACTCCTCTTCCTTGTCGCCCTCCTTCTTGTTGTTGCCTTTGCCCTTGCCATCTTCCGCCGGGGGCCCGACCTTATGGAAGTAGCGCCGGAGCATGACACATTCTTAAAGGGTGTGCTTGACGGGACCCTAGTGATAGGGGCATGGCTCCTTGAGCATCTTGTCGAACGCGCCGGCCCCTCTAGGAGGCTTCCGAGAGTTCCTGTGCTCGGCGGCAGCGACAAGATTCGCGTCAGCGGCGTTGCGCTTCGCTTGCGCCTTCTTCTTGGCCTTCTTCTTCGTGCCACGCTGGGCGGACGCCTCGGGGGCGCCTTCCTTCGGCTCTCCCTGAGGCTGCTTGTCTTTCCGGAATATGGCTTCGACCGCCTCCTGACCCAAGGCGAACTTGGTGGTGACGTCCATCAATTTGCTCGCCTTGGTGGGAGTCTTGCGCCCCAGTTTGCTCACCAGGTCTCGGCAAGTGGTGCCGGCGAGGAAAGCTCCGATGACGTCCGAGTCGGTGATGTTGGGCAGCTCGGTGCGTTGCTTCGAAAACCGCCGGATGTACTCTCGGAGGGATTCCCCTGGCTGTTGGCGGCAGCTTCGAAGATCCCATGAGTTCCTAGGGCGCACATACATGCCTTGGAAATTTCCCGCGAAAGCCTTGACCAGGTCGTCCCAGTCGGAGATCTGCGCAGGAGGCAGATGCTCTAGCCAGGCCCGGGCAGCGTCAGAGAGGAAAAGGGGGAGGTTGCGGATGATGAGGTTGTCATTGTCCGCCCCTCCCAACTGGCATGCCAACCGGTAATCCGCGAGCCACAACTCCGGCCTCGTCTCCCCCGAGTACTTGGTGATGGTAGTCGGGGCTCGGAACCGAGCGGGGAACGACGCTCGTCGTATGGCCCGGCTGAAGACTCGCGGACCGGGTGGCTCGGGCGAGGGACTCCGATCCTCCTCACTGTCGCAGCGTCCCCCGCGCCTAGGATGGTAGCCTCGGCGCACCTTCTCCTCGAGGTGGGCTCGATGGTCGCGACGGTGTTGCTCGTCGCCGAGGCGATCCCGGGCGGCAGGCGCCTCGTCCCGCGTGCGTTCGGGATGGACCGAGGCCTCCCGCATGCGTCGGGAGGACATCGCGTGATGCTCCGAGGGGTCAGCTCGCCTTCGGGAGGCAGAGCTCTCGGCTCGTCGAACTGCGGCACCTTCCAGGAGATCCTTAAGTTCACCCTGGATACGCCGTCCCTCGGTGGTGGATGGCTCCGGCATAGTTCGAAGTAGCATCGCCGCCGCAGCTAGGTCCTGGCCGGACCCACTGACGGCCGGGGGCAGTGCTGCCCCGGCATTGTCAACGATACGACGGTGGATGTCCCGGGCCCGATGACAGGCTCCTCCGGCGAGTGTTCGTCCTGCCCACTCCTGCTCGATGTTCTGTCGGAGCTGCACAAGCCGCCCTACTTCATCGTCGACCTTGGCCTGCATCTCGCGGATTTGCTCAAGCTATGTGTCTCGACCCCCCGCGGGGACTGGGACCACAGCTAGCTCCCGCGGGATGTCAACGCGAGATGCAGGCCCAGGGGGGTCATCAACCTCTGGCATACCGAGGTGGTTGCCTTCGTCGTGATCTCCCTGGTTGACGTGGAAACATTCGCGACGGGCTATAACCCTCGTCGTCAAGGCCGTGGCCATTGTCAGAGCAACTGGAGAGACAGTGGTCACATGCGGACATGAAGTCATGCATGGCACCGGGATCACCGAGGCCAGAGAAATCCCAACCGAAGTCGGGGTCGTCCTCTTCCTCGGAACCCACCGGTCCGGAGGTTGAGATGGCTGTCAATCGGTCCCAGGTTGACCACATATGGTACCCCAGAAGGTTTGGATACGCCCTTGCGAAAGCGCTCACCGAAGCGGGGTCGCAAGGTGGATCAAAGCTGAATCGAAAGGGAACAGGGTGAAATACGGACGGTACCTCTTGGTCGATGGATGGTGGTGAAGTCACGTCGGGGACGGAGCGCACCGTCAGCTCAGGTACGAGGGTGACGCCCAGCAGGCCCTTTGCGAGGGTGGTGGTGTCATCAGTCCGCTTGGGGCTGGCACGTTGCGGGGAAGCGACGCTCGTCGTTGTCTCAGGTGCGAGGACAACACCCGACATGTCCCCCAGAGGAGTGCCGACGTCGTCGACTCGCTCCGGTTCGACAGCCAATAAGGTGCCGCCTCCCGCGTGGCCACGGTTGCCCCGTCTCCGTCTCTTCCGGCGAGGAGGGTGGCGGGGACGACCCGGGTGCTCCTCCTCCGCCGCGGGGAGATGTCGTCGTCGAGCTTGCCTCCGCCGGGCGAGCCGTGGATCGTCGTTGTTGTCGTGGTGCGAGGGGAGGAGTACCATGTCGTAGCTGCCGTCGAGGGACATGAACTCGAGACTCCCGAAGCGGAGCACCGTCCCGGGCTGAAGAGGTTGCTGAAGTCTACCCATCTGGAACTCAACGGGAAAATGTTCGTTAACACGTAGCAGGCCCCTACCTGGCGCGCCAACTGTCGGGGTTTCGGACCCGGGACCAACGAGTAAATTTGTCGCTGCGTGTCCCTACCCAGATGGGTTGGTGCGAGATGGAACACAAGTGGGGGAATGAGCCTTGTATTATCCTGCACCAGGGTGCTCGTAGTAGGGGTTACAAGCGTTGCGAGAGGGCGAGGGCGAGAGGGCGAGTACGAGAGGGCGAGAGAGAGAGAGAGAGGGAGAGAGGGTCTGGCCCTGCTCGTCCTCTCCCGTCCCTTTGCCGTGCGTTCGTGTATTCGTACCCTCGTACCTTCGTTCCCCCTTCTCGTGGACATCCCCTTTTATAGACATAAGGAGATGGCCCAGCTGTATAATGGGGGTGTAGCAGGGAACTAACGTGGCTAGCAGGGAAGTGCCCTAAGCCTTGTACAGATAATAACGTGGCCGTCGGGGGGGCGTCTCGAGCCCTGTAGAGGTAGTATCGTGGCCGTCAGAGAAGTGCCTTGAGCCCTGTAGCAGTACAGTTGTTGGCGCTGCATGGATCCTGCTGACGTGTCCTTGCTTCCGTAGGGGGCTTGAGAACCACCGACGTCATGGACGCATGCGGGGAACCATCATTGCCAGTTACTGGGGTAAGCTTGATGGGACGCCGGTCTTGTTCCTTCGTAGCCTGAGCTAGCCAGGAGTAGGGTGATGATGTATCCCTTGTGGCGCAGTCGATCTGAGCCTGAGGTCGGGAGAGGCGGTGGCTCCTCCGAGGCTGAGGCTGGGGCCGAGCCCTAGGGTCGGGCGAGGCGAAGATTTCCTCCCGAGGCCGAGGCCGAGCCCTAGGGTCGGGCGAGGTGGAGCTTCCTGTTGCGCCCGAGGCTGAACTTGACCGTTGTCGGTTTCGCCCGGGTGGTTGGCATAGCAGCCGGAGTGGGGCGGGCGGCGCTGCTTTCCTGTCAAATCGGTCAGTGAAAGGGCGAAGGGACTGCGGTCACTTCGACCTTACCGACTGAGGCGCGCGTGTCAGGATAAGGTGTCAGGCGATCCCAGCATTAAATGCGCATGCAATACGGTCGGCTGGTAAGGCGATTTGGCCAAGGTCGCTTGCACGACAAGGCTTGTCTTTGGCTGAGCCGAGGGTGCGCTCACTGCCTGAGGAGACCCTCGGGCGAGACGTGAATTCGTCCGGGATCACCGTTCCCGCTGGAGGCCGGGCTCGGACGAGGTGAGATCGTGTCCCTTGGTAGACAAAGCTTTGACTTTGATCCGAACTATCAGTCTTCACGGTTCGCTTTGAAGGTGTTCATCAGCCGTGATTAGGAGTGTTGGGGGTACCCCTAATTACGGTACCTGACAGATATATCAGCCGTGCTCGCGGTTATGAGCGGCCAAGGGAGCTCCATTGATTAGAGATACTTGATCAGAGATGTTTGGTTTACAGGTGGTGATGAGGATGATGGTTATGATTATGCTTATGGTAATGCTAAGTAGTATTCTTTCCGTTTGGAAAGGGTACTTTGGGTTAATAACTTGGGTTAATGCTAAAACCTGGCTTTCTACTAGTAATAATAACCTGACTAACTAAAAGCAACTGCTTGACTTAACTCCACATAAAGCTAGTCCACTATAGCCTAATGGGACATTTTGCTGAGTATGTTGATGTGTACTCACCCTTGCTTTACACACCAAACCCCCCAGGTTGTCCGCGTTGCAACCACTGCTCAGGTGAAGATGAAGTCGTGGAGGAGGACAACCAGGAGTTCCAAGAGTACGATGAGTTCTAGGCGTGGGTTAGCGGCAAACCCCCAGTCAGCTGCCTGTGTAGGCCATGTGTATCTACGTTTCTTTTCCGCACTTTAATTATTGTTAAAGACTATGTGGATGTCTTGGACATCATGATGTAATCGACTATTATTACCCTATTATGCTATTATTTGAGCATTGTGTGATGATGTCTAGTTATGTAACTGTTGTGTACGTGAATTACTGATCCTGACACGTACATGGTTCACATTCGGTTTGCCTTCTAAAACTAGGTGTGACAATCGTGCAGAGGTATAGATGACCAAATGGACCGTGTCTGGCGAGCCGGTCCGAGGCACGACCCATTTAATAGTGCCTGGGTCAACCCGGCACGAGCGTCGTGCGGTGCTTGGGCCGTATCCTCGGCCCGTAGTGCTAGCCCGGCCTGACACGATTATTTTTTTATTTTAAAAAATAGATGTACAATTTATATTCAATATTATAAATACCTGAGCATTATGTTCTATTGGTTAGACAACTTTGTCTAGTGTTTTTCACCCTTCTTCCATCAGGGTGTTGGTTCCAACTCCTGCACCAATTTTTAACATAACCCACCTCCTGTATCGCTTTTTTATATTTTGCCCTGAGTTAATTTAGAAAAAATGTAAGATTTTTTTTAAAAAAAAATGATCGTTGAAACTGATACTTTAAGTATAGCAGAGATATAATAGAAGTTGAGATCGGGCCATCAAGGCTGTTTTCGGAGATTGGTCTATCAGGCCACCAAGTCGGCCCGACGCTTTGCTAGCAGAAACGGACCTCTTTCGAAGCCCACATCCTATCCGACGGGCAGAAGCAGAGCACCACCAACATACGCCGCCACCGCAAGCAGACGTCCCCATGGCCATGGCTTCCACCGCCGCCGCTGCTGCTTCTCTCCGCCTCGCCTTCCCTCTCCTCTCCTCGCCGGCTTCCTCCTCCTCGTCCTCTAATACCCTTCGCTTCCCGCTCCGCCGCCGCAGCGACGCCCGCCCCATCGCCGTCGCCGCAGCGACGCCCGCCCCATCGCCGTCGCCGTCTTCAAGAAGCTCTCCGAGGCGTCCCCCGTGCCCATCCCTCAGGAGCCCACCGAGCCCCTCCTGGTAGACGAGGACGCTCTGCCCCCCAAGGCCGGGGTCTACGGCGTCTACGACCCCGCCGGCGAGCTGCAGTTCGTCGGGATTTCGCGCAACGTCAGGGCCAGCGTCGAGGGCCACCGCCGGAAGGTCCCCGCCAACCTCTGCGCCTCCGTCAAGGTACGGCATGGACTAATCATGTATATCATTACACTATCATTGCAAATTATGCTCCCCATTTACAACAGTTTAGCCTCGCCTTGTAACTAAACCAGTGGGCTAGCTTTGGTATGTAGTATCAGGGATCGTTAATTTGGGCAAACTGAGACATGCTAATTTGAGTCGCATGGTTTAATTAGTCGTGTGTCCTCTCTCGCTCACTTTTGTTGGCGACCGAAAGGAAAAAGGAGGGCACCTTACCTTCTCCATCCTCCTCCGTCAATAATATTCTCATTGGGTGGCCATTGTATAAACATCTCTACCTTGCTTTCTCATTCTGTCCATACTTTGCTTTCTCATTCGATATGCTCAGCTGATTCCTGAAACAAGATATGCTTATCTACTCCATTCTCCACCATCTGTGTATGTATTCTTGTTTCAGGCATCCATGAGGCTTCTTCTGGTTGACAGAACATGACGTTCAATAACATACAATACACTAGAGCTAGTAGTTAGCTACTAAAATTAGCTGAAGACATTTAAACAGTCTAGCTAATAGTTTAACTTTTAGCTACTTTTAGTAAATTAGCTAATATTTAGCTAGTTATTTGTTAGCCGGCTAATTCCACTAGAAAATTTTCAACCAACTAATTATTAGCTCTGCATTCAAACAGGCCCACAGTCCGCAAAACAATATATTGATACCTCGGTAACTGATTACCTTTTATTAGGACAGTAGGTATGATATTACATTGTTCACAATTCCCTTCTTTATAGCAAGCTTGTGGCCGTTAATAGGGTGTTTGATTTGAGGAATGAGCTAGTCTATCATCTTCTCACTCCTCATTTTTTTGTTTGGTTTGTGGAATGGAATGAGTCGATCCATCACCATCTTATTCCTCATTGTTAGTTAGTTAATAGTAATATGAGTAATTGGGTTATCCCACAAAATTTGAGGAATGAACTCATGATGCATCACCTCATTTTGGATGGAGTGATTACTCAAATCAAACACCCTATAAGTTCCTTATTGCTGCTTATGGAATGAAATGAGTCGATCCATTAACACCTTATTCCTCATTGTTAGTTAGTTAATACTAATATGAGTAATTGGGTTATCCCACAAAATCTGAGGAATGGACTTATGATGCATCACCTCATTTTAGATGGAGTGATTACTCAAACCAAACAACCTATAAGTTCCTTATTGCTGCTATAGGAAGTTAGCAACTGCCATGTTTTAACTGACTATGTCTTCATACGATGTTTTTAATGGCAAAGGATCTGCTGAAATAACATAAATTCAGGTCAAAGTTTTAGCTAGTGGTGGTTGTACCCCTGCCCCAGTTCTAGTCAGTTTCTGTGAATTGAAGTTGTTATAGCAGCCCTTGTGAATATTGCCCTGGTTCTCCAAGGGGCCTTAAAGACACCTGCTGCCTTGATTTGACTCCTCCTTTGCACTTGGGTACAATACAATACTATTCTGCACAAACTAAATCTGTCAAAAGGAAAAAAAAAGAAACGGTCTCCACTTTTTCCATGTTTATTAGACTGAGCGCAGCGGTTGCGCTACGGCGCCCTCTCCCCTTGCGTAGGGGGCCTCTACGCGTGCAGCGGCTGACGCTAGAGAGCCCCCTACGCGCTACAGTCGTAGGGGTGGGAGCGGGAGTCCCCCAGATCAAGGGGTTCACAATTCACCCCCTACAGCACTGTGCTGTGGGGCCACGAGTAATTGTTAGTAGATAAAAAATTGATAGTAGATATAGAAAATGATATTTTATAGTTGTAGTGGGGTATAGGGGGAGTATTTAGGGGGAACCGCTGCAGGAGATGAAAATATAGGGAGAAAAATAGGGGGAAAAGTGATATAGGGGGAAAAATTTAGGGGTAACGGTTGCGGATAGCCTAAAGGCCGCAGCGCAGCACGCTATCGCGCACTCCACCGCGCGGTACTCTTCTCTCTCCCCTCAGCTGCAGCGCGCGCGCTCTCTCCCCTACCACTGTTCCTGTGGGCTCGCCTTTAATTAATAGTAGAAGAAAAATTGATAGTAGATGAAAAGTAGGTATAGAAAATGATATTTTATATTGTAGTGGGATATAGATGGAGTATTTAGGGGAAACCACTGCGGGAGATGAAAAAGTAGGGGATACATTATTGATGATGTGACCCAGAAAAGTGATATAGGGGGAAAAATTTAGAGGGAACCGCTGCAGATAGCCTTAGTTAGTACCTGAAACATTCTCTGGCATGTGCAGGTCGCGGTATCAGATGAGGAGACACCAGATCGATCTGCCCTTAACAACGCCTGGAAATCATGGATGCAAGAACACATAGCGGCCACCGGCAAGGCGCCACCAGGGAATGTTGCAGGAAACCACACTTGGGTTGGTGGCCCCCAGCGGCCTCCAGACCTGCGGCTGACGCCCGGACGCCACGTCCAGCTGACGGTTCCGCTGGAGCAGCTGATAGACCGGCTGGTGAAGGAGAACAGAGTGGTAGCCTTCATCAAGGGGTCAAGGAGCGCTCCCCAGTGTGGGTTCTCGCAGAGGGTGGTGGGCATCCTGGAAGGGCACGGCGTGGATTTCGTAACCGTGGACGTGCTCGACGAGGAGCACAACCACGGGCTGAGAGAAACCCTCAAGGCGTACAGCAGCTGGCCGACGTTCCCTCAGGTCTTCGTTGGAGGGGAGCTCGTGGGCGGCTGCGATATCGTTTCGTCCATGGCTGGAAAGGGGGAGCTTGCTGCCCTACTAATTCAGAAATGAAGGCTTTACCCTACAGTGACTTGAATTGCTTCGATGGTTGTCTGATCCACACGTAGTAGCACGGAGATCCAAGTTGTACCTGCTGTGCATGTTGGATCGGATGTGGTACGTCCCGAGTTGAAAAGCGTGTGGTGTGGCGTGGTTTGCCTGCTGTTTATAGGTAGAAGTAGCCGGCCGCAAGAGACGCCGCGCCTGGGAACGACACACATATATTTTGTTTTATTTATTTGTGGGGGATCGGAGAGCGACTGAGCGAGCGATCCTCTTAGAGACGCCGCCATCTCTCTCTCTGATCCATCTTGTCCAACTCCTCGTCCATATGTCTGTATTAGCAATTCCACGTTCAACCGCACCACCACCGAACCAATGCAGCAGATGGCGGAGTCGGCGGCCAAGGCGAGGGAGGACGACATCATGAGGCGGGTGGACGACGACGTCGCCTTCGACGCCGGGAAGCCGCCGCCGTTCCGCATCGGCGCGCGACGTGCTGGCGGCGGTGCCGGAGCAGTGCTGGCGCAAGAGCCCCTGGCGGTCGCTGTGGTACGTGGCGGTGGTGCTGGCCCTGGGCGCGGCGGCGGAGGCCTTGGACAGTTGGGCGCTGTGGCCGCTGTACTGGGCGCGGCGCAGGGGACCATGTTCTGGGCGCGCTTCGTCCTGGGACACGACTGGTGTGGCGTCGATATATATTATATTCTCTCGTCTTCCTATTTGCTTTTTCTTTTCTTTTAACGAACTACTTGATGCATGCATGCAGTGGCCATGGCAGCTTCTCGGACAGCGCGACGCTCAACAGCGTGGTGGGCCATCTCCTTCATCCTCGTCCCCTACCATGGATGGTATAACATCAACCTGCTGAAGCTGTCATACATACGTACACTACCTTGCAATCCCCACTAGTACACAGAAGCTCTATAATGGCGGTTCTAAACCTATTTACACTGGCGTTTTTCAGTACCGCCGGTGCTAGGGGTCAGTGGAAATCAGTATTTCCACTGGCGGTTATTTTGGAACCGCCAATGAAAAGTGCATTTTCACTGGCGGTTTTCTTAAGGAACCGCCAGTGAAAAGTGCATTTTCACTGGCGGCTGAATAAAGAAAACCGCCAGTGAAAATGCATTTCCACTGGCGGTTTTATAAAGCAAACCGCCAGTGGAAATGCACTTTTCACTGGCGGTTTTCTTTATTTAGCCGCCAGTAGAAGTTTTCCCGCCTTTTTTCAAAATTTCAAACAATACTGAATTATATATATATTTATTTACACACACACAAACATATATATATATAGATCTATATTGATATTGAAAGCAACATGAAATTAAATTCTATCATACATTTATATACATCAAAGTATTCTGTTTACAACCATATATGCTTCATGCATTCTATACATCATAAGTTTTCACCTAAGCTCTAATAACTATCTCGGCTAAGAGATAATCTACTAATTTCTGTTAGTATTCTAAACTCTGGCAAAGCTAATGTTCCGGAAGCATCGTGATATTTTCCTTCTGCGGGAATGACCTCTTTCAATATGAATGTGCAGAGGTCCTCGACTATGCCATACAATGCAGCTTCGGTCAAGTTCTCCGAGTTTCCTCGTTGAAATTGCTGTAAAGGAATTTTATAAACATCATCTATTTATACTCAATAATAACACATTTGCATCTTTAATGACATAAATACATACTTGACTATTACTAATAATACCTTGTCAGGGTTCGTGATGTATCGTCCGTTCACTCTCATGAACTCGCACGCATAGAATCCACATAGGACCGATCCTTGTGGTTGCTTGTGGCACTACATAACGGGAGATTGGTTATTTAGTTGCAACATTGTGTATGATATGTATTCATAAAATCACATACTTACCGGCCAGTGATGATGGATGTCTAGTGGCACGCATTGTTTCGACAGGTCGTACTTTCCACCTCTCATCTTATAGAATCTATAAGCCCTGTGATCTCAAATAGAATCACCATGTTATTCTCAAATTTTAATCGATAAAAGTATGCATGCATAGAAAAGGCTTACAGCTCTAAGATGCTGAGGAATGTTGCATATGTCGAAGGGTCGAAGTTCAAGGAGTCGAGCACCAGCACCTTTCCAACCTTAGGATAAATGAGGAAGCATATCCAGTGGTCCCTGTACGAATCAAATTTGTGATGCATGTGTATTGAAATTATTAATTTTATTTATGCAAAATCACACTTACTTAAAGTTGTACGGGGCCATTATGGCTTCCCTGTCTTGAAATTGAAGCATTGCATGTCCTATGTAGGTGGCGTATCGAGCTTCAAAATCCTTCTTCATATCCTTTATACGCTTCTCAACTTCTTCGTCCGTCTTTCCCTGTATTTCATCGTTGTCTTTCCCGATTCTAAAAGTGTGGCTTTCCTCGGATATAAGTATTGGGTTGAGATACCCAACCCTTTTACTGGCACTAGCATTGGGCTTGGTACCGTAAAGGATCTCCTGCTGATCATGTTGCATTCTGCAAGTCACACGTGCATGTCAGATATTGAAATTTTATACAGCTCACTAATAATAACACACATATGTGGAAGTATGAGCGACACTTACAATGCAAACATCGTTACAAGTTGCACGTCGAGTCTCTGAAGGTTCATCATTAACCACATGTCCTCGAATGTAACAACGGCCTTTTGGTCTGAACCAATAAAAGCATGGTCTGGTATATGCACACTGATGGTGTCGATGCCAACCGATGATGCCCGCATGTACCAGTCATGCAACCTTTTAACACCAGCTGGGACCTTTCTTAGTTTCTCAAGAGGTAGCAGAGGTCTGCCCGGCACATATTTTTTAGGCACGTTTTTGTAATCTGCCTTAGTTGGCTTCTTTATCTTTGCGGCCATTGCCTCAGCCTTTTTTGCAGACTCCTCGTGCTTGGCCAAATCAACAGTTTGTGACGTGAGGCTCCGTCCAATCCCTTTCAAAAACCGAGCTGTGCCAGCAGTAGTAGCTTTACTCTTCTTTTTCTGATACGGGGACACCAATTTTGGTATAGGAAGTTTAGATTTCTTTGATGGCCTTGGATCCTTTGATGGTTGTGGAGAAGGTGGATCCCTTGATGGTGGCGTAGACAGTGGGTCACCAAGAGGATGGGGAGGAGAAGGTGGTGGAGCCCTGAATGGTGATGCTTGTGGCGGAGACGGTGGGTCAGAAAAAGGATGAGGAGCAGCATGTGAAGTTTGAGGAGGTGATGATGGATGTACAATAGGAACAACAATTTAAGAAGGCGGAGACGGTTGGGCCTGCGACGCCTGCGACGAATTCGACCAATCAAGCAATTCGACATCCCTTCGAGGCCAAAGGATAAAATTCTTGATAGCTTGTCCAAGTTTCTCGATACCTTCGGGCCCAGGGATGTCTAGCATGTCGTCCTCGGATCCTTGGACGACCGTCGTCACTTCTACTTTGCAATAATCATCTGGAATATCGTTTCCATGGAACTTGCGTCCTGGGATCGCAAGGCCTGTGGCTACTTTCTTTGTACGTTTATTATTAATACCATATCTTATAACCAGTGTGCACGCCACAGGCCTTGTGATGTCATCAACTGGATAACGGTCCTTATTTCCCGTTGAAGCAACAGAGCTTGGTAATGTCGTATAATCTGTGGAAGCCGGCGGTTGAGCTGCTGGAATTATTTGTATCTGTGGAGTGGTCATCTGTTGAACAGACATCGCACTCGCCAACTGTTGCATCAATTCTGGAGGAGGATTCGATAGCATTTGAGACATCATGGCTTTGAACTCTTTCTTGGCCTCCTCCTTAAAATAATCCGCCATCTCTTCCTTGTATCGATCACGTTTCTTGTACAGACCTTCCCACTGTGGTCCGAATCCTTCCTTCCATCCTTCCTTAGACGAGATTCCTCGTACACGGCCAGGATGCTCAGGGTTACCGAGACCAGCCGTTAGGATGTCTCTTTCCCTTTGTGGCTTAAAAGTTCCTTGGCTCTGCTTAGCTGCCATTGTATATATGTTTTTTGCCGCTTCTTCGACAATGGGATCATCAAAAGATACACCGGTCTCGGTTTCCCTTGGTTTTCTAGCACGGAGCCAATTTGCCGCCCTTTCACCAAGTTGCTTGGACAGCGTCGGCAACCCTGCGGCCTTCTTCTCGGCGTCTTCTTGTCTCCATTTAGGAACCTGACGCTTGTAACCACCTGTGCCTAGGTGGTGGCGGTACTTGTTCTTCTTTGATAGTTCCGAATTTGCCTCACTTAGAGATATGAAATCAGGGCTGCTCCTCTGCTCTAGAAATACTGCCCACTGACCTGCTGAGATTTTATATTTTTTGGTCGGGTCCAGACCTTTCTTTGCAAACTTTGTGTTCATCTCAGACCTCCAGTTTCGGAAATTGATTGCAAGCTGCTTCATCGTGTATTCCTTCACGAGTTCTTCTGAACCCCGAGGCAGAACGAACCTCATTAATAGCTTATTCCATATTTGATTCTTGACATCATCTGACACATCTCTCCACTGTCGTATTGTTATGTCAAGATTATCTCTAACTAAAAACCCAAGTGCATTCCGGAACTTAGGTAGTGCCTCTTCTGGAGCTAGGGGCTGACCTTTCGGGCTCACGTCTGAGATTTTGTATGTTTTGTCGGGAAACTTGTTCAGCCCCCTGTCACCTCTTTTTCGATCGCTCTGCTTCCTTTTCCTTGACGTCTCGGTTGTTGTCTTGGTCTGTTCCGGTGCGTCTTGGGTCGGCTCCGGTACGTCTTCGTATCGTGCCACGGCTTCTTCGAGTATCGCACGAAATTCAGACACGACCTCCTATTCATGTAATAAAATGCACAAGAGATCATGCATGTGAAATCAGTAGGGTACACATACGAAGCTAAAGATGCGTACTTTTACCTCAGCTTCTCGTGGATCATAAGTAGGGTCACGTTGCAACTCACGGAGAGCGGCCCTATCTATGCTAGTGGTAGGAAAAGGGTCGCTAGGCGTTTCATATCCTTCACTGCTGGATTGTTCTTGAGCAACACTCTTGTCCA
The DNA here is from genome assembly GCA_029449295.1 of Zea luxurians. Classification (NCBI taxonomy): domain Eukaryota; kingdom Viridiplantae; phylum Streptophyta; class Magnoliopsida; order Poales; family Poaceae; genus Zea; species Zea luxurians. The sequence goes on along the minus strand of JAOPSE010000512.1, from coordinate 99,122 downwards.
TGTGCTCGGGCACTAATCCTTGGTCCTTGATCGGAGAACTCATTGAGCTATATATATACAAATACATAAGCAATAATTAAATACATATTAACACATATTAACGTAAGCAATAATTAAATTCATATTAACAAATAGTATAATTAAATACATCCTCGGGCACTAAACCCTTAACCCTAACCCTAACCCTAAACCCTTAACCCTAACCCTAACCCAAAACCCGAACCCTTAACCCAAAACCCGAACCCTTAACCCTAAACCCTAACCCTAACCCTAACTATAACCCTTAACCCTAACCCTAACCCTAACCCAAAACCCGAACCCTTAACCCAAAACCCGAACCCTTAACCCTAACCCTAACCCTAACCCTAAACCCTAACCCTTAACCCTAACCCTAACCCTAACTATAACCCTTAACCCTAACCCTAAACCCTTAACCCTAACCCTAACCCAAAACCCGAACCCTTAACCCAAAACCCGAACCCTTAACCCTAAACCCTAACCCTAACCCTAACTATAACCCTTAACCCTAACCCTAACCCTAACCCAAAACCCGAACCCTTAACCCAAAACCCGAACCCTTAACCCTAACCCTAACCTGATAGTCGCCTAGAGGGGGGGGTGAATAGGGCGAAACTGAAATTCTCAAAGATAAACACAACTACAAGCCGGGTTAGCGTTAGAAATATAAACGAGTCCGCGAGAGAGCGCGCAAAACAAATCGCAAGCAAATAAAAGTGTGACACGCGGATTTGTTTTACCGAGGTTCGGTTCTCGCAAACCTACACCCCGTTGAGGAGGCCACAAAGGCCGGGTCTCTTTCAACCCTTCCCTCTCTCAAACGGTCCCTCGGACCGAGTGAGCTTTCTCTTCTTCTCAATCAAACGGGAACAAAACTTCCCCGCAAGGGCCACCACACAATTGGTGCCTCTTGCCTTGGTTACAATTGAGATTGATCACAAGAACAAGTGAGAAAGAAAAGGATGCGATCCAAGCGCAAGAGCTCGAAAGAACACAAGCAAATCACTCTCTCTAGTCACTATGGTGTTGTGTGGAATTTGGAGAGGACTTGATCTATTTGGTGTGTCTAGAATTGAATGCTAGAGCTCTTGTAGTAGTTGAGAAGTGGAAAACTTGGATGGCAATGAATGTGGGGTGGTTGGGGTATTTATAGCCCCAACCACCAAAAGTGACCGTTGCTGGAAGCTGTCTGTTCGATGGCGCACCGGACAGTCCGGTGCACACCGGACAGTCCGGTGCCCCTGCCACGTCACCATTGCCGTTGGATTCTGACCGTTGGAGCTTCTGACTTCTGGGCCCGCCTGGATGTCCGGTGCACACCGGACATGTACTGTTTGATGTCCGGTGCACCGGTATGGGCGATCCTGACGTCTGCGCGCGCTGCGCGCGCATTAAATGCTCCGCAGGGAGCCGTTGGCGCCGCAGAGAGCCGTTGCTCCGCTGGCACACCGGACAGTCCGGTGCACACCGGACAGTCCGGTGAATTTTAGTGGAGCGGCTGCTGCGCGAACCCGAGGCAGGCGAGTTCCGGAAGACGGTGCTTCCTTGGAGCACCGGACATGTCCGGTGCACACCGGACAGTCCGGTGAAATATAGCGCGCCGGCCTCCGAGAATTCCCGAGGGCGAAGAGTTGAAGTCGGAGTCCTCTGGGCGCACCGGACACTGTCCGGTGCACACCAGACAGTCCGGTGCCTTCAGCCAGAGGTGCCTTCGGTTGCCTCGTTGCTCCTTAGTTGAGTCCAACACTTGGTCTTTTTATTGGCTAAATGTGAACCTTTTGCACCTGTATAACTTATGCACTAGAGCAAACTAGTTAGTCCAATATTTGTGTTGGGCAATTCAACCACCAAAATTATTTAGGAACTAGGTGTAAGCCTAATTCCCTTTCAATCTCCCCCTTTTTGGTGATTGATGCCAACACAAACCAAAGCAAATATAGAAGTGCATAATTGAACTAGTTTGCATAATGTAAGTGCAAAGGTTGCTTGGAATTGAGCCAATATAAATACTCATATGATGCGCAAGGAATGTTTTCTTAGTTTTTGACATATTGGACCACATTTGCACCAAGAGTTTTGTTTTTGCAAATTCTTTTGTAAATTCTTTTTCAAAGTCCTTTTGCAAGACAGTCAAAGGTAAAATGAATAAGATTTTGCTAAGCATTTTCAAGTTTTGAAAGTTTCTTCCTTTGTTCCAAATGCTTTTCCTTTGACTAAACAAAACTCCCCCTAAATGAGATCCTCCTCTTAGTGTTCAAGAGGGTTTTGATTTAACATTTTGGAAATACTACTTCCTCCCCCTTTAGAACATAATGAGATACCAATTTTGAAATTTACCAATTGAAAATCATCAAATTTTTAAGAATTAGGGTGGTGGTGCGGTCCTTTTGCTTTGGGCTCATATTTTCTCCCCCTTTGGCATGAATCGCCAAAAACGGAATCATTAGAGCCCAATGAAGTACTTTCTCCCCCTTTGGTCATAAAAAGAATGAGTGAAGATTATACCAAAGTTGGAGAGAGATGCGGAGCGACGGCGAAGGATGAGTAGTAGAGTGGAGTGGAAGCCTTGTCTTTGCCGAAGACTCCAATTCCCTTTCAATATACCTATGACTTGGTTTGGAATATACTTGAAAAACACATTAGTCATAGCATATAAAAGAGACATGATCAAAGGTATATTTATGAGCTATGTGTGCAAGTTTAGCAAAAGAAATTCCTAGAATCAAGAATATTAAGCTCATGCCTAAGTCGGGTAAAAGATTGCTCATCAAGTGGCTTGGTAAAGATATCGGCTAATTGATCTTTAGTGTTAATGTAAGAAATCTCGATATCCCCCTTTTGTTGGTGATCCCTAAGAAAATGATACCGAATGGCTATGTGCTTAGTGCGACTATGCTCGACGGGATTGTCGGCCATTTTGATTGCACTCTCATTGTCACATAGCAAAGGGACTTTGGTCAATTTGTAACCGTAGTCCCGCAGGGTTTGCCTCATCCAAAGCAATTGCGCGCAACAATGGCCTGCGGCAATATACTCGGCTTCGGCGGTAGAAAGAGCGACCGAATTTTGCTTCTTTGAAGCCCATGACACCAAGGATCTTCCCAAGAACTGGCAAGTCCCCGATGTGCTCTTCCTGTTAATTTTACACCCCGCCCAATCGGCATCCGAATACCCAATCAAATCAAAGGTGGATCCCCGAGGGTACCAAAGCCCAAACTTAGGAGAATAAGCCAAATATCTCAAGATTCGTTTCACGGCCGTAAGGTGTGATTCCTTAGGGTCGGATTGGAATCTTGCACACATGCAAACGGAAAGCATAATGTCCGGTCGAGATGCACATAAGTAAAGCAATGAACCAATCATCGACCGGTATACCTTTTGATCCACGGACTTACCTCCCGTGTCGAGGTCGAGATGCCCATTTGTTCCCATGGGTGTCTTGATGGGCTTGGCATCCTTCATTCCAAACTTGCTTAGAATGTCTTGAGTGTACTTCGTTTGGCTAATGAAGGTGCCCTCTTGGAGTTGCTTGACTTGGAATCCTAGAAAATACTTCAACTCCCCCATCATCGACATCTCGAATTTTTGTGTCATGATCCTACTAAATTCTTCACATGTAGATTTGTTAGTAGACCCAAATATGATATCATCCACATAAATTTGGCATACAAACAAATCATTGTCAAGAGTCTTAGTGAACAAAGTAGGATCGGCCTTGCCGACTTTGAAGCCATTTGCAATAAGGAAATCTCTAAGGCATTCATACCATGCTCTTGGGGCTTGTTTGAGCCCATAAAGCGCCTTAGAGAGCCTATAAACATGGTTAGGGTACTCACTGTCTTCAAAGCCGGGAGGTTGCTCAACATAGACCTCCTCCTTGATTGGTCCATTGAGGAAGGCACTCTTTACGTCCATTTGATAAAGCTTGAAGCCATGGTAAGTAGCATAGGCCAATAATATACGAATTGACTCAAGCCTAGCTACGGGTGCATAGGTTTCACCAAAATCCAAACCTTCGACTTGCGAATACCCCTTGGCCACGAGTCGAGCTTTGTTCCTAGTCACCACACCATGCTCGTCTTGCTTGTTGCGGAAGACCCACTTGGTTCCTACAACATTTTGATTAGGACGTGGAACTAAATGCCATACCTCATTCCTTGTGAAATTATTGAGCTCCTCTTGCATCGCCATCACCCAATCCGAATCTTGAAGAGCTTCCTCTACCCTGTGGGGCTCAATAGAGGAAACAAAAGAGTAATGTTCACAAAAATGAGCAACACGAGATCGAGTAGTTACCCCCTTATGAATGTCGCCGAGGATGGTGTCGACGGGGTGATCTCGTTGTATTGCTTGGTGGACTCTTGGGTGTGGCGGCCTTGGTTGTTCATCCTCCTTTTCTTCATCATTTGCATCTCCCCCTTGATCGTTGCCGTCATTTTGAGGTGGCTCATCTTCTTGATCTTCTTGTTCAACATCTTGAGCCTCATCCTCAATTTGAGTTGGTGGAGATGCTTGCATGGAGGAGGATGGTTGTTCTTGTGCATGTGGAGGCTCTTCGGATTCCCTAGGACACACATCCCCAATGGACATGTTCCTTAGCGCTATGCATGGAGCCTGTTCTTCACCTATCTCATCAAGATCAACTTGCTCTACTTGAGAGCCGTTAGTCTCGTCAAACACAACGTCACAAGAAACTTCAACAAGTCCTGAGGACTTGTTAAAAACTCTATATGCCCTTGTGTTTGAGTCATACCCTAGTAAAAAGCCTTCTACAGTTTTAGGAGCAAATTTAGATTTTCTACCTCTCTTAACAAGAATAAAGCATTTGCTACCAAAGACTTTAAAATATGAAATATTGGGCTTTTTACCGGTTAGGAGTTCATAAGATGTCTTCTTGAGGATTCGGTGAAGATATAACCGGTTGATGGCGTAGCAGGCGGTGTTGACTGCCTCGGCCCAAAACCGATCCGGTGTCTTGTACTCATCAAGCATGGTTCTTGCCATGTCCAAAAGAGTTCGATTCTTCCTCTCCACTACACCATTTTGTTGTGGAGTGTAGGGAGAAGAGAACTCATGCTTGATGCCCTCCTCCTCAAGAAAGCCTTCAATTTGAGAGTTCTTGAACTCCGTTCCATTGTCGCTTCTAATTTTCTTGATCCTTAAGCCGAACTCATTTTGAGCCCGTCTCAAGAATCCCTTTAAGGTCTCTTGGGTATGAGATTTGTCCTGCAAAAAGAATACCCAAGTGAAGCGAGAATAATCATCCACAATTACAAGACAATACTTACTACCGCCGATGCTTATGTAAGCGATCGGGCCGAATAAGTCCATGTGTAGGAGCTCCAGTGGCCTGTCGGTAGTCATGATGTTTTTGTGGGGATGATGGACACCAACTTGCTTCCCGGCTTGGCATGCGCTACAGATCCTGTCTTTCTCAAAATGAACATTGGTTAGTCCTAAAATGTGCTCTCCCTTTAGAAGCTTATGAAGATTCTTCATCCCAACATGGGCTAGTCGGCGATGCCATAGCCAACCCATATTAGTCTTAGCAATTAAGCAGGTGTCGAGTTCAGCTCTATCAAAATCTACTAAGTATAGCTGACCCTCTAACACTCCCTTAAAAGCTATTGAATCATCACTACTTCTAAAGACAGTAACACCAATATCAGTAAAAAGACAGTTGTAGCCCATTTGACACAATTGAGATACGGAAAGCAAATTGTAATCTAAAGAGTCTACGAGAAAAACATTAGAAATGGAATGGTCAGGGGATATAGCAATTTTACCCAAACCTTTGACCAAACCTTGGTTTCCATCCCCGAATGTGATTGCTCGTTGGGGATCTTGACTTTTCTCATAGGAGGAGAACATCTTTTTCTCCCCTGTCATGTGATTTGTGCATCCGCTATCAATAATCCAACTTGAGCCCCCGGATGCATAAACCTACAAAACAATTTTAGTTCTTGACTTTAGGTACCCAAACGGTTTTGGGTCCTTTAGCATTAGAAACAAGAACTTTGGGTACCCAAACACAAGTCTTGGAGCCCTTGTGTTTGCCCCCAACAATCTTGGCAACTACCTTGCCGGATTTGTTAGTTAAAACATATGATGCATCAAAAGTTTTAAATGAAACGCTATGATCATTTGATGCATTAGGAGTTTTCTTTCTAGGCAACTTAGCACGGGTTGGTTGCCTAGAGCTAGATGTCTCACCCTTATACATAAAAGCATGATTAGGGCCAGAGTGAGACTTCCTAGAATGAGTTCTCCTAATTTTGCTCTCAGGATAGCCGGCAGGGTACAAAATGTAACCCTCGTTATCCTGAGGCATGGGAGCCTTGCCCTTAACAAAGTTGGATAAATTCTTTGGAGGGGCATTAAGTTTGACATTGTCTCCCCTTTGGAAGCCAATGCCATCCTTGATGCCAGGGCGTCTCCCATTATAGAGCATACTTCTAGCAAATTTAAACTTTTCATTTTCTAAGTTATGCTCGGCAATTTTTGCATCTAATAATGCTATATGATTATTTTGTTGTTTAATTAAAGCCATGTGATCATGAATAGCATTGATATCAACATCTCTACATCTAGTACAAATAGAAACATGCTCAACATTAGATGTAGAGGGTTTGCAAGATTTTAGTTCTACAACCTTAGCATGTAACATATCATTTTTAGTTCTAAGGTCCGAAATAGTAGCATTGCAAACATCAAAATCCTTAGCCTTAGCAATTAATTTCTCATTCTCATTTCTAAGGCTAGCAAGAGAAAAGTTCAATTCTTCAATCCTAGCAAGCAAATCATCATTATCATTTCTAGGATTTGGAATTGAAACATTGCAAATATGAGAATCAACCTTAGCTAACAAATTAGCATTCTCATTTCTAAGGTTGTCTATAGTCTCATGGCAAGAACTTAGCTCACTAGACAGTTTTTCACATTTTTCCATTTCTAGAGCATAAGCATTTTTAACCTTAACATGCTTCTTATTTTCTTTAATAAGGAAGTCCTCTTGAGAATCCAAGAGATCATCCTTCTCATGTATAGCACTAACTAATTCATTCAATTTTTCTTTTTGTTGCATGTTGAGGTTAGCAAAAAGAATGCGTAAGTTATCCTCCTCATTTTTATCATCCTCATCACTAGATGTTTCATATTTAGTGGAGGACCTTGATTTTACCTTCTTTTTGCCGTCCTTGGCCATGAGACACTTGTGGCCGACGTTTGGGAAGAGAAGGCCCTTGGTGACGGCGATGTTGGCGGCGTCCTCGTCGTTGGAGGAGTCGCTTGAGCTTTCGTCGGAGTCCCACTCCCGACAAACATGGGCATCGCCGCCCTTCTTCTTGTGATACTTCTTCTTCTCCTTTCTTCTTCCCTTCTTGTCGTCGCCCCTGTCACTGTCACTAGACATAGGACATTTTGCAATAAAGTGACCGGGCTTACCACACTTGTAGCAAACCTTTTTGGAACGGGGTTTGTAGTCCTTCCCCTTCCGTTGCTTGAGGATTTGCCTAAAGCTTTTGATGATTAGGGCCATCTCCTCATTGTCGAGCTTGGAGGCGTCAATTGGTTGTCTACTTGGTGTAGACTCCTCCTTCTTCTCTTCCGTTGCCTTGAAGGCCACCGGTTGCGCCTTGGATGTGGAAGGCTCGTCAAGCTCGTTGATCTTCTTGGAGCCCATGATCATGCATTCAAAACTCACAAAATTCCCGATGACTTCCTCGGGGGTCATTAGTGGATATCTAGGATTGCCACGAATTAATTGTACTTGAGTGGGGTTAAGGAAAATAAGTGCTCTTAAAATAACCTTAACCACTTCGTGGTCATCCCATTTTGTGCTCCCGAGGTTGCGCACTTGGTTCACCAAGGTCTTGAGCCGGTTGTACATGTCTTGTGGCTCCTCCCCTTGGCGAAGACGGAAGCGACCGAGCTCCCCCTCGATCGTTTCCCGCTTGGTGATTTTGGTGAGTTCATCACCCTCGTGCGCCGTCTTGAGTAGGTCCCAAATCTCCTTGGCGTTCTTCAACCCTTGTACTTTGTTGTATTCCTCCTTGCTTAGAGAGGCAAGGAGAATGGTTGCGGCTTGAGAGTTGAAGTGCTCGATTTGGGCTACTTCGTCCGTGTCATAATCCTCATCCCCTATAGATGGTACCTGTACACCATACTCAACAACATCCCATATACTTTTGTGGAGAGAGGTTAGATGAAATCGCATTAAATTACTCCACATAGCATAATCTTCACCATTAAAAGTTGGTGGTTTGCCTAATGGGACGGAAAGTAAAGGTGTATGTTTAGGAATGCGAGGGTAACGTAGGGGAATCTTACTATACTTCTTACGCTCTTGGCGTTTAGAAGTGACGGATGCCGCGTCGGAGCCGGAGGTAGATGTCGATGAAGTGTCGGTCTCGTAGTAGACCACCTTCCTCATCCTCTTGTGCTTGTCCCCACTCCGATGCGGCTTGTGAGAAGAAGATTTTTCCTTCTTCTCCTTGTGGTGAGAAGAGGAAGATCTTTTCTCCTTCCGCTTGGAGGAGTTCTTCTTCTTCTCTCTTCTCTTGGTGCGGGACTCTTCCGATGAAGTGCTCCCTTGGCTTGTAGTGGGCTTGTTATCACCGGTCTCCATCTCCCTCTTGGTGTGATCTCCCGACATCACTTCGAGCGGTTAGGCTCTAATGAAGCACCGGGCTTTGATACCAATTGATAGTCGCCTAGAGGGGGGGGGGGTGAATAGGGCGAAACTGAAATTCTCAAAGATAAACACAACTACAAGCCGGGTTAGCGTTAGAAATATAAACGAGTCCGCGAGAGAGCGCGCAAAACAAATCGCAAGCAAATAAAAGTGTGACACGCGGATTTGTTTTACCGAGGTTCGGTTCTCGCAAACCTACTCCCCGTTGAGGAGGCCACAAAGGCCGGGTCTCTTTCAACCCTTCCCTCTCTCAAACGGTCCCTCGGACCGAGTGAGCTTTCTCTTCTTCTCAATCAAACGGGAACAAAACTTCCCCGCAAGGGCCACCACACAATTGGTGCCTCTTGCCTTGGTTACAATTGAGATTGATCACAAGAACAAGTGAGAAAGAAAAGGATGCGATCCAAGCGCAAGAGCTCGAAAGAACACAAGCAAATCACTCTCTCTAGTCACTATGGTGTTGTGTGGAATTTGGAGAGGACTTGATCTATTTGGTGTGTCTAGAATTGAATGCTAGAGCTCTTGTAGTAGTTGAGAAGTGGAAAACTTGGATGGCAATGAATGTGGGGTGGTTGGGGTATTTATAGCCCCAACCACCAAAAGTGACCGTTGCTGGAAGCTGTCTGTTCGATGGCGCACCGGACAGTCCGGTGCACACCGGACAGTCCGGTGCCCCTGCCACGTCACCATTGCCGTTGGATTCTGACCGTTGGAGCTTCTGACTTCTGGGCCCGCCTGGATGTCCGGTGCACACCGGACATGTACTGTTTGATGTCCGGTGCACTGGTATGGGCGATCCTGACGTCTACGCGCGCTGCGCGCGCATTAAATGCTCCGCAGGGAGCCGTTGGCGCCGCAGAGAGCCGTTGCTCCGCTGGCACACCGGACAGTCCGGTGCACACCGGACAGTCCGGTGAATTTTAGCGGAGCGGCTGCTGCGCGAACCCGAGGCAGGCGAGTTCCAGAAGACGGTGCTTCCTTGGAGCACCGGACATGTCCGGTGCACACCGGACAGTCCGGTGAAATATAGCGCGCCGGCCTCCGAGAATTCCCGAGGGCGAAGAGTTGAAGTCGGAGTCCTCTGGGCGCACCGGACACTGTCCGGTGCACACCGGACAGTCCGGTGCCTTCAGCCAGAGGTGCCTTCGGTTGCCTCGTTGCTCCTTAGTTGAGTCCAACACTTGGTCTTTTTATTGGCTAAATGTGAACCTTTTGCACCTGTATAACTTATGCACTAGAGCAAACTAGTTAGTCCAATATTTGTGTTGGGCAATTCAACCACCAAAATTATTTAGGAACTAGGTGTAAGCCTAATTCCCTTTCATAACCCTAACCCTAACCCTAAACCCTAACCCTTAACCCTAACCCTAACCCTAACTATAACCCTTAACCCTAACCCTAACCCTTAACCATAACCCTAACCCTAACCCTAAACCCTAACCATATAGTATCGTATAGTCGTATAGTATCGTGTAGGACGGGGAGAGAGTCGCATAGGACGTATAAAGAGGGAGAGAGGGAGAATCGTATGGATATTATCGAGTTACGTATAGAGAGGGAGAGAGGGAGAGTCGTATAGGACGAGGAGAGGGAGAGAGGGAGAGTCGCATAGGACGTATAGAGAGGGAGAGAGGGAGAGTCGTACGGAAATTATCGAGTTCAGATCGAATTCGGATCGGATCGGATACGTATATTATCGAGTTGTGACGGATAAAATTACAATGTATATATTCAACATACATTTGAACACATATGAACACACATATATATATTGAACACATACATTTGAACACATATGAACACACATATATATTGAACACATACATTTGAACACATATGAACACATATATATATTGAACACATACATTTGAACACATATGAACACACATATGAATAAAAATAAGTATTGTATGAATACTCTCATCTCCTCTCCTCTCTCTCCCTCTCCCTCCTCTCTCTATCTCTCTCCTCTCCCTCCTCTCTCTCTCTCACCCTCCTCTCCCTCCCTCTATCTATCTCCTCTCCCTCTATCTCTCTCCCTCTCTCTATCTCTCTCCTCTCCCTCCTCTCTCTCTCACCCTCCTCTCCCTCCCTCTATCTCTCTCCCTCTCCCTCCTCTCTCTTCCCTCTCCCTCTCCTTCCTCTCTCTTCCTCCCTCTCGGCGACGGCGGCGCGTGCGCCCTCCTCTCTCTTCCCTCTCCCTCTCCCTCCTCTCTCTTCCCTCTCCCTCTCCTTCCTCTCTCTTCCTCCCTCTCGGCGGCGGCGCGTGCCCTAGGGTTTACTAAACGCGGCGGCGGCGGCTGCCGGCGCGGTAGACGGCGGCGGTACGACAGATTAGGGGAAAGAGAAAGAAACCTGGAGACGGCGGTGCGGGGGCGGGAATGGCGGCGTGGGGACGGGCGCGGGGACGATCGCCGGCGAAACCTCGGGGTCGAAATCCAGCAGCCTGACGGCGTCGTCTTGAAGTGAACTGGCGCCAGGGACTTGTAAATTTTTCGGCTCCCGCGCGCCACCCTTTATATAGGCGCCATTTCTACTAGCGGTTGACAACGAGAACCGCCAGTAGAAATGGCTTCCACAGACTGTAGAAGCCATTTCTACTGGCGGTTGACAACGAGAACCGCCAGTAGAAACTATTTCTACTGGCGGTTGTCATAGAGAACCGCCAGTAGAAATGGATTCTACAGTCTGTGGAAGCCATTTCTACTGGCGGTTCTCTATGACAACCGCCAGTAGAAATAGTATTTTATTATTATTAACATAGTTTTTTATATATTGTTTTACTTCACTTTTTATATATTATATTAAGTATACTTTTATATATTGTTTAGTATACTTTTACCTCTCTCCATCCCCTCTCTCTCTCCTCTCTCTCCATCCTCTCTCTCCCTCTACCTCTCCTCTCTTTCCTCTCCACTCTCTCTCCCCTCTCCACTCTCCATCCTCTCTCTCCTCTCCACTCTCTCTCCCCTCTCCCTCTCCATCCTCTCTCTCCATCCCCTCTCTCTCTCCTCTCTCTCCATCCTCTCTCTCTCCTCTCTCTCCATCCTCTCTCTCTCCTCTCTCTCCATCCTCTCTCTCCTCTCCCTCTCCTCTCTCTCCTCTCTCTCCCCCTCTCCTCTCTCTCTATAAAGTCAATAGAAAGCCATGTAAAATTGTAAATGGTAGCCACGAAAATTGAATGAAGACAATTACATGCTTCGGTTTGTCGCTAACAATAATCAATTACATGACAAGTCCTAACAATAATCAATTACATGACAAGTATATAATCTAGGAAGCTATTGTTCTGCCTTGTCCATCGTGGCGTACCCAGGGCAACGAATTGCGTGGGATGCTTCGCTCAACGTTCCTTATCTTGGTTGTATGGTCTATGAAAAGAGACATGTCGTTGAACTGGTTAAAATTCTCTAAATCAGATACACCATCAACTCCTATAGCTTGTTGTTTTCCAGGAAAAACTACATGCTTCGGTTTGTCGGTGCTTTTCTTCTCATTGTTAGAAATGATCTGTTCAGCATAGAAGACATGTGCAGCACGATTAGCAAGGATCCATGGGTCATCTTTGTAACCTACCTTACTTAGATCAAGAACTCTGACCCCATAGTTGTCTACCGTGACATGTTTGTCTTCAACCCATTGACATCGGAAAACCGAGATCTGAAATGTACCATAGTCTAGTTCCCATATGTCCTCAATAAAGCCAAAATATGTAATAATCTCACCAGTTTCATCATCTATGGCTTCGCATCGAACACCACTGTTTTGTGACATGCTCTTTTTGTCCTTGGACTTGGTACAAAATGTGAATCCACTAATGTCATAGGTTTGCCATGTTGTGACCTGGCGTGATGGTCCAGATGCCAAGCCCTTGATGGTTTGTTCTTCTATTGTTTCTCCACGTGGAATGTCCTTCACCATTAGCCATGTGTTGAACCGCTGCTTATGTTGCTTCATTACCCAATCATCCGTATGCCCAGGATTTTGCTCGCGAAGCTCATTGATGTGTTGTTGGATAAATGGCTCCATTATCGTTAGCTGATGTAGGATGCTCTGATGTGCCTTAAGTACTATATCGTAATCCGGTGGGATGAAAGATTTCCGTCCCATCCTCTCGCTTCCATACAGTCTACCCTCGTGTCGTGACGGAGGCAGACCTATTGCAACCTAGTCTTTTAGGATACTATTGCAGAATGGACCTCCGGACTCAATGGCCTCTTCGGTACAGTACCCCTCTATCATGGATGCCTCGGGACGAGCACGGGTTGATACATAGCCATTCAGTATTGACATGAAACGCTCATACGTCCACATTTCATGCAAGTACATAGGACCCAATGCCTCTATTTGTGGCACCAAGTGCACCACAAGGTGCACCATAATATCAAAGAACGATGGAGGGAAACACATCTCAAACTGTGATATTGTCTCCACTGTGAATTCCTGAAGAGATGCCAACTCATCACGGCCAATTACCTTTTGTGAAATCCTGTTGAAAAAGTAGCACAACCGTGTGATTGCCATCTTTAAAAACAAAGGATTTATAGCCCTGATGGCAATAGGTAGGAATGTAGTCAGCATGACATGGCAATCATGTGAGTTGTAGTTAATGATTGTCAGGTCTTTCATTGACACAATACTCCGTATGCTAGAGCAGAATCCGGATGGGACTTTCAAATTCTTGAGCCAAACACACATCACATGTTTCTCATCTACATTGAGATTGTAGCTTGCTGCTGGGAGATGGTACTTCCCATTTTCTTGAAGAACGGGATGTAGTTCCTTTTTTATGCCTAAATCTACCAAGTCCATGCGTGAATTGAGCCCTTCTTTTGTTTTGCCCTTTATGTCTAGCAAGGTGCCCATTATGCTTTCAAACACGTTCTTCTGAACGTGCATACCATCGATCGCATGCCGCACATCTAACTCTTTCCAGTAAGGCAAGTACTCGAAGAAAATAGACTTCATCTTGAATATAGCCCCCGAAGCTGGTTTGACATCCTTCCTTGTTTTTCCGTCTTTTGTCTTCTTCCCGAAAACAAACTTGATATTCCTGACTATTTCAAAAACTCTATGACCTCTATTGTTACCCGATGGAGCAGTAGAATGTAGTTCACCATTATTGTCGAAGTACTTATCCATCTTTCGCATGCGGTACCTGTGTCCTTCCAATAAAAAGCGTCTGTGCCTCATGTAAACTATCTTCCTAGATGCAGCAAGGGATACGTAAGCAGTTCCATCAATGCATACTGTGCAACCAACCTTTCCCTTAAACTGGCCTGATAATGTGAAGAGAGCAGGGTAATCGTTGATCGTAACAAAAAGAATTGCTCTCAGCGTGAATGAACCTTTACGATACTCATCCAACATTTGAACACCCGTTTCCCACAATATTTTCATATCCTCCATTAAGGGCTCCAAAAATACATCCATGTCAACTCCAGGTTGTGTAGGTCCAGAAATAAGGATGGTTAGCAAAATGTACTTCCGTTTCTGCATCAACCATGGAGGAAGGTTGTATATGGTGAGGATCACCGGCCATGTGCTATGCTTGCTGCTCCTCTCAGCAAATGGGTTCATTCCATCAGTACTCAGTGCGAACCTAATATTTCTTGGTTCATCGGCAAAGTCTCGGTGGTTGTCATTGAAATCTTGCCACTGCTTCCCATCGGCTGGATGTCGAAGCTTCCCATCGTTTTTGTGCTCATCAGAAGCATGCCAGCTCATAAGTCTGGCATCCTCAGGATTAGCGAACAAACACCTCAATCGATCGACGACGGGGAGGTACCACATCACCAAAGCAGGAATCTTTTTGAGCGCATAATAGTCTACTTCTTTTTCTTTGCTCGTGGATTTTGAAGTCTTTTTTTAGGCTTTCTTTCGCTTCTTCCCTTTAGACACGGATGCAACACACTCTTCGTCCTCTCGATAGTCTTTATTCGTCTTGTACCTACTTGCACCGCACTTTGGGCAGCTCTCCAAGTCTTTATAATCATCACCTCGATAAAGGATACAGTGATTTATACACGCGTGGATCTTCTCCACACCCATAGTGAGCGGACTGATTAGTTTCTTTGCATAGTACGTGTTAGCAGGCACATTGTTCTCCTTTGGAAGTATGTCTGCGATAATACTCAAGAACGCATCGAAGCCAGCATCAGACACACCATATTTAGCTTTTAACATCAACAGCTTTAGCACAGACCGGAGCGTCGTGAACTCTTTGGTACAACCCTTAGACTCGTCGTACAAAGGCTCTTCTGCTGCCTTCTTCAGGGACTCCATACCTTTCATTAAGAATATCGATTGATCTGTATGACGACGCAACATTGCCTCTAGCAACTCTGCATCTTCCTCATCCATAACACTTGGCAGAACATGAGGTCTATCATGTTCATTTCCTCCAGCGTAACCATGATCAGTAACATTTTGCACTACATGTTCGCTTTGTGGAAGAGGTTGGTGTGTCTCGTGAACGAACTGAAATCTGTCGTCGATGTTCTCAGGGTTTCCAGTCGTATAAGGCGAAGAGCTACCCTCTCCATGCTTTGTCCAAATTGTGTAATCCTTCATAAATCCTCGGCATACCAGATGAGATATGATTTGTTCTATGTCATTAAATACAACAGCATTTTTGCAGTCCATGCATGGACAATATATGTGTTTTGTCTTTGTTCTCCAAGCATGGTTCGTAGCGACATCAATAAACCTATGGACCTCGGATATGTATGATGGATCTAGCCTTGATAAGTTATACATCCAGGATGTCCTCTCCATCACCACCTGTAAAAAAGTAACATAAACACACAAGAACCAACCTTTCTTAGCAACCTTCTTCCAAAAAATAAAGATAACCCCCCCCTTGTATTTTGTGAAATCTGGCCCTCTAATGGAAGTTGGGCTGCGAGCTATAGTTCTTGTCGGGAAGGATGAAGGGGTGAAACCCTATATCCAAAATGTGGCTAAATTTAAGGAAAATGAACAAAAATTGGCAAGAGGAACATAAAACCAAACTTTCCTAGCCATACTCTTCTCTCTAACACATGGTGAAGGCCTAGTTCCAAAATTGAGCAAAGATGAACAATAATTGGCAATTAAAACATAATTAAACCAACCTTTCATAGCAACTAATAAAAACAATCTTAATTACCAAACCTATCTTCTTCTCTCTCCACACAACACATGAACCATTCATTAAACAACTTAATATGTCATGGATAAACTGATTTGAGAACTAAACATGAAAAAGGAGAGAGAATAGACAAAATCTAACCATATTAAACAACTTTATTTGAGTGAATAGAGCAAAAATGTGGCTAAATGTGGCTAAAATTGAGAGAGGATACACTCTCTCTCAAATGGTGAAACCCTAGATCCAAAATGTGGCTAAAATTGAGCAAAAATGAATAAAAATTGACATTAGCAACATAAACCAACCTTTCTTAGCAATCTTCTTCCAAAAAATGAAGATCAAAACCTCTCCCCATGTATTTTGTGAATTCTGGACCTCCAAAATCGCCTCCAATGGAAGTTGGCTGCGAGCATACAGTTCACTGTCGGGGGAAGAAGAGTGGTATTTATAACAGACACTTCACTGGCGGTTGTCTTTAAAAACCGCCAGTGGAAACCTATTTCCACTGGCGGTTATCTTAACACAACCGCCAGTGGAAATAGGATGTTTCCACTGGCGGTTATGTTAAGATAACCGCCAGTGGAAACCTATTTTCACTGGCGGTTTGTGTTACACAACCACCAGTGGAAATAGGATGTTTTCACTGGCGGTTGTGTAACACAAACCGCCAGTGAAAATAGGTTTCCACTGGCGGTTTTTAAAGCCGGGCCCACCTGTTTCTTTCACTGACGTTTGATAACGGAAACCGCCAGTGAAAAGTTGAACGTGCCCCAGGCTTTGAGCTTATTTGTACTAGTGCGCATTGAGCTGACGACCATGCAGGTGTTCGTGATGTGGCTTGACTTGGTGACGTACCTGCACCACCATGGGCACCAGCAGCTTCCTCTTCCCTGGTACCGCGGCCAGGAGTGGAGCTACCTGCGGGGCGGCCTCACCACGGTGGACAGGGACTACACGGCTGGATCAACAACTTCCACCACGACATCGGCACCCATGTCATTCACCACCTCTTCCCGCACTACCATCTCGTCCAAGCGGTAATAATTAAGCTGCTGATGCTGGGTCTGCTTTAATTAAATTTGTAAACCAACACTAGGTACTACGTACCATCCAAGCCATGATCCATCCATCTATGAACAACAAACAAACAGACCAAGGCAGCTAAGCCGGTGCTGGGGCGATACTACCGAGAGCCGCAAAGGTCAGGGCCGCTGCCACTTCACCTGCTCGCCGTCACGCCGTGCTCCTCAGGAGCCTCAGAGTCGACCTCTTCGTCAGCGACCACGGGGATGTCGACATGTCGTCTACCAAACCACTTGAAGCAATTAATTAATTATATTACCCCTACTAGAGTTTGCTATATGCATTACTCCTGCTATACAATATGTACCATATATATTGTTGCTTGTATTAAATGGTTCCCTAGACGTTGAGTTGGAGCCTTGGATGAAACTAAGGGTGTGTTTGGTTGATGAGTGAAGAAGAACGGAACGACTCTATAGTTATTGGAAGCACATAGATCTAGGTTTGCCATAAAAATAGGACCACATGTATGCGTTTGATAGGGGACGCACCTGAATGCATGTTCTCGGGGGAGTGAAGACATACAACCATATACATATTTTAATATCGTTTTTATACATATCTATGCCAATATCAAGATGTTTTCAACAACTTTCATGTTGGATCAATATTTACGCTCATAACCTCGTGTTTTTAAGCTCAAAACTGAATTTTTACACTCAAACATGGAGGTGCATCTACCAGTAAACTGCATACCAGTTTTTTACGTAGCGTACCACATTGCATGAGTACCTACATCGTGTAGCATAATTATTATCAATATATATCATAATATGGTTCTAACAAGTCTAACCATATGTCTGTTGGAGTTATCATATATTTATGCAGGAAATAAAACATTTAAATAAAATTTTTTGTTTTCATGGATGCCAATCCATTTCATTTAATCACACATTCCTGTTATCCTAAATTTGTGCGCATGCAGCAGGAAACAGATTTTTACGCAATGTATTGAATTACACAAATACCTACATTGTGTAGCATAATTAGGATCAGTATATATCATAAACTGGTTCTAACGAGCCTTGCTACATAGGCTATTGGAGCGATCCTATATTTATGGAGACATCCAATTTTTGTGTGCGTGCAATGAAAACGAAAATGTCATCCAAAATTTGCACACATGCAATAAAAACTCTCACTATTGCTATAATTATCGGATATACCCTAAAAATATGATATGCATGCTTGCACCTGTGCACGCGGACGTGGTCCAGTGGCTGAGGCGGGTGTCGGCGTTTCGGACCCGCGAGGACCGTCAACCGACCAGTGAATTTGTCGCTGCGTGTCCCTGCCCAGATGGGTTGATGCAAGATGGAACACAAGAGGGAAATGAGGCTTATGTTATCTTGCACCGGGGTGCTCATAGTAGGGGTTACAAGCGTTGCGCGAGAGCGAGAGAGAGAGAGAGAGGGTTCGGCCTTGAGGTGAGCTGTCTGAGTCTGCCTCTACCGCGTCTCTCCTACTCTGCCTGCCTCTGCTCGCCTGCCTTCGCATGTTCGTACCTCGCACGTTGGTACGTTTCTTCCCTCTCGAAAGGCCCTGGACATCCCCTTTTATAGATACAAGGAGATGCCCAGCTGTACAATGGGGGTGTAGCTATGAGCTAACGTGGCTGGCGGGGAAGTGCCTTGAGCCCTGTACATGTACTATCGTGGCCGTTGGAGAAGTGCCTTAAGCCCTGTAGAAGCATAGCTGACGGCGCGGCATGGATCCTGCTGACGTTTCCTTGCTTCCGTAGGGGGTTGAGAGCAACCGACGTCATGGGCGCACGTGGGGAACCATCATTACCTGTTACCGGAGTAACCTAGATGGGACACCGGTCTTGTTCCTTCGTAGCCTGAGGCAGCTAGCTAGGGGTAGGGTAATGATGTATCCCCTGTAGCATAGTTGGTCCGAGGCCGAGGTCGAGCGAGGCAGAGACTTCTCCTGAGGCCGAGGCTGAGGTCGGGCGAGGTTGTGACTCCTCCCGAGGTCGAGGCTAGGGTCGGGCGAGGTTGTGACTCCTCCCGAGGCCGAGGCTGGGGCCAAGGCCTAGGGTCGGGCGAGGCGGAGACCTTCTCCCGAGGCCGAGGCTGAGGCCTGAGGTCGGGCGAGGTGGAGCTCCTTGTTGCGCCCGAGGCTAAACCCGGGGGAGTAACAACTTATTGTTGCTAGTCTTACCCTGGTGGTTGGCACAGTAGCCGGAACAGGGTGAATAGCGCTGTTCTCCTGTCAGAACGGTCAGTAAAGGGGCGAAGTGACTGCGGTCACTTCGACCTTGCCGACTGAGGCGCGCGTGTCAGGATATGGTGTCAGGCGATCCTCGCATTGAATGCGCATGCGATACGGTCGGTTGGTAAGGCGATTCAGCCAAGGTCGCTGCACGACAAAGTTCGCCCGAGCTTAGCCTTAGGTGAGACGGGGGTGTGTCTGCTGACTGAGTGGACCCTCAGGCGAGGCGCGAATTCGTCCGGGACTACTGTCCTTGCCCGAGGCTGGGCTCGGATGGGGTCGCGTCCCTTGGTAGACGAGGCCTTGACTTGAACCGCGCTTCATCAGCCGTGTATGGTTTGTTCTGAAGATGTTTTCCAGCCGGGTTAAGGAGCATTGGGGGTACCCCTAATTACGGTACCTGACAGTAGCCCCCGAGCCTTCAAGGGAGTGTAGGTACTCGCTTGGAGGTTCTGCCGGATTTCTGGCAAGGGGACCAGCCTTTCTCGGTTATGTTTTGTTCCGGTGGGTGCGCGCGAGCGCACCCGCCGGGTGTAGCCCCCGAGGCCTCGGAGGAGTGGTTTGACTCCTCTGAGGTCTTAATCCTTTTTGTGATGCCTCGGTCTGCCTTGTTGTTCCCTCATGCGGCCTGGCCGTAGCCCGGGTGCACGGTCAGG
Organism: Zea luxurians; assembly: GCA_029449295.1. Classification (NCBI taxonomy): domain Eukaryota; kingdom Viridiplantae; phylum Streptophyta; class Magnoliopsida; order Poales; family Poaceae; genus Zea; species Zea luxurians. Next base: position 79,327 of record JAOPSE010000512.1, on the reverse strand, counting down.
CTCCAAGTTTTTAAGCTGGTTTATTAACGTGGTCAACAGTTTGGCCATAGCCTGGCGCGAGAGCAACCCCCGAGTCTCTGCACGGAGCAAGAGGACGATCAAGGACCATCTTGACTTTTATTGTACGCCCCTTCGTCGCCTCTCCGCAAGGAGGAAGGGGGGGAAGTGCCATGTTACCCTCGGAGGGCACCGAACATGGTGTTTCCAGTGAGTTGCTAGCGGGTGATCCGAGTGGCCGCCTGAGCCCCATTCGATAAGGGTCGGCTAGTGGCCCAGAGGCGCGCTCCAAAAGTACATGCAGGTGATTTGCTGGACCTGGACCCATTCGATAGGGTCCGAGGGCTCGGTGCCTCCCTCCGGTGGGATTCCATTACAAATCGTTCCCGCTGGTCTCGGAAATATCCTAGGGTACCTCGGGAGCGTAGCCCGAGCCTTGGCCATGTAACGGACGCACCCAGGGTCATCCCTGACTCTGCGTGCTCTGGGGCGGCTGTCGAACCCTTCCGAGGGGCCAGTCTTCGAACCCCTGATCAGTAAAGGGCTCAGAGCCCGAGTGCTTTAGGGCGGTTACCGAACCCCGGAGGGCGCAACCTTCGAACCCCTAATCAATAGGAGGGCTCGGGGCCCGTTTCCTTCGCTGAGAAGGATCCTTTTCGAAATATCCCCTTTCCCGGTCCCTGTGGCAAGAGAGATAGAGAGGAAAAGGAAAAGGAAAAGGATATGAATTTAAATAATGTGGCGCACCTTTTTTGACGCGGTCAATCATGACGGAGGTGAAACGACGCCCGCTTCGCCTGCCGGAGGTGTCTCTTGCCCTGCTAAGGAATTAATGCGATGGGACGGGCGATTTGCGGGGCGTCTGTTGCGCGTGCGCGAGTTGTTCGAGGAACAGAAAAACCGTTTCACCTTCGAGTTTGAATTTTGCGACGGGTTCGGGCGAAGTTTTGGGTGGATTTCGCCCAGGCCTTTATATATCTGGAAGAGGGGCCGGCGGTGGTTCTTTACCCTGCCATTTGTGCTTGCCTTCTGCTTTGGTTTCCGCAACCTAAGAGAATAGCCAGAGAAGAAAAACCACGCACCTCATCCCCTCCGCCTCGACCACCTCCATTTGGCGATGGCTGACAAGGTGACCGTCGTTCCGCCGCGTGACCCGTGGCCTTTCTCCACCGTTGCCGTGGAGGATCTGGAGGCCCTTGTTGCTGATGGTTTGCTCCGTCCTCTCTCCGGTGGGCCGCAGCCGGAGTGGATGGCCCCCGCGAGCGAGGCCGACCCGACTCCGCCGCCGGGGTATGTGGTTAGTTTCATCCTTTTCCATGAGCGAGGGTTTGGGGTGCCAGCGAGTCGCTTCATGCGGGCGCTCCTGCACCACTACGGAGTGGAGTTGCATAACTTTAACCCCAACTCTATCACGCAAGCGGCCATCTTCACGGCGGTTTGCGAGGGTTTTTTGGGGATTGACCCTCACTGGGACATGTGGACCCATCTCTTCTCCGCGGAATTCTTCACCGCGACGACGGAGGCGAAGAAGGTCCATATGGCGGTGCGGGCCGGTGGCTGCACCCTCTAGCTGAGGCCGGGGCGCGCGCAGCAGTACATCCCTGCCTCCCTTGTGTCTTCGAACAAGGGGTGGCAGAACCGGTGGTTTTATCTCCGAAACGACGGCGGGATGCTCCCGCCGTTTTCTCAACGAGTGGTCACCGCCGCCGGCAATAACTGGCGTTGGGGGGCCACGCGCGAGAACCAGGAGAAGCTCCAGCCTATTCTGCAGGCCTTGTAGAAGTTACGAGATGAGGGCCTTACCGCTGCGGGGGTCGTCGCCGCTATCCATCGTTGGAGGGTGCTCCCTTTGGCAGAGCGGCGGTTGCGGCTTGCAGAGATGAAGCCGGGGGTCAATTTGGAGGGCTCGCGGATGTCCTCAACCCCCCTCTCCACCGACGACCTTCTCAAGCGGGTAGTAGGCACGGTAGGGAGGCTGGATGCTGGCGCCCTTAGCCAGCCCGCGATGCGTCCCGACCGTGGGTATGTGTCCCTGGTAAGCGCCCGGTCCTTCTCCTGTTTTGCGTCGAGTTTTCTGCGCCTTTGATTCTTACTGTTGGAATTTTTGTTCGTCCCCAGGGGTTGAGGATTTATAAACCCGCTCAGCCGCCGGTCCTGGAGGACGCGGCGGACCGAGCTGCCCGGAGGCTTACCGCAGAGAAGGAGAAGAAGGACGCGGAAAAGGCCCGAGCTCGTGAGAGGATGCGAGCTCGGGATGCCTTGGAGAAGCGTCGTCGAAGGCAGGCAAGAGATGGGCTCCCGTTGGAGCTGTCGCCAGAGACGCCTGACGACGACGACGATGATGATGATGATGATGATGATGATGATGACGACGAAGATGACGACATGGCGGCCCGACATAGCCTCAGCCCGGACCCGAGGCTGGGCCAGGGGTCACCGAGCTAGCCCCTAAGTGGGCTGGCACCATCAGTGCCCGAGGTCGAGGCACTAGGGTCCCGATCCGAGGAGCAGAGGCAGGCCGAGGGGGTACTTGACCCCTTGGCCGAGATGATTGGGGTGACTCCGAGGAGCCAGGCCGATCCGCCTGTCCCCCAAGAACAAGCGCCCATGCCGGCTGTACAGGAGGTTGTTCCCCCAGCGGTTGTGTCGACGCCTGGGAGGGCTGCCCCTTTGGCGCCTCGAGCACCCGAGGCGGGAGCGGCGCCGAAGCCAGCGGCGAGGCAATCCTCGGCAGCGCCTGCGGAGGCTGGGGCTCGAGGGGCCTCCCCACATGCACGATTGGCCTTGCCCCGAAGCGGGTAAGTATCTGAGGATCCCTTTGTTTTGGTTTTTTCACTGTGTGTCTTGAACTTGCTGTTTCTCTCCTTCAGCAAGCGAAGGCAGGGCTTGGCTGGTCTGGCCCCCATGAAGGCCCTTAAGACGAAGCCGGCCTCGGCGGTCGGTGCTGTGGCGTGCCATGCCGGTTGGTTGGCGTCCGCGCAAGGCGCCCTCCAACGGGGGGCCCAGGTGGCACGAGTTTCCATGGGGCAAGCCTCCCCGGTTGACCCCCCGTTGGAGCGGCCATCATGCCGGGGGAGGCTGCTGACGCGGCCGCGGCCCCAAGCCCGCCTGACTTGTTGTCGGCGCCGGCATCAACTCCCGCCGGGGCCGTCGCTGATTCGCCTGCGGAGCCGCCCGTCGCTGCCGACGTCGGGATGGTTGAGGTGCCACCGCCCGTGGCCATCCCCGACCTCCCTGTTCTTGGCCACGAGGAGAGGGCGGCCGTCATTGCCGAGGTTGGTGATCGGAGGCCCGCCACCTTAGCCGAGGAGAAGCCCAATACGTCGACGGCGGTGGTACCCGACGCGTCGGCTTCAGGGGGACCCGACGCCTCGGTGGACGGGCGTGCAGAACTGTGGCCTGTCCTGGGGAGCAGTGGCCTTACCCCTGCGTAGCTCAATCCTAATGAGTGGTGTGGGCAGCCGCTCCGGTTCTAGGGCTGCGGCACCTCGTAGCCCCTCCTCTTCCTCAACGATGAGTTGGAGGAGAAGGCTCGGGATAGCTTCCGTGAGTATACCGAGGCGGCGATGAGGTCGCTTCGGTCGACCATGGAAACCCTTTCCAGGGACGTTCCCAGAGTTTTCCAGGTAAGGACTTAGACGTACACCTTGCGTGACCAGGGCATTCTTTGTGACATATTGTTTTCCTTCCTCAGGAGCTCGCGGACGCGCCGCCAAGTCGCTGTTCATCCGCCGCGAAAGCGACATTTGGGAGTCACTGCGATCCCAGCAGGCCACGCTTGCCGAGGCCAATGAGCGCCTTGCCCAATGGAGCGCCGAGGTGACGGACCTTCGGTTGCTCTGCGACGGGCTGAAGTCGGAGGTAGCAGCAGCACGGACAGAGGCGGCGTCGGTACGAGCGGAGGCTTTGTCGGCCTAGGAGCAGGTGGCTTCCCAGGCCAAGGAGATGCGGCAGCGGCAGCTGGAGCTTGGCCAGGCTATTGGCGAGCGGGACCAATCTCGGAGCCAAGCTGCTGAGGCCTTGAGCCGGGCTGAGGCCCTTAGGGGTCAGCTGGCTGAGGCTACAGAGCGGCTAGCCGAGGCGTCCGCTCGGGCCGGGACCCTTGCGGAGAGCCTGGCCGAGGCCGTCGGGTCTGCCCAGTCCGCCCAAGCCGAGGCCTCACAGCAGCGTGCCCGGGCCGAAGGTATGTTTTTCCCACTTTGTGACTTTGTTTTTGTCTCCATTCTTCTCCTTGCGTATGAAGAATGTTGTCCTGTTGTCTGCAGGGTTCGAGACGGCTCTCAACGAGTGCGTCAAGAACTGCAAGGCGCTCGCCCAGGCGGCTGAGCAGAAGGAGGCCGACCGTGTGGCCATGTCTGAGGCCATCTCGGCTTTCTGCCAGGCCTTTGGCCTCGACGACGTCCCCTCGGGTAGCTCCCCCTAGAGTCATCTATGGGCCTTGGGCGACCGTGTGCACAGCAGACTCCACGGGGCGCTGCACCACGGCGTTAGACGGGCCTTCGCCGTGCTCGCTTCCCACTATGACGTGGATCTGGAGCAGGTCAGCGAGGGGTACTGCTTACCCGACGAAGAGGAGGCTGCCTTAGCCGAGGTCCGGAGGCTTGACGCGGCTGTTGAGGGCCCAAGCGTGGTGCTGGCTTCGTCCTTCGAGGTGGAGGTCCTTCTGCCCGTGTCGCCGCCTGAGGCCGGGCCAGATCCTGCCGAGGGTGGAAACGACACTAAGGGTGCTGTTCCTCCCTCTGTCGATGTCTGAGCCTGCAGGAACAGTTTGTTTTAAGTATGCGTATGTCTTTTGCGGCCACTGAGGCCTAGACATTTTTATTGTCGGATTATAAAGTTGTGTTTTCCTTCCTCTTGTTTCGTGCGTTAGGACTTGTTCGGTAGCAGAATCGCTTATTCGAGCGTGAGTTACTTTTCGCGGAAGGTGATGAGTGAGGTATCCGTATCCCGGAGGCGTATGAGTCCCTCGGCTCGGTCGGCCTTGCCGTTTAAGTGTCCTCCCATCGTTTTCAGGATTCTGTTATCAATGTAGTCGAAAAGCACGAAAGTCGTTTTCTTTCCTCTCGTTTCGTGCGTTAGGACTTGTTTGTCGATAGCAGAATCGCTTATTCGAGCGCGAGTTACTTTTCGCGGAAGGTGATGAGTGAGGTATCTGTATCCCGGAGGCGTAGGAGTCCCTCGGCTCGGTCGACCTTGCCGTTTAAGGTTCCTCTCGTCGTTTTCAGGATCCTGTTATCGACATGAGTCAAAAAGCACGAAAGACGTTTTGATGCAGAGGGGGTTCCCCCCTTCTAGCCCCCGAGGGAGGGTCGGGCTTTACCGAGGCAAGGCTGATCCTTCCTTGATGGTTAGACTTTATTTATGCATGTAAAGAAAGCGAGATACATGAACGACTTGAAACATTTTAAGGGTAAAAGCGACGTAGTTGTTCGATGTTCCAAGCATTGTTGTAGACCTCGCCTTGATCATTGGCCAGCTTGTATGTCCCGGGCTTCAAAATCTTGGCGATGATGAACGGCCCTTCCTAGGGAGGAGTAAGCTTGTGTCGCCCTCGGGCGTCTTGTCGCAGCCGAAGTACCAAGTCTCCCACTTGGAAGTCTCGGGGCCGAACCCTTCGGGCATGGTAGCGTCGCAGAGACTGCTGATACCGCGCCGAGTGTAGTAAGGCCACGTCCCGAGCCTCTTCCAGCTGGTCTAATGAATCCTCTCGGCTGGTCTGGTTGCTTTGGTCGTCGTAAGCCTTCGACCTCGGGGAACCGTATTCCAAGTCCGTGGGTAAGATGGCCTCGGCCCCATAGACTAGGAAAAACAGCGAGAAGCCCGTGGCTCAGCTTGGCGTCGTCCTCAGACTCCAAACCACCGAGGGTAGTTCTTTTATCCACTGCTTGCCAAACTTGTTGAGGTCGTTGTAGATCCTCGGTTTTAGTCCCTACAAAATCATATCGTTGGCGCGTTCCACCTGCCTATTTGTCATTGGGTGCGCTACGGCGGCCCAGTCCACACGGATGTGGTGGTCCTCGCAGAAGTCCAGGAACTTCTTCCTAGTGAACTGCGTGCCATTGTCGGTGATGATTGAGTTCGGGACCCCAAAGCGATGGATAATATTTGTGAAGAACACCACCGCCTACTCGGACCCGATGCTGGTTAAGAGTCGGACTTCGATCCACTTGGAGAATTTGTCGATGGCGACCAGCAGGTGCATGAAGCCCCCGGGTGCCTTCTACAAGGGACCGACGAGGTCCAGACCCCACACGGCAAACGGCCAAGTGATAGGTATTGTCTGCAGGGCTTGAGCGGGCAGGTGCGTCTGTCCCGCGTAGAATTGACACCCTTGGCAAGAGCGTACAATCCTAGTGGTGTCGGCCACCGCGGTTGGCCAGTAGAACCCTTGTCGGAAAGCATTTCCCACGAGGGCTCGAGGTGCTGCATGATGACCGCAAGCCCCCGAGTGTATTTCTTGTAACAGCTCTTGTCCTTGGGCAATGGATATGCATCGTTGGAGGATGCCCGAGGGGATGCGGTGGTATAACTCTTTTTCATCACCCAGCAAAACGAACGACTTGGCGCGCCGAGCCAGTCGCCGAGCTTCGGCCTTGTCGAGGGGCAGCTCTCCTCGGAGGAGATATTCTAGGTATGGGGTCTGCCAGTCTTGGTTTGGCGCAACCTCGTTCTGCTCTCCCTCAATGCGCAGGGCCTCACCCTCGGCGGCCGAGGGTTCCTCGGGTTGGGCCGAGGTCTCCTCGGGTTCGGGTGCGTCGTCGAGTTTGACGGATGGTTGGTATATGTCCCTGGAGAAGACGTCCGGGGGAACCGTCGTTCGCCCCGAAGCTATTTTCGCCAGCTCATCCGTGGTCTCGTTGTACCGTCGAGCAACATGGTTGAGCTCCAGCTCGTAGAACTTGTCTTCCAAGCGCCAAACTTCGTCGCAGTAGGCCTCCATTTTCTGATCGCGGTAGTGGGAGTTCTTCATGACCTAGTTAATGACGAGCTGCGAGTCGCCACGAGCGTCGAGGCACCGAACCCCTAGCTTGATGGCGATGCGCAGGCCATTAACCAAGGCCTCGTACTCGGCCACGTTGTTTGACACTGGAAAATGGTGGCGCAGTACGTAGCGCACATGTTTCTCGAGTGGTGAAATGAAGAGCAAGCCAGCGCCTGCTCCTGTTTTCATGAGCGACCCATCGAAGTACATGGTCCAAAGTTCGGGCTGTATTGGAGCTATCGGCAATTGGGTGTCGACCCATTCCGCCAGGAAGTCTGCCAAGACTTGAGATTTTATGGCCTTCCGAGGAGCGAATGAAAGTGTTTCGCCCATGAGTTCCACTACCCATTTTGCTATCCTACCCGAGGCCTCTCGGCACTGGATGATCTCTCCCAGGGGGAAGGATGACACCACAGTCACCGGATGAGACTCGAAGTAGTGTCGCAACTTTCGCCGTGTCAGAATTACTGCGTACAGTAGCTTCTGGATTTGTGGGTAGCGGATCTTGGTCTCGGATAGCACCTCGCTGATGAAGTAGACCGACCTCTAGATGAGCAGTGCATGCCCTTCTTCTTGTCTCTCGACTACGATCGCGGCGCTGACCACCTGAGTGGTTGCGGCTACGTAGACCAAGAGGGCTTCTCCCTCAGCGGGGGGCACCAAGAGGGGCGCGTTAGTAAGGAGTGCCTTTAAGTTTTCGAGAGCTTCTTCAGCCTCGAGGGTCCAAGTGAAGCGCTCGGCCTTCCTTAAGAGGCGGTACAAGGGCAATCCTTTCTCGCCGAGGCGCGAGATGAAGCGGCTCAGAGCCGCAAGGCATCCCATGACCCTTTGTACTCCTTTTAAATCTTTGATGGGTCCCATGTTGGTGATGACCGCGATTTTCTCTGGGTTGGCCTCGATGCCTCGTTCGGAGACAATGAACCCTAGGAGCATGCCTCGGGGGACTCCGAAGACACACTTCTAGGGGTTGAGTTTTACGCCCTTTGCACGCAGGCACCCGAAAGTTGCTTCGAGGTCGGAGAGGAGGTCGGAGGCTTTCCTTGTCTTGACAACGATGTCATCGACGTAAGCCTCGACCGTTCTACCGATGTGTTCTCCGAACACATGGTTCATGCACCTTTGGTAGGTGGCACCTGCGTTCCTCAAGCCAAATGGCATTGTAGTATAACAATACATGCCAAAGGGTGTGATGAAAGAAGTCGCAAGCTGGTCAGATTCTTTCATCTTGATTTGGTGATAGCCCGAATAGGCGTCGAGGAAAGACAGGATTTCACACCCAACAGTGGAGTCCACAATTTGATCGATGCGAGACAGAGGGTAGGGAACCTTTGGACATGATTTGTTTAAACCAGTGTAGTCTACGCACATCCTCCATTTCCCACCTTTTTTCTTTACAAGCACAGGGTTAGCTAACCATTCGGGATGGAATACCTCTTTGATGAACCCTGCAGCCATCAGCTTGTGGACCTCCTCGCCTATGGCCCTGCGCTTTTCTTCATCAAAACGGCGCAGGGACTGCTTCATGGGTCGGGCACCGGCTCGGATGTCCAGTGAGTGCTCGGCGACATCCCTTGGTATGCCGGGCATGTCTGAGGGACTCCACGCAAAAATTTCGGCGTTTGCGCGGAGAAAGTCGACGAGCACTGCTTCCTATTTGGGGTCGAGCTCGGAGCCGATCCTGACTTTCTTGCCGGCGCCGTTGCTAGGGTCGAGAGGGACAGACTTAACTGCCTCGGCTGGTTCGAAGTTGCCAGCACGCCGCTTCGCGTCGGGCACCTCTTTGGAGAGGCAATCCAGGTTGGCGATGAGGGCTTCGGACTCGGCGAGGGCCTCGGCGTACTCCACGCATTCCACGTCGCACTCGTAAGCGTGGCGGTACGAGGATCCGACGGTGATGGTTCTGTTGGGGCCTGGCATCTTGAGCTTGAGGTACGTGTAGTTGGGGACGACCATGAACTTGGCGTAGCACGGTCTTTCCAACACCGCGTGGTAGGTCCCTCGGAACCCAACTACCTCAAAGGTGAGGGTTTCCTTTCGGAAATTGGAGGGAGTTCCGAAGCAGACGGGCAAGTCGAGTTGCCCAATGGGCAAGACACGCTTACTGGGAATGATCCCGTGGAAAGGTGCTGCACTGGCCCGGATCATGGACAAATCGACCCCTAGGAGCCCTAGGGTCTCGGCATAGATGATGTTGAGGCTGCTGCCTCCGTCCATGAGGACCTTGGTGAGCCTAACGTTGCCGATGACAGGGTCGACGACGAGCGGGTACCTTCCTGGGCTCGATATGTAGTCGGGGTGGTCGCCTTGGTCGAAGGTAATGGGCTTGTCGGACCAGTCTAGGTAGAATGGCGCCGCTACCTTCACCGAGCAGACCTCCCGGCGCTCCTGCTTGCGGTGCTGAGCCGAGGCATTCTCCACGTGTCCGCCGTAGATCATGAAGCAGTTGTGGACCTCCGGGAACTCTTCCTTGTCGCCCCCCTTCTTGTTGTTGCCTTGGTCTTTTCCACCTTCTGCCGAGGGTGCAGCCTTGTTGAAGTAGCGCCGGAGCATGTCGCACTCTTCAAGGGTGTGCTTGACGGGACCCCTGTGATAGGGGCACGACTCCTTGAGCATCTTGTCGAACGCGTTGGCCCCTCTGGGAGGCTTCCAAGGGTTCATGTGCTCGGCAGCAGCGACGAGATCCGCGTCAACGACGTTGCGCTTCGCTTGCGCCTTCTTCCTGGTCTTCTTTTTCGTGCCACGCTGGACGGACGCCTCGGGGGCGTCTTCCTTCTGCCCTCCCTAAGGCTGCTTGTCCTTCTGGAAGATGGCTTCGACCGCCTCCTGACCAGAGGCGAACATGGTGGCGATGTCCATCAATTCGCTCGCCTTGGTGGGAGTCTTGCATCCTAGTTTGCTCACTAGGTCTCGACAAGTGGTGCCGGCGAGGAATGCCCCGATGACGTCCGAGTCGGTGATGTTGGGCAGCTCTGTTGGGGTCGTGCTTCGGTGCGCCGAAGGTCTCACACGAAGAAGCAACTTCGGCTGAAGTCATCTCCAAGAGATGGCCGAAGGTTCCTTTTCATGGAGCTTCGGCGTTTCAAACCGACATAAGAGATAGAATGACCTTTTTGTACATATAGGTCTGAGTCAATGTTGTAAACTTTTGTAAGGGGCATAATTGTAATTTGTCACAGGCTGCGACCTGTGCCTATAAATAGATGAACAGTACCCCTGTACTGTTCACGCGAACCTGTCATTGGCCTTCGCATCGCACTTGTATTATCGCCTTCCTCAGGACCGAAGGTACATTTGTAATTTGAAATTATTTACATTTGTTCATATTAATAAAGATGGAAATGATTCTATGATAACATTTAAATGTTTATTCTATACTTCATGATTTATATGAATACTTCATCTCTCGTTGTTATGCTTACGAAGGTATGTCCTTCGTAACCTTCGTCCGAGATGCTTTATATCCCGAAGGATATATCGTAATGGAGGACGAAGGACTTTAATGCTTAACATTTTTTGTGTTGCCTTGTTCTTAATCCCTAGCATTTGAGAACAAGTCCCCAACATTGGCGCCCACCTCCGGTGAACTCACTTCCACTTTTCTGAGCTGATGGCTTCGTTCAACAATCAAGCTGGAGCTGCTTCGGCTTCGAAGCTGGTGCTCCCGATAACAGGCGGTTCTTGCTCAGAGCCGGCTAACAAGAAGCAGAAGAAGGAGGCTCAGAGAAGGGTGCAGCATGTTGGAGTGCAGGGACCCTTCATCAAGTCCAAGTGGTCCCACATCCCAATTACTTTCTCTCAGGAAGACCTTCAGCTTAAGGATTATCCTCACAATGATGCCATGGTCATTTCTTGCGTGATCAAAGGATTTCTGGTCCACAATGTCCTAGTTGATACAGGCAGTGCAGCTGACATTATTTTTGCTAAAGCCTTCAGACAAATGCAAGAGCCCGAAGACAAGATTCATGATGCTACGCACCCTCTTTGTGGCTTCGGAGGGCGGCAGATTGTAGCACTTGGGAAGATTACCATGCCGGTAACCTTCGGATTTGTTAACAACACAAGGACTGAGCAAATTGTGTTTGACATTGTTGACATGGAGTATCCTTACAATGCAATCATTGGCCGTGGTACTCTTAATGCCTTCGAAGCAATTCTTCACCCAGCTTATCTCTGCATGAAGATACCTTCGGACCAAGGGCCTATTGCTATTCATGGAAGCCAGGAAGCTGCTAGAAGGGCCGAAGGAAGCTGGACTGACTCCAAGGCAATCCATAATATAGATGGAGCTGAAGCTTGTGAACAGTACAAATTCAGGAGGGAGAAGGCAGCTTCAGCGGATCAGCCGAAGCCCATGTTATTGTGTGAAGATATAGCAGAGCAGAAGGTGTTGTTGGGCTCGCAATTATCTGAAGACCAGGAGAAAACCTTGATAAGGTTTCTATTCAACAACAAAGATGTCTTTGCATGGTCAGCTAATGATCTCTGTGGAGTAAATCGGGATGTTATTGAACATTCGCTTAATGTTGACCCATCCTTCAGACCCCGAAAGCAGAGGCTTCGGAAGATGTCTGATGACAAGGCCGAAGGGGCTCGCAATGAAGTAAAAAGACTCCTCAGTGCAGGAGTTATCAGAGAAGTGAAGTATCCAGAGTGGCTAGCTAACACTGTTATGGTGAAGAAGGCCAACGGCAAGTGGAGAATGTGTATTGATTTCACAGATCTCAATAAGGCTTGCCCGAAGGATGAATTCCCGCTGCCAAGGATAGACTCTTTAGTTGATGCAGCAGCTTCTTCAGAGCTCATGAGTCTTCTAGACTGTTACTCAGGCTATCATCAAATTTGGATGAAGAAGGAAGATGAGCCAAAAACTAGCTTCATAACCCCAAGTGGTACATATTGCTATCTTCGGATGCCTGAGGGGCTCAAAAATGCCGGAGGAAGTTTCAGCCGAATGACAGCGAAGGTTCTCCAGTCTCAGATAGGCAGAAATGTGTTGACTTATGTCGATGACATTATTGTAAAAAGCACGAAGCAGGAAAATGATATTGCTGATCTGCAGGAGACCTTCGCCAGCTTCAGACAAGCTGGTCTGAAGCTGAATCCAGAAAAATGTGTCTTCGGAGTGAAGAAGGGCAAATTTCTTGGATGCTTGGTTTCAACAAAGGGAATCGAAGCTAATCCAAATAAAATCGAAGCTATACTTCGAATGGAGCCACCAACCACAAGAAAGGGGGCCCAAAGATTGACAGGAAGGCTGGCATCTCTCAATAGATTTATATCCAGATCAGCAGAAAGAAACTTACCATTTTTCGAGGTGCTGAAGTCAGCCGAAGTCTTTCAATGGGGCCCAAGTCAACAAAAAGCCTTCGAAGAGCTGAAGCAATACTTGATAGATCTCACAACATTAACTCCACCAACGCCAGGGGCTTCTCTGTTGTTATATGTGGCAGCTTCGCATTCAGCAGTGAGTGCGGCACTTGTCCAGGAGAAGCTTGATGGCCAACTCAAGAAGCAAGTTCCAGTGTATTTTGTCTCTGAGGTCCTTAGTGTCTCAAAGAAAAATTATACAGAGCTGGAGAAGATATTATATGCCGTCTTAATGGCATCAAGGAAGCTTCGGCATTATTTCCAGGCATTCAACATTATTGTTCCTTCTTCGCAGCCATTGAAGGATATCATGAGAAATAGAGAAGCTACTGGGCGTATTGGAAAATGGGCTGCGGAGCTCAATGAATTTTACATTGATTATGTGCATAGATCCTCAATCCAGTCTCAAGCATTGGCAGATTTCATTGCCGACTGGACGTCAGGGGCTCAGGACGAAGAAGCGAATAAAGACGCCGAAGCATGGACGGTGTTTTGTGATGGCTCTTGGGGAACCTTCGGAGCAGGTGCAGCTGCTGTGTTGGTCTCACCGTCCAAGGTTGAAACTTGCTATGCAGCAAGACTTGACTTCAGCTGCACAAATAATATAACTGAGTACGAAGCCCTGCTCCTGGGTCTTCGGAAACTAAAGGCAATGGGGATCAGAAAGGCGATTCTTAAAACTGATTCCCAGGTTGTTTCGGGTCATATTGACAAAAGTTGCAAGGCTAAAGACCCGAAGCTTGAAAAATACCTAGACATGGTCCGAAGGGTCGAAGCTTCCTTCGAAGGATTTTCTGTTAAGAATATCCCTCGAGGACAAAATGAACATGCTGATATGCTGGCCAAGTCCGCAGCACAGGGGCTGCCGCTACCTTCGGATGTGTTCTTCGAAACAATAAAGGCACCTTCAGTGGAGCTACTTGAAAGAGCAGTCCTTAACATTTCTCCTGTGTACAGTGAAGATTGGAGAACTGAAATAATTTCTTACCTTCAGGGTAACTTCCTATCAGATGACGAAGCTTATAATAAAAGAATAGAGGCAAGAGCTCGTCCGTATATCATGATAGAAGGGGAGCTATACAAGCATGGAGTTTGTGCCCCGCTGCTCAAGTGCTTATCTAGAGCCGAAGGTATAGAATTGATGAAAGAAATACATGCAGGCCTGTGTGGATCCCACATCGGATCCAGGCCGTTACTTGGAAAAGTTTTTCGCCAAGGGTTTTATTGGCCGAAGGCAGCTTCGGATGCAGCGGAGTTGGTTCAAAAGTGCGAAGGTTGTCAGAAATGTGCAAGAGATCAAAAGCAACCTTTGTCTTTGACACAGCTGATACAGCCCATCTGGCCATTGCAAAGGTGGGGCCTTGACTTGCTAGGTCCATTACCACCGGCTCAAGGCAATCTGAAATATGTTATAGTAGCTGTGGAATATTTTTCCAAGTGGATTGAGGCGAAGCCATTAGCCACAATAACTTCAGCCACCGTCCAAAAATTTTTCTGGCAGAACATTGTCTGTCGCTTCGGAGTACCGAAGGCCATCACTGTAGATAATGGAACACAGTTCGACTCCGAAGATTTCAGAAATTTTTGTGATCAAATTGGAACGAAGATCCATTTTGCATCAGTCAGGCATCCGGAGTCGAATGGTCTTGTTGAAAGGGCCAACGGCATCATAATGACAGGAATAATGAAGCTAATCTTTAACCAACCAAGGGGAAAGTGGCCAGATCAATTGACCAAAGTGGTGTGGAGCCACAATACAACAACATCAAGGTCTACAGGCTTTACCCCATTCAAGTTATTATTCGGTGACGAAGCAATAACTCCAGAAGAAGCTAAAGCTGGATCAATAAGAGTGGTAGCTTCGGTAGAACCAGGTGCCGAAGATACTTGTCTTGTGGAAAAAGATGCCCTAGAAGGGATCAGGCTTCAGGCCGTGGAGAATATCAATAAATATCAAGCTGAAACAATCAAATGGCGAGATAGAAAGGTCCGGCTGAAAAATATTGAGCCAGGGCATTTGGTGCTTCGGAGAGTGGCCAACCCAGATACAGTGGGCAAGTTACAATTGAAATGGGAAGGGCCTTTCTTAATAGCATCTTCGTCAAGGCCTGGTTCATACAGACTGAAGGACATGGATGGCAATGAAATTCCAAGATCTTGGAATGCAGATGAGCTTCGGAGATATTATGTATAACTTGATGTAACTTTTTGTGTTTCTCTTTTTCTTTTTCATGGCACCCTTTTCCTTTCTAAAGGGGGAGAAAGGTTTTTAATGGGGCCATCATATGTAATTTCCTTTTTAGTTTTATAAGAGCAAAATCCCCCAAAGAATGTAAATGTAAAAGCTGAGAACGCACCATCGAGTGCCGAAACTAAAAGAAAAAAAAAGAGAGAAGAAGCTCCGAAGACGTCCCTAAGGGGATGCAGAGCTTACAGCGAAAAGTCAACGCTGATACCGCCTAAGTAAAAGGCGAAGAAGCTCCAAAGACGTTCCTAAGGGAATGCAGAGCTTATACTGCCTAAGTAAAAGGCGAAGAAGCTCCAAAGTCGTTCCTAAGGGAATGCAGAGCTGATGTGTGATCGTTCCTAAGGAAATGATGGATGAGTGTGGCTTCGGACATACGCTTCGGACATTCATTCGCACATTACATTACATCATGGCATTTGCATGCATAAGCATTCATTCATAGCATTTGTGTTCCTAAGTGGTTGCTTCGTCAAAAAGAAAAGCTTCGGAGAAGTGGTTTTTTATGATTCGTTATGTAAAAGAAAAGCTTCGGAGAAGTGGTTTTTTATGATTCGTTATGCTATGTTGTATACAAAAGGGAAAAGCTTCGTTGCTCGGCAAAAAGAAGAATTGCTTTTATGCTTCGTTGTGTACGAAAAGAAGGGAAGGTGTTTTTTCGCCTTCGGCTCAAAATACTGATTTCGTCCACATCAAAGCGCCTCAAGCGAAGGGTAAGAATATATTACAAGGTATGTACAAAGTTCCTTGAGAACAGTTCAATTGTATTTACAAAACTTGTTACAAAAGTATCCTAAGTTTTTTTCCTATAGTACATTTCTGCTGATCTTCATTAAGCTTCAGCTTCGGCGACAGCTTCGGCGACATAACTTAAGCATCATCTTCACCTTCGTCATCCTACATAAATCAAGGAATCGTGAGTAAAAACCAAGTGCAAAGGGAAAGGTAAGTACGAAGTATCATTTCTTACTGGTTCAAGATGACTTCGGGCTTCGTCTCCAGCCTTCTCCCGCCCGCCTTTTGTCCATATCATTTTTATAAATCTATTCGAGATGCTTCGGGCGAGGTCAGGTATATCATCTAGGATTGATGGAGACAGGGTGAAGTTGGGCCTGTTAACAATCTTTCCATGTTCGCAGCCAGCCCTCAGGAATGCAGCAGCGGTACCCCGAGAAGCTACCCAGGCACAGAAGTCGCCGTGCCCGGCTATAACTTCGTCAAGTTCTTCGATTTCGGCTTCGATATGATCGAAGGCCTGTGGTAAATTTTCCGCTGAAGGGTTAAATTTCCCGCTGCTGGCTCCAACAGAGTAAAATATCTTTTTTAATCGTCCAATACAATTGTTGCTAAATTTTAAGCATTTGTCCTGAAGGCTTGCTAACGATTTCTTCAACTCTGAACTGGTCTGGACTTCGGCTTTAAGCTTTGAATTAAGCTCCAGCTTCTCCTGATTGAATTGTTCTGATTGATTGATAAGCTTAGAATTCAATTCTGATATCTTAGCTTCAGTCTCTGCCAGCAGGCCTTCGGCAGATTGGAGCTCGAAGTCTTTCTTTTCAATGATAGTTGATTGTTCTTTTATCTTGTTCTCTAAATTTTCGATTATAGCTTCGTGTTTTTTGTCCTCCAAGTCTTGTTGCATCTGCAGAGCTTTGCTCAGTAGCATGCTCTGTACAGAAACAACTTACGTTAATAATACTTTCATTATTAACAGCAATAAAAACCAGAGGAAAGGTTGTTCACCTTGAAGTTGGAGTAAAATAAGCTGCCGACGATATGTTGTCGTCGGTAGCGGCTGATGTCTGTCTCTAGCTTCGGAAAACCGATACTCTTTGATAGAGTACCGATTACCTTAGCTCCAGTTTGGTCTCGAATACAGCCCAATTTTTCGTCATCTATGCCTCCAAATAGAAGGGCTCCTGGCTTGTAGCCGCAAGATTTGGCATAGTCCTTGAGTTCTTCTATTTCGTCCTTCGTCAGTTTCTGCCCAACTAAACTCTGGAAAGAGTAGGCTTCGTCGTCCGAAGGGTCTTCGGCTATTTCTTTTCCTTTCTCAGGCACTGTGGCCGTGGCCATGGTTTTTTCAGTAGTAGCACCAGCTTCTTCTGCAGCTATGTCTTCCAAAATTTTATTAATGTCCTCAATGGTAGTTTCTAAGTTTGTATCTTCGGCTGTAGCGGCTTCGGTAGCCGCGACCTCCGAAGCTACGCCTTCGGCGATTGCTGTACCTTCAGCAGCTGCCGTTTTCTGAATTGACGCCCTAGGCGGCGTCTTGTCGATAACTTCAGTTACCGCAATAATTCTTTGCCGCTTGGGTTTGTTTATCTTCGTTTGATCCGGCTCACCCACCTTTTGAAAAAGCTTCGTCAGTTGGAGCCCTAATGGACTTAGCTTCGTGGGCATGGGTTCAGTCATTACCTTTAAAATTTCCTCCACGTCGCTGGTAGAAGGCGGTGTGGGGGACCCCTCTTCTTCGGGTGATTTGCGCTTCGGAGTAGATATTTTTCTTTTCTTGGGAATTTTCTTTTCCTTTGCTGGTCTTTCTTCATCCCTGATCAGAGTTTCGGCTACTCTTTTTCTTTTGTGGCCCTCGGCACCCTTGTTCAACTGCTCATAGTCTGGGTACTCGAAGCCCAGGGCATCAAGCACTCGGTTCAGCCTTCGCTTCGGTCGGGCACCGAAGGCCGCTGTCATTAGTTGATCCTCTTTTTTGGAGTAATTCCCCAGGATTTCGTTGCACATCACCTCAACTGTGTCTAACCACTCTTTGCAGGGTTTTTTGAAGTACTTCTTAAACTTGAAGTGATAGGGAAGCCGGACAAGCTCCCCCTTCTTCTTCTCCCCCTTCAGCTTCGGCATTTCCCACTCTTTTAGAGTAGGGAAAACTCTGAATGCCAAGAACTCCTGAACTAGATCCCTGGTGCCAATATGTTCTGAAATAATTTTAAATTCACCAAGAGCAGCCCAGGTGGGACCTTCTAGATCGCCGATGCGGCATCGTGGCCTTGTCTCTCCGAAGATTAAATCCAGAGGGCTCTGTACCAATTTTTCTCTGTCTTCGTCAACTTTTACATAAAACCACTCAGATTTCCAGCCTGCTGGCCATTTGCTTCGGTAGCTGATGACAGGACACTTTGTTGTCTTCCGGTAGGCAAAATTATAGCAACCGAAATTATCATGTAGCCCATCTTTTCTGGCCTTTGTTTGGTAATGTAATTCGTGAACTCGGCAGAAGCTGTCAGCAAACGGTTCCACAGCTTGGCTTCGGAGGGCCCAGATATAAACATTGAGCCTAACGATGGCGTTAGGAGTCAATTGATGAAAGAAGATACCAAACCTCTTCAGTATCTCTGCAACAATATTGTGAAGAGGGAATCTAAGCCCAGCCTTTAAAAAGCTCTTGAAGATAACAATCTCATCCTTCCCTGGCTTCGGGGTGGTTTCTTCTTCCCCGAAGCGGAGTAGTTTCTTCTGATCTTCATTGAAATAACCTGCTTTCACCATCTTCGAAAGATCAGCTTTTGAAACAGTCGATTTTCCGAAGTCTAGATGGCTGGGTTTGCTGGGCGTGGCAATATGGTAGTCATCTTCGGAGTCGGTTTCTTCAATATTCCCTTCTCCTTCGGCAGCTGTCGGGTTTGCTTCGGCAGCAGGCATTTCTTCCGCGGTCACCAGTCCGGAACGCTGCATCGCTTCGGAAATGGGCACAGTGTCTGAACCTTCGGCTTCGTCTCCATCACGTACAACTTTGGCAGTAGATCGTACTCTTGCCATTTGATTCTGAGTTTGGGGAAGTCAGAAACTTTTTTCCTTTTTCTTTCCTCCGAAGCTCTTCTTTCTGACGAAACAGACGTCGAGATGGACCTTCGTTCGATTCTGAGACTCAAGCTTCGGCTATGGTCGAAAATTTTGGCAGCAAAACAGTGCAAATAGCAATGAATGCTGTGGTAACTTCACACCTACCCGTTTGTTTATATAGTGCTGCAGGTAAGAAGGCGAAGCGGCAGGATTTTTGCACCACGCGGGCAGTCACTTGTACTCACTGTGCAGTGGACCGCAAAGGTCAAACAGTAACTCTGCAAAGTGGGCCTGGCACGCGCTCGGAAGTCGGATCGTTTCTCTGCAACGAGCTCAGGGAAGGTGTTTTTTGGACCTTCGGCTTCCCGAAGCTGAAGAGGCTTTTTTCACGGGTCAAGCTCGTTACGAAAAACGATCTAGCACCGCGAAAGGGGCTACTGTTGGGGTCGTGCTTCGGTGCGCCGAAGGTCTCACACGAAGAAGCAGCTTCGGCTGAAGTCATCTCCAAGAGATGGCCGAAGGTTCCTTTTCATGGAGCTTCGGCGTTTCAAACCGACATAAGAGATAGAATGACCTTTTTGTACATATAGGTCTGAGTCAATGTTGTAAACTTTTGTAAGGGGCATAATTGTAATTTGTCACAGGCTGCGACCTGTGCCTATAAATAGATGAACAGTACCCCTGTACTGTTCACGCGAACCTGTCATTGGCCTTCGCATCGCACTTGTATTATCGCCTTCCTCAGGACCGAAGGTACATTTGTAATTTGAAATTATTTACATTTGTTCATATTAATAAAGATGGAAATGATTCTATGATAACATTTAAATGTTTATTCTATACTTCATGATTTATATGAATACTTCATCTCTCGTTGTTATGCTTACGAAGGTATGTCCTTCGTAACCTTCGTCCGAGATGCTTTATATCCCGAAGGATATATCGTAATGGAGGACGAAGGACTTTAATGCTTAACATTTTTTGTGTTGCCTTGTTCTTAATCCCTAGCATTTGAGAACAAGTCCCCAACAAGCTCGGTGCGCTACTTTGAAAACCACCGGATGTACTCTCGCAGGGATTCCCCTGGCTGCTGGCGGCAGCTTCGGAGATCCCACGAGTTCCTAGGGCGTACGTACGTACCCTGGAAATTTCCAGCGAAAGCCTTGACCAGGTCGTCCCAGTCGGAGATCTACGCAGGGGCAGATGCTCCAGCCAGGCCCGGGCAGCGTCGGAGAGGAAAAGGGGGAGGTTGCGGATGATGAGGTTGTCGTCGTCCGTCCCTCCCAACTGGCATGCCAGCCGGTAGTCCGCATGCCACAACTCCGGCCTTGTCTCCCCTGAGTACTTGGTGATGGTAGTCGGGTGTCACACCCGGATTTCGGGGGCACCAAGACCCGGGCGCGAACATAATCACCAGGTGTGCTAGGACCAAGTCTCACACATATGATGAATCATGGCACAGGATCGAATGTCACATCTTTATATATAACAGGAGTTCTATACAAAATAAATAATTACATTATAAGGAGACAACGGTCCAGCAACCCAAAAGTTGACTGGGAGACGATGGCCTAGACCTCTCGCGAACACATCGCAGCATCCTTCATGCGCCTCATCCTGCGGTACCTGTTCTTGACCTATGGGGGGGTGTGAGACAGCAAGAGTGAGCTCACATACGTTCATCGCTCAACAAGTTGTGGGGAATAATGTGCATGAACTCGCCAAAGGTGGGAGCTCACGTGAAGTGTAAGGCTTACCAAAGAAGATGGTTAGAGCTGAGCATTGCTTTTAAAGTTGGTCAAAATTTTATTAGCAGTTACTAAGTATAAGTAAATACCAACCCAATTAAATAGTAGAACAAAAGTAACAACTTCACCTGCGATGCAATGCATATGACAAATTGAGTTTAAGTTCCATAATTTAATCATGTGAGGGTCCGAGCCGCTCATGACCGTGAGCACGGCTAGTATACTAGTTTTACACTCTGCAGAGGTTGCGCATCTTTACCCACAAGTCGTGTATCCCATGTCGCCAGGGTTTGCAAGGCCCTTAGACACTTCCGAGGTGAATGGCTAGGGATCCACTACGAGGCCTTTACAAAGTTCCACTAGCTTCCGAAAACCCGCTACAGTTTATAGGAAGTTCCAATGCAGGAATCCCTTGCAGGACCGCCATCGCAGCAAAATCCTCCCGAGGGCCTCCCTACACTGACCACTCCCCTACTGCCCTTGCCCCTTTCGGGTAAGGTAGTCTTCCACTAGCTTTCCTAATTAATCAGCCAAGGGGTCCCATTCCTCCCTTGTGGTAGCACTGTTTTCCCGGGTGGTCGCTCCATGTTCCAATTAACATAATGATCTTATCATGAACAGTAATAATAAACATATAATAAAAGTGTGATCATGAATAATATACCTTCATACCCAAAACCACATAAAGCACTAGCAAGTACTACCCAAAAAGTTCAGTGGTAAACAAGGTATAAAGATAGACAAACTAGGGTAACCTATTGGGTCCCATCAAAATTAACCTATGCAGATCATTATGATTAATTAGAACATGAGTGGGTAAAAAGAAGTGATCAAGGGCACAACTTGCCTGGGCCTTGAGAATCCAGGTACCAGGATGAACTTCTGATGACTCGTGACCTCGCTGCTAGTCGTAGCAATTCAAACAAACATGGTATAGGCAAAAATTAACATTACACCAATCATATATGCAAAATACATATTAATAATCTACATATTAAAATAAGATCACAGGAAAAAGAATTATTAATTTTGGAGTTGTAGATTTTAAGTTATGAATTTTCAAAGGTTTTATGTGTTTAAAATGGATTAAGTGAGAGATTAAATTTCTAATTGTTTTCATGACAAAACAGAGGCTCTAGATGGTAGAGAATAAAATTATAAAATTTTAGAAATTGGAATGGCTCAATTTGGAGTTAAAATGAATTTTCTATGAATTATCTAAGTTCTAGCAATTATTTTCATATTAAAAATCTATTTTCTATTTTATTTATTCAATTTAAACGATCACTGGACTGGGCCTCATTTACTGGGAAACACAGGGTTCTCGGCGCAAGATTCCCGAGACTCAGTCAACAGTGAACGTGGACGGCGGGTTGATTCCACAAAACCCCGAGGGCTCTTATGCAAAGATGGCTCGGTGAAGGGGTATCGGTCATCGTGGGCCGTTGGATCGAAAGCCGAGCGCCCAGATTAGATCGGCGCGGCCGTGAAACGGTACGCGACGAGAACCGTTGGATGCAAATACGACGGGGAGGATTTTATTATACTGGATTTGATTCTGTCCGTTCGATCTAGATCAACGGACGAGATGTGTCTCGCGAAGGGGTATGGGATGGTTTAATCGGGTCCGCTGGTCCCAGATCCAATGGTCCAGGACAATCGTTTTCCCCCGCCGGTGACGATGGCCATACACGGCGGCGCTCGAGCCCATGCGGCGGCGCCATCACCGGGGTTACGCCATCCCGCGCCCTGAGATCGCATCCAGCCGACCAACAAGCGCAAAACAATCGGGGAACATGGCTGAATTCAAAGAAGTAATGCTCACCGCGATTGGAGCCGTGAGATTCCCTGCCCACGGAGAGGCGCGGCCGCACGGCGGAGTTCGCACCACGGCGACGGAATCCGCCCCGGCGAGGCTTCTTCTGTGCACACCGTCACACCAGCGAGCGACACCGCCACTCCCCGCCACCGAGCAGCGAGCTATTAACACCGAACGCACACCAATTCCGCGCGCCGGCGATGGGTGGATCTCCGCTCCACGATTGACCCGGTTTCCTACGACGGCGGCGGTCGAAAAGGTTGGAGGAGCAGGAAGGTGGCATTGGATTTTATAGTATCGCAGCTGAGCCCGATCCGTAGCCAATCTCCGGTAAACGCGCCCGAAGTTTGCGTGGATCGACGGCAGCTCCTGCGCGGAGTTCGTTCTGTTGAAAGGAGACAAAGAGGGGAGAGGATAGATCCGACGAAGAGGACCCACACGGCGGTGTCACACGGTGCGCGGGCGCGACCACTGCCCACACGGGCCCACGTGTCGGTCACAAGGAGATCTCTGGGCCGTGCGCGGAGGAAGGAGGAGTGGAGATGGGCCGCGAGCGAGGGAAGTCAGCCCAGTGTCTGTTTTCCATTTTCCTTCTTTATTCTTTTCTTTTCTGTTTTGTTTTCCCTTTTTATTTCCTTATTATTTTTTTTCCTTATTCCCAAATTCAGTTTGAATTCAAATTTAAATTCAAAGTTTGTTATGAGCTTCACCTTTGAGTAAATTATACCAATTCAAACCCTAGTGTAGGAATCATATATCTTTGTTTACTTATTTTTCTCTACATAATATTTATTTCTTTCACTTTTCTAATTTCTATTTTCAAAAAAAAACCAAACTCAAGTTTACATTCCACATATTTTTTTACTAAATAAAACATCAGCATGAGTGAAAAACTTTATATTGTTATTATTATTTATATACAGTTGTTTTAGTTATTTTATACATGATTCCAATCATAAAATAGGAACTAGTTCACATTTTAGTGACATATAAATTATATTGTAGATTATATATTAAGGAATAGTTTAATCATAATTCTTATATATATCCTAATCCAAAGGCAATTTAGTTTATCTAAGGATCTTTAATTATAAATATATTTTTTTAACATATTCATTTTGGGAGTAGAACTTCCAAATCATGATTATTTTTAAGGAAATGAGTTTTGATTTAGAACCTTTGAAAAATTTTCCTTGTCTTCACAAAATTGAACTTTAGGGTGTTACAAATCCTACCCCCCTTAAAAATAATCTCGTCCTCGAGATTTGTAAGAAAAGGGATGTATACTCATATTGTTCTCGGAATCATATGCACAAACAAAGAAATCTCAGCATGAGGTATAATTCTTTAACAAAACATAGGGTCAATAGACCTTATTATTATTACTAAAATAGTAAAATACTACTATTGGCTAAACTAATATTTAGGTCTTACAAATAGTAAAAATATATATATATATATATGTATCTATATCTATGTTTATCTCTATTCTTGTTGTTCGTTGACTTCTTCCCCGACTACTTCATCTTCAACTGGCTCTTCTTCTTGAATTTCAAGTTCACCGGGTTCAGCTTCTACTTCTGCATGATGGGCATATCCCCGGTTGATAGATAGGGGCTGACTCTTTCCTGCCGAGGCTTGTCCTTGCTTCATCGGAGCCGGTGTAGTATAGGCAGCTCTGTTGGGACAGTAGTTGGCGTAGTGTCCCGGTTGTCCACACTTGAAGCATGTCCTGATGGCGGTTGTGTTAGGAGCAACGGTTCCTACTGGAGTGCTTGCTTTTGGAGGAGCAGTTGGTGCCTAATGAGTTTGTTGTCCAGAACTGCCACTAGCTGGTGTACTTGGAGTGGTAGTATAACGAGGACGGGAACTACTTCCAGCCTGCCCTTGGTTGACAGCCTTTCTTTTCTCTCCAAATATACTCCTCTTGTTCTCTACAGCAATAGCTTTATCAAGTAGCCTTTGGAAAGATGGGAATGTGTGCGATACCAGTTGATATTGCAAGGGTCCGATCAAACCATCCAGAAAAAGCTCTTGCTTTTGCTCATCATCCTCTACATCTCTAGGAGCATATCGAGATAACTGGATGAATTTGTCCCTGTATTCGCTCACGGACATACTTCCTTGCTTGAGAGATAGAAACTCCTTTCTCTTAGTCTTCATGAGTCCAGCGGGAATATGGTAATTCCTGAATTGTGCGGAGAATTCTGCCCAGGTAATTGTATCGGCAGCAGCATGAGCTGCACAGTACGCATCCCACCAATCCGCAGCGGGACCAGCAAGACGACCTGATGCATAGAGTACTTTCTCTCTATCCGAGCACTGAGCTATGTTGAGCATCTTCTCTATGGACTTTAACCAGTCATCTGCTTGCAGCGGATCTGCGGAGTTGGAGAAGGTTGGTGGTTTGTGGCTCATGAATTCCCGGTGCTTGTCCCGAGGTGGAACTGGTGGTGGAGGTGGAGGTGGAGGCAATGGCACTTGTTGTTGTTGCTGCTGTTGTTGAAGTTGTTGTTGCAGCTGCTGTTGTTGCACCCTTCTCTCTTGGCGTATTTCTTCCCGCTCTTGGCGCATTTCTCGACGTGCCTCCTCTCTTTCCTGGTGCATTTCTTGGCGTTCTTGCTGCATTTGGGTGCGCATATCTGCCATAGTGTCAGCTATTTGCTGCATCATTCTCATTTGAGCTGCGACTAGTGGATCAACTCCGCCTGATGGAGGATTAGGAGGATTCATCTCCGCTGGCTGTGGTTGGGGTTGTCGATTAGCAGGTAAATCAATTCCACCACCCCGCCTGGTATTGACCATCGAAGTTAGAAGCATATGGTAAGATAGCTTTGCAAGGGAATCATTTAGTAGACAGAATGAATAAGCTAATAGTTGGTTGTGTACTGAAATTTCTTTGGCAGGGCTGGGTCAGATATTCTATGTCAAGACTAGGGTAATTAGTTGTACGAGGTGAATGTCCAAAGGTAAGATAGAATATGTCAAGATGAGATAGATACGGAATACTATATATACTTTCTAAGGGGATAATCTGGTTTGTCTAGTTATCTTACACATGCTATCCTTTATGCCTAGATGTATATGCAGATGTAATTGTGGACATTACTCCACAACCCATCACACTCAAACAAAGATCCAAATCAGACAAATATCATAAGAACAAACATTCAAGTGCATAGATAAAAATAGTTTTGTTTTTGTTCCTAAGAGTAGGTCTCCTATTCCTAAAAGTCACTTTAAGCACATGATTTCAAAGTGTGAAATCCAAGTTTGTCTTTAGAAGGAAAATAAAGGTAAGAATAATCAGAGTAAAGCGGAAATAGATGAGAAAAGATTAAGATAAGTTTAGAAAAGAATCAGAGTAGCAAAGGTAAGTAGGTAAGGGTTGTCCAGTTCTATCTAGGTTTCGTCCTACAGTCAACATTGCTCCGATACCACTTCTGTCACACCTGGATTTCGGGGGCACCAAGACCCAGGCGCGAACATAATCACCAGGTGTGCTAGGACCAAGTCTCACACATATGATGAATCATGGCACAGGATCGAATGTCACATCTTTATATATAACAGGAGTTCTATACAAAATAAATAATTACATTATAAGGAGACAACGGTCCAGCAACCCAAAAGTTGACTGGGAGACGATGGCCTAGACCTCTCGCGAACACATCGCAGCATCCTTCATGCGCCTCATCCTGCGGTACCTGTTCTTGACCTGTGGGGGGGGGTGTGAGACAGCAAGAGTGAGCTCACATACATTCATTGCTCAACAAGTTGTGGGGAATAATGTGCATGAACTCGCCAAAGGTGGGAGCTCACGTGAAGTGTAAGGCTTACCAAAGAAGATGGTTAGAGCTGAGCATTGCTTTTAAAGTTGGTCAAAATTTTATTAGCAGTTACTAAGTATAAGTAAATACCAACCCAATTAAATAGTAGAACAAAAGTAACAACTTCACCTGCGATGCAATGCATATGACAAATTGAGTTTAAGTTCCATAATTTAATCATGTGAGGGTCCGAGCCGCTCATGACCGTGAGCACGGCTAGTATACTAGTTTTACACTCTGCAGAGGTTGCGCATCTTTACCCACAAGTCGTGTATCCCATGTCGCCAGGGTTTGCAAGGCCCTTAGACACTTCCGAGGTGAATGGCTAGGGATCCACTACGAGGCCTTTACAAAGTTCCACTAGCTTCCGAAAACCCGCTACAGTTTATAGGAAGTTCCAATGCAGGAATCCCTTGCAGGACCGCCATCGCAGCAAAATCCTCCCGAGGGCCTCCGTACACTGACCACTCCCCTACTGCCCTTGCCCCTTTCGGGTAAGGTAGTCTTCCACTAGCTTTCCTAATTAATCAGCCAAGGGGTCCCATTCCTCCCTTGTGGTAGCACTGTTTTCCCGGGTGGTCGCTCCATGTTCCAATTAACATAATGATCTTATCATGAACAGTAATAATAAACATATAATAAAAGTGTGATCATGAATAATATACCTTCATACCCAAAACCACATAAAGCACTAGCAAGTACTACCCAAAAAGTTCAGTGGTAAACAAGGTATAAAGATAGACAAACTAGGGTAACCTATTGGGTCCCATCAAAATTAACCTATGCAGATCATTATGATTAATTAGAACATGAGTGGGTAAAAAGAAGTGATCAAGGGCACAACTTGCCTGGGCCTTGAGAATCCAGGTACCAGGATGAACTTCTGATGACTCGTGACCTCGCTGCTAGTCGTAGCAATTCAAACAAACATGGTATAGGCAAAAATTAACATTACACCAATCATATATGCAAAATACATATTAATAATCTACATATTAAAATAAGATCACAGGAAAAAGAATTATTAATTTTGGAGTTGTAGATTTTAAGTTATGAATTTTCAAAGGTTTTATGTGTTTAAAATGGATTAAGTGAGAGATTAAATTTCTAATTGTTTTCATGACAAAACAGAGGCTCTAGATGGTAGAGAATAAAATTATAAAATTTTAGAAATTGGAATGGCTCAATTTGGAGTTAAAATGAATTTTCTATGAATTATCTAAGTTCTAGCAATTATTTTCATATTAAAAATCTATTTTCTATTTTATTTATTCAATTTAAACGATCACTGGACTGGGCCTCATTTACTGGGAAACACAGGGTTCTCGGCGCAAGATTCCCGAGACTCAGTCAACAGTGAACGTGGACGGCGGGTTGATTCCACAAAACTCCGAGGGCTCTTATGCAAAGATGGCTCGGTGAAGGGGTATCGGTCATCGTGGGCCGTTGGATCGAAAGCCGAGCGCCCAGATTAGATCGGCGCGGCCGTGAAACGGTACGCGACGAGAACCGTTGGATGCAAATACGACAGGGAGGATTTTATTATACTGGATTTGATTCTGTCCGTTCGATCTAGATCAACGGACGAGATGTGTCTCGCGAAGGGGTATGGGATGGTTTAATCGGGTCCGCTGGTCCCAGATCCAATGGTCCAGGACAATCGTTTTCCCCCGCCGGTGACGATGGCCATACACGGCGGCGCTCGAGCCCATGCGGCGGCGCCATCACCGGGGTTACGCCATCCCGCGCCCTGAGATCGCATCCAGCCGACCAACAAGCGCAAAACAATCGGGGAACATGGCTGAATTCAAAGAAGTAATGCTCACCGCGATTGGAGCCGTGAGATTCCCTGCCCACGGAGAGGCGCGGCCGCACGGCGGAGTTCGCACCACGGCGACGGAATCCGCCCCGGCGAGGCTTCTTCTGTGCACACCGTCACACCAGCGAGCGACACCGCCACTCCCCGCCACCGAGCAGCGAGCTATTAACACCGAACGCACACCAATTCCGCGCGCCGGCGATGGGTGGATCTCCGCTCCACGATTGACCCGGTTTCCTACGACGGCGGCGGTCGAAAAGGTTGGAGGAGCAGGAAGGTGGCATTGGATTTTATAGTATCGCAGCTGAGCCTGATCCGTAGCCAATCTCCGGTAAACGCGCCCGAAGTTTGCGTGGATCGACGGCAGCTCCCGCGTGGAGTTCGTTCTGTTGAAAGGAGACAAAGAGGGGAGAGGATAGATCCGACGAAGAGGACCCACACGGCGGTGTCACACGGTGCGCGGGCGCGACCACTGCCCACACGGGCCCACGTGTCGGTCACAAGGAGATCTCTGGGCCGTGCGCGGAGGAAGGAGGAGTGGAGATGGGCCGCGAGCGAGGGAAGTCAGCCCAGTGTCTGTTTTCCATTTTCCTTCTTTATTCTTTTCTTTTCTGTTTTGTTTTCCCTTTTTATTTCCTTATTATTTTTTTTCCTTATTCCCAAATTCAGTTTGAATTCAAATTTAAATTCAAAGTTTGTTATGAGCTTCACCTTTGAGTAAATTATACCAATTCAAACCCTAGTGTAGGAATCATATATCTTTGTTTACTTATTTTTCTCTACATAATATTTATTTCTTTCACTTTTCTAATTTCTATTTTCAAAAAAAAACCAAACTCAAGTTTACATTCCACATTTTTTTTACTAAATAAAACATCAGCATGAGTGAAAAAACTTTATATTGTTATTATTATTTATATACAGTTGTTTTAGTTATTTTATACATGATTCCAATCATAAAATAGGAACTAGTTCACATTTTAGTGACATATAAATTATATTGTAGATTATATATTAAGGAATAGTTTAATCATAATTCTTATATATATCCTAATCCAAAGGCAATTTAGTTTATCTAAGGATCTTTAATTATAAATATATTTTTTTTAACATATTCATTTTGGGAGTAGAACTTCCAAATCATGATTATTTTTAAGGAAATGAGTTTTGATTTAGAACCTTTGAAAAATTTTCCTTGTCTTCACAAAATTGAACTTTAGGGTGTTACATCGGGGCTCAGAACCGGGTCGGGAACGACGCTAGTCGTATGGCCCGGCTGAAGACTCGCGGACCTGGTGGCTCGGGCGAGGGACTCTGATCCTCCTCACTGTCGTAGCGTCCCCCGCGCCTGGGGTGGTTGCCTCGGCGCACCCCTTCCTCGAGTCGGGCTCGACTGTCGCGGCGGTGTTGCTCGGCGCCGAGGCGATCCGGGGCTGTAGGCGTCCCGTCCCGTGTGCGCTCGGTGTGGACTGAGGCCTCCTGCATGCGTCGGGAGGTCGTTGCGCGATGCTCTGAGGGGTCTCCTCGCCTCCGGGAGGCAGAGCTCTCGGCTTGTCGGGCAGCGGCGTCTTCCAGGAGGCCCTTGAGCTCGCCCTGGGTACGTCGCCCTCGGTGGTGGATGGCTCCAGCATTGTTCGAAGTAGCATCGCCGCTGCAGCTAGGTTCTGGCCGGCCCCGCTGAAGGCCGGGGGCAGCCCTGCCCTGGCATCGTCAACGATACGACGCTGGACGTCCTGGGCCCGATGACGCGCTCCTCCGGCGAGTACCCGGCCTGCCCACTCCTGCTCGATGTTTTGTCGGAGCTACACAAGCCGCCCTGCTCTTCGTCGAGCTTGGCCTGCATCTCGCGGAGTTGCTCAAGCTGTGTGTCCTAACCCCCCACAGGGACTTGGACCACAGCTAGCTCCCGCGGGATCTCAACGCGAGACGCAGGTGCAAGGGCGCCGTCACTTCCTGGCATGCCAAGGTGGTTTTCTCCGTCGTGATCTTCCTGATCGATGTGGTAGCACTCGCGAGTTGGGTCGCAACCCTCGTCATCAAGGCTGTGGCCATCATCAGAGCAGCCGGAGAGGCAGTGGTCACATGCGGACATGAAGTCACGCATGGCACCAGGATCACGGAGTCCAGAGAATTCCCAACTGACGTCGGGGTCGTCCTCTTCCTCAGAACCCGCGGGTCCAAAGGTTGAGACGGACGTCAGTCGGTCCCAAGTTGACCACATATGGTACCCCGGAAGGTCAGGATATGCCCTTACGAACGCGCTCACCAAAGCGGGGTCGCTTGGTGGGTCGAAGCTGAATCTAAAGGGAACGGGGTGGAAAACTGAAGGTACCTGCTGATTAGCAGACGGCGGCGAAGTCACGTCGGGGACGGACTGCACCGTTATCTCAGGTACGAGGCTAACGTCCAACAAGTCCCTTGTGAGGGTGCTGGCGTCATTAGTCCGCTTGGGGTTGGCACGTTGCTGGGAAGCGACACCCACCATTGTCTCAGGTGCGAGGACGACTCCCGACATGTCCCCCGCAGGGGTGCCGGCGTCGTCGACTCGCTCTGGTCCGACAGCCGACGAGGTGCCGCCTCCTGCCTGGCCACGGTTGCCCCGTGTCCTCCTCCGGTGAGGAGGGTGGCAGGGCAAACTCGGGTGCTCCTCTTCTGCCACGGGAGATGCCGTCGTCGAGTTCACCCCCACCGGGCGAGCCGACGACCGTTGTTGTTGCTGTGCTGCGAGGGGAGGAGTACCATGTCGTAGCTGCCGTCGCGGGACATTAACTCGAGACTCCCGAAGCGAAGCACCGTCCCAGGCTAGAGAGGCTGTTGAAAGCTACCCATCTAGAACTCAACGGGAAAGTATTTGTCAACACGCAGCAGGCCCCTACCTGGCACGCCAACTGTCGGCGTTTCGGACCCGCGAGGACCATCAACCGACCAGTGAATTTGTCGCTGCGTGTCCCTGCCCAGATGGGTTGATGCAAGATGGAACACAAGAGGGAAATGAGGCTTATGTTATCTTGCACCGGGGTGCTCGTAGTAGGGGTTACAAGCGTTGCAAGAGAGCGAGAGAGAGAGAGAAAGAGGGTTCGGCCTTGAGGTGAGCTGTCTGAGTCTGCCTCTACCGCGTCTCTCCTACTCTGCCTGCCTCTACTCGCCTACCTATGCACGTTCGTACCTCGCACGTCGGTACGTTTCTTCCCTCTCGAAAGGCCCTGGACATCCCCTTTTATAGATACAAGGAGATGCCCAGCTGTACAATGTGGGTGTAGCTATGAGCTAACGTGGCTGGCGGGGAAGTGCCTTGAGCCATGTACATGTACTATCATGGCCGTTGGAGAAGTGCCTTAAGCCTTGTAGAAGCATAGCTGACGGCGCGGCATGGATCCTGCTGACGTTTCCTTGCTTCCGTTGGGGGTTGAGAGCAACCGACATCATGGGCGCACGCAGGGAACTATCATTACCTGTTACCGAAGTAACCTAGATGGGACACCGATCTTGTTCCTTCGTAGCCTGAGGCAGCTAGCTAGGGGTAGGGTAATGATGTATCCCCTGTAGCGTAGTTGGTCCGAGGCCGAGGTCGGGCAAGGCGGAGACTTCTCCTGAGGCCGAGGCTGAGGTCGGGCGAGGTTGTGACTCCTCCTGAGGCCGAGGCTGGGGTCGAGCGAGGTTGTGACTCCTCTCGAGGCCGAGGCTGGGGCCAAGGCCCAGGGTCGGGCGAGGCGTAGACCTTCTCCCGAGGCCGAGGCGGAGCTCCTTGTTGCGCCCGAGGCTGAACCCGGGGGAGGTCACAACTTACTGTTGCTAGTCTTACCCTGGTGGTTGGCACTGTAGCCGGAACGGGGTGAATAGCGCTGTTCTCCTGTCAGAACGGTCAGTAAAGGGGCGAAGTGACTGCGGTCACTTCGACCTTGCCGACTGAGGCGCGCGTGTCAGGATAGGTGTTAGGCGATCCCCGCATTGAATGAGCATGCGATACGGTCGGTTGGTAAGGCGATTCGGCCGAGGTTGCTGCACGACAAAGTTCGCCCGAGCTTAGCCTTGGGTGAGACAGGGGTGTGTCTGCTGACTGAGGGGACCCTCGAGCGAGGCGCGAATTCGTCTGGGACTACTATCCTTGCCCGAGGCTGGGCTCGGATGGGGTCGCGTCCCTTGGTAGACGAGGCCTTGACTTGAACCGTGCTTCATCAGCCGTGTATGATTTGTTTTGAAGATGTTTTCCAGCCAGGTTAAGGAGCATTGGGGGTACCCCTAATTACGGTACCCGACAGCGGGGTTTTTATGTTTTCTCTATGAAATATTTACACTACTTCTGTGAACTATTTATGCTATTTGCACAAAAAACAGAACTACATTTTATGGCATGCGCCCTACGCGAGGTGGGTGTTGCCGTGTTGTATCGGGGGTTTGATTGACGCGTGTGGGAAGGTTTGATCTGGTGCATGATAGGGGAACGCGTTTGACCGTATGCATCTAGTTGTTGGGCGCGTAACAGGGAGTGACGGGAGCTTCCTTCAGCTATTGAAAACCTTGGATTTTCAATATAATGTTCATATATATATAGTTTATATATTAAGAGCCCTGAGCTTCCAATAACTAGAGAAAGCCCAGGTCGGACGATGCAATCCGGTCGAGCCGGATCAGGTCCGGACGTCTTTAAAATAAGACCCGGAGTGCTAGGGTTCAGTTTTTACGCTCCACCCTGATTCAATAGCGACGGCGGTTGCCCCAGAGCGTGCGCGGCGATGGACCCCCAGCCAGTGGTCGTGGCTCCCTGACCTCGACACGCGGTGGCGGCGGTTCCTTGATCCAGAGTAGTGGCGGCGGCTCCCCGATCTAGAGAGCGAGCGACAGCGGGGCCCTGTGCGGGTAAGCGGCGGCGTCTCCGGGGCCCCGAGGCGGCGACACTTCTAAGGCCGGCGAGCAAGCGATGCCCCTCGACGTGCGAGTAGCGACGGCGACACATGAGGCGCGAGGTTCGAGCGAGCGGTGTCATGGAAGGCGCGAGGTGCGCGCAGCGATGATCGCGCGTGACATCCTCCGATCCGGCGCAGTTCGGGCAGCAAGAGTGATGACCTACATCTATGCTTGTGTCATCTACGACGTCCTCCAACCACTACCTCCTCTGATTTGTGTTTTCTTTTTAATTATTGTGTTTCATGACTACCACATGTATTATTTACGCTAAACACTGTATGATTTTATGCTTGAACACGGAGTTCGTATATCAGTTTACTGCATGCATATTTTTTGCATGCACATTGGATAGGCAATTTCTTGATTTATGTTGTTCATAATTATCATAAAAAATCAAATCATTTATGTTCGTAAATGCCAGATTTGTACGTCTGTCATAAAACTATCCTCAATTCCCGCATGTTCGTAATTATCATAAAAAATCAAATCAAATCAATTATGTTCGTAAATGCCAGGTTTTTACGTTCGCCATAAAACTTTTCCTAATTTCCGCTGGCGTTCTTAGTTGGACCGATATATTATGCTACACGGTGTAAATATTTATGCGATGTTATATAAGAATTTATGCTCTATGTGACTCATGTCATCCAATTTTTTGCGCGCATGAACTAGAAAGGAAAATATAATCCAAAATTTGTGTGCATGCAATGGAAACTCTCACAATTTTTTATAATTTTTTGATCTGTATAAAAATAGAAACTGCATGCATACGACTGCCATGTTTTTCGCATCTACCAAAAAATAGAATCGTAATAACAACCTATTAGAGCTATCAACCTCTCACATTGGCTCGGTATTTACGCTTATAATTGAGAGATTTTATGCTCAAAACTTAAGGTTTTTACGCTCCAACCTGGAGATGCGTCCACCAGTGAACAACATACCAGATTTTTTACGCAGTGTACCGAATTGAATAAATACCTACATCATGTAGTATAATTAGTATCAGTATATATATCATAAACTAGTTCTAATATGTTTAGCTGCATGACTGTTGGAGGGAAAGAAATAAAACATTAAATACGATTTTTTGTTTCTATGCATGCAATTTATTTTTTTTCATTGCACATTTTTTTCATCATAAATTCGTGGGCATGCAGCTGGTAGCAGATTTTTACGCAGTATACTGAATTACATAATTATCTATACAATGTAGCATATTTAGTATCGGTATATATCATAAAATGGTCCTTACGAGTCTAGCTGCATGACTGTTGTAGCGATCCTAAATTTATGGAGAAAATAAAGCATTTAAAAATAGAAACCGCCACACATATCTTTACTAAATTTACGTACATGCAAGGGAACGTGTTTCACTCATGCATGCATTTTACCATAATTTTTGGATCGGTATAAAAATAGAAACCGCATGCATGTAGCTGCTATGTTTTTGGGATCTGCCATAAAAATATGATCGTAATAACAACTTACTAGAGCTATGAACCTCTCACATTGGCTCGATATTTACGCTTATAATTGAGAGATTTTATGCTCAAAACTTAAGGTTTTTACGTTCCAACCTGGAGATGCGTCCACCAGTGAACAACATGCCAGATTTTTTACGCAGTGTACCTAATTGTATAAATACTTACACCGTTTAGTATAATTAGTATCAATATATATCATAAACTAGTTCTAATATGTTTAGCTGCATGGTTGTTGGAGAGATCTTATATTTATGAAGAAAATAAAACATTAAATACGATATTTTGTTTCTATGCATGTAATTCATTTCTTTTCATTGCACATTTTTTTATCATAAATTTGTGCGCATACAGCTGGTAACAAATTTTTACGCAGTATACCGAATTGCATAATTATATACAAAGTGTAGCATATTTAGTATCAGTATATATCATAAAATTATGAGTCTAGCTATATGGCTGTTGCAGCGATCCTAAATTTATGGAGAAAATAATGCATTTAAAAATAGAAACCACTACACATATCTTTCCTAAATTTACGCGAATACAAGAAAACGTGTTTGACTCATGCATGCATTCCTTTTTTGCGCGCACAGATGTGAGGCGGGTGGCGCACCCGACAGCATGGTTAAGTCGGCGCGCTAGGTTGAATTAGGTTACAGGGATGATTGATCTGAGCTTTCTTTAACTATTGAAAGCCAAGGCTCTCATTATACCTGCCATATATATAATAGGGTGACCATGAGAAAAAAGGAAACCCAAGTTTCGGTTACTGCTCTCCTTCCGCGGGAGCACACTACACAGACGGACCGGGTCCGGGTGTATGGCGCTGACAATACTGCTCGATGGCCTAGGCGTTTGCCACTGCTTGTATTACTGTTGCCTGCTATGTGCATGTGCCACCCAATGCCTCGTTGAGCACACCACGCACGCGGCACGCATGCACTTGTTCCTCATCCTAGATGACTGTCTCCAATCGCCGGTCGTGCTACTGATGTTGATGTAGTCACGTTACCAAAAAAAAAACACTTGCTCATTTCTTGCGACCATCAGAAAAACACTTGCGATATTAACTAGACACATGCAATTCTCTATTGATGCTGAGACCATAGATAATTTTGTTATTGTTTAACTATACAGGAAATTGTGTTTAGTGATTAGTTCTTTCAACCGTCACATTTCTTATCCATTTGTTCATAGAATAACTTAGTTTGTTCACTTCATTTAATGTAATCTCTGTTTTTTTTACAATAATTGACTCATAAAATGACTCCTATCTCAATTATTCTCGTGAATGACTCGATCTAAAACGATGAAATGATTGAGTATTCATAAAATGACTGAGTTTGTTTACTTTATTTCTTATAATACCAATTTTTTTAGAATGACTGACTCAATAAATGACTTCTATCTCAGTTATCCATATGAATGACTGAGGCTAAAAAGATGAAATGACTGCATATTACTCACTTTCTTTCTCGTAATGACTGTTTTTTAGAATGACTGACTCATGCATTAAATGACTCTTATCTTAGTTATTCTCATGAATGACCGAGCCTAAAAAGTAGAATGACTTAGTATTCATATAATGATCGAGTTCGTTCACTTTCTTTCTCGTAACGTCTGCTTTTACTTTAAATGATTAATTCACTAAAATGACTATTATCTTGGTAATTCTCATGAATGTCTGAAGGTAAAATATGGAATGACTGACTCTGATAAACTCTGAGATAAATACGTAAGTGTGATCTAGTTTTAAAGCTTTCATCACGATGAACACAATGGCGAAATTGGTTTTCAGTTTTAACCGGTTTAGTAGATATTAATTTTTTAATTGGAACCCCGAATATGCATGTGTACCTCATTTATGGGAGAGGTAATTTTTAATTGGTAACCCCAAATATGCATGTGTACCTCATTTATGGGAGAGATTGGTGGGGAACTTATTTGGCTGTTGGGCACGCGTGTTGGGGGAGTTCGGTTGGCTGCTGGTCACGCGTGCGCATTAGGGGAGATTGATGCCAAATAGTCATTTATGGGAGATTTGTTCACTTCGTTTCGGTTTAGCCGAACCACCTCAAGTAGGGTTGGGCTTAGGCCTCGGGCGCTTATAAAACCTGCCCCGACGTCATCATTTGACGGTTCTGCCCACGTCCGCCTCTAGGGCGACGGACGCAATCCCGTTGCTGCACCCAACCCCACCTAATATCGATCTTCTCTGCCACGTGGGCCGCCAAAGTAGCGGGCTCTGCCAGCCTCTACAACGGCTGGTGATGTCGCCATCGCTTCACACCTATCGTCACCTTGCACCGCCATCGCCTGATACTACCTAACTGTTGCCAATTCGTAGTTCTTTGATCCCCATCCCAATGGAAAGTGATTTTGTTTGGATTCATTGATTTTTCACATGTGCAGATCTGTTCTTCTGTAGACCCGTTGCACCCACCATGAAGCATGTGGAATGAGGACATCACTGCGAGAGTAGAGATCGAGAAGGAGGAGGCCGATGGCTAGGAACTAGCCACGATGGCGGACATTGATGAGGGAAGCTGTGGGAGGCAGGAGATGGCGACATTTGCTGTCAACCCTAGCCATCTCGCACAAGATCATGCCATGATCAGGCGGGTTCTTCGCCGTGGAGCACCAATTATGATATAAGCTGATAGTATTTATGCTAACAATCGACGATTTTATGCACTTTCTTAGTCGTTAACCAATCTTGTATATGATTTCCAATACGTGTACAATGTTTTTACGATAACTGCGGTAACTATATATGATAACTTGGATGACTTGCACATTGTCAGACATACTATTTATGATAAATTGGTTAACCATTTACGCTAATTTTACTAAGTACATACGCTATATATGACATTATTTATGCTCATACCTGATGATTTTACGATCATGACTATCTACGAGCAAACTTGAAGATTTATGTTAATGATAACTTGAGGATTTTTACGTTCCATCGCACTGACTATTGTAATAACATTTATGCTCAAGCTTGAGGATTTTTAAGTGTTTTGACTTAGAAGTAAGAAAATGAATTTGTTTTGCGAAAATAAACCAAACGGCAGCAAAATAATCCAAATATTCCAAATCCTATACTTATTCTATTGGTGTTTAACTTGACTTCAATTTGCACAAATTGGCTCATATTTGGTTACTTTAGTGAGTTTTGAGTTGATTTAGGTGTGTTGGCACAAATCACCAAAAAGGGGGAGATTGAAAGGGAAATGTGCCCTTGGGCAATTTCTAAGTGTTTTGGTGGTTAACTGCTCAACACACCACTATGAACTAACCATCTTGGTATGAGTATGAACACATGTGTTTATAAAGCAAATTGAAGCAATCAAATTCAAAGGTTGGTGAAAATAAGAAAGGCACCTATTGAACTTGAGTTTGGGCATATTGCAAGCCATTATAGAACAAAGTGATAAAGCTATGTTTCTAGCACTTAGTCAATTGATTTAGTGGCTAACTATGTTCATCTAAGTGCTAGGAAACTCTTCAAATCGAGCCAAAAAGGAGTTAAGAAGTTTGGCTCAAAAGTGGACGAAGTTGGGACAAACTAGGCACCACCAAACAGTCCGGTGTGCGGCCTACACTACAAGAGCTACAGTGATTTTCGACGGCCAGAAACCGCCAAAAATAAGGCCTTTGCCGCCGAAAATAAGCTATTTTCGGCGGCCTTAGGCTTATTTTCGACAGTTTCTGGCCACCAGAAAAAACTAGCCGAAAATAAGGCCATATTTTCGGCGGCCAGGGTTTAGCCGCCGAAAATAGCCTATTTGAGTATGATGATGCCATTTGACCAAAAGGTGTGAAGCCATCGGTCGTGACTCGTGAGGCCGATTCGAACATTCCTCGGATCAGCTGCAAAGTCGGGATCAAACGTGTCGAGAGCCTTCCATGCATCCCCATCTGAAGGGTGCACGATTAGGTCATCGTTATCACGGACACCTTGTTTGTGCCATCTCATGTGCATAGCGGTTTTTTTAGATAGAAACATCCGTTTCACTCGAGAAGTTAGTGACAAGTAGCGGAGCTGCTTATGTGCAACATCTGTCATCACCTTCTCACCCTCATCATTAACAACTTCCACAAATCTAAATTGTCCACATTTCAGACATTTTTTCTCTTCCGCATGCTCCTTCATGAAAAGCATACAATTATTTTTACACACATCAATCTTCTCATAATCCATACCGAGACCTTTGATAATTGTCTTTGAATGGTACATGTCTTTAGGCAACTTATTAGGTTTTGGGAGCATATCTCCTAATAACTTTAAAATCTCATTGTAACAATTGTTCGAGAAAAAGTACTTGGACTTAATGGACATGATCCGAGTCACAAAAGCGAGTATACTCACATCTGTGTGTTCATGCAACGGCTCTTCAGAGTCTTTTAGTAGTTTGAAAAATCTGGAAACCTCTGGTGTGGCAGGATCCTCGGAGTTTAGGTTTAATTCTGGACGTAAAGAATCTAGCATCTCATGCATCGCATCATCGCCACCCTAATCATTGTTCTCCTCCTCTTCTACATTCCGGTTGGGTACTACCTCACCATGATGTTCCCACACCTCATATCCGGGCATAAATCCAAACTGACAAAGATCTAGACTAACTCTTTCCTTATTAAGAAATATACTGTTTTCGTGCCGCCTACAAGGGCATCTGACAGTGCCGGTTAAGGACAAGGAGAATACGTGGTCCACAAAATCTTTGGTTTTGGCTACCCAATCATCAGAATGACGTCCATTTCTATTCCAGCCATTGTACATCCATTCACGATCGTCAGCCATGCCTGAGACTATTAAACCGAACCATATCGTGAAAACATTATTCAACTTCGTTAAGGGTTTAGGTCCTATATGTATAGGCAAGGATATGTTCTAAACCCACAGCAAGCTAGCAGGACCAAAAAATTTTTGGCAGCATAACCTCGCTGCCACTAAACAATATATTACGTATATATAAAACATAAAATGATATACTATTAATCAAATCAAACTAACTACCACATATCATAGTAATGCAACAATTCTTCGTACTAATATAATATATTTGTAAAACTAATAATATAATATTAATATGAAATTAATGACACAAATACAGTATGCCACTAATACCTAAACCACATATACCACTAATATATTAATGAAATAAAATTAAACAATAACACTAATCAAACACACAAATCAAACAAACATTTACAAATATATAATAATTTTGGCGGCAACTAAATAACAACCGCCGAAAATAAGAAATAAACTACGCAAAAAATACCTCTCGATGCGGCGACTCGACGACAACGGCGGAGTGGCATGAAGTGACGGGCAGCACGGCGGCCGAGCAGCGCGGGCAGCGGCGGCCGGGGCGAGCAGCGGCGCGGTTGGGCAGCAGGCGGCGCGCGCTGGCAGGCGGTCGACGACGACGCGGGGGCGGGCGGCACGGCGGCGCGCAGGCGTGCGGGCAGCGGGCAGGCGGTGCGCGCGGGCTGATTTGGGAGAGGAGAGAGGAAAAACAGAGAAGAAGAAGGGGCCGTTCAGTTTTTAAAAGGCTATTTTTGGCGGCCCCCTGGCACAGCCGCCGAAAATAGCCTTATTTCCGGCGGTCAGGTCAAGCCGCCGAAAATAGCATATAATTTTTGGCGGCTAAAAGTGAGTCGCCGAAAATAGTATGGGCCACCGAAAATGTTCAAAAGTGTTGTTGTGCTAGTCGGCTAGCCTAAACTAGCCACTCCCAAGATAACGCCGAGGCTCGCTGGCTAAAAATCACCGGACAGTCCAGTGTGCACCGAACATGTCCAGTGCGCCATGCGAGCAACGACTCTTCACCCTCGCTAATGGTCGACCGCGCGATCAGCTCCGGCCACATCAGCCTTGCAATGGTCGGGAGGGTCACCAGACATGTCCAGTGCACCACCGGATAGTTCGGTGCCTACCTGAGAATGAAGGTGGCCAATTAGATGATTCATAGCCGTTGCACAGGAGCTGTCCGATGCACCACCGGATAGTCCGGTGCACCGCAGACAGAAGGCAACCAAGGCCTTCCAAATAAGACTTCAACGACTCCTAGGCCTCTTGGGCTATAAAAGGGACCCCTAGGCGCATGGAGTAGTACACCAAGCATACTTTGATCACACTACAACTCTGAGACTCCACGACCACGCCTCCGAAGTGTTTGAGAGAGATTTGAGCGCATTTTATAAGTCGTGACTCTGTCATTTTGTTGTTGCGCTCTCTTCTTTGCATTTGTGCGTGTTGTTGCTGCATTATGCTCTTACGTGTGTACTCTACTCCCTCCCTTACTCCAGTTTTTTATTATGATGATTTGTGTAAGGCGTGAGAGACTCCAACTTGTGGAGATTCCTCACAACCAGATATTGTGGGATATAAGGAAGAACTGTGGTACTCAAGTTTGATCTTTGGATCACTTGAGAGAGGTTGAGTGCAAACCTCATCCATTGGGACGCCATAACATGGAGTAGGCAAGCATATTACGCTTGACCGAACCACAGGATAAAAAATGTTATGTCTCTTATGCTATTTACTTTATTGCAATCTGTATTTCTTCCTCGTTCTAATTATTGAGTTGTGATATTGTTCTAAGTCTAAACTAAATCTTGATAGAGCAATCAAGTGAAAGGAACTTCTCTCTTCTGCTCTACTCTTAAACTTAGTTTTAATCCACTCTAACTCATATTTCAGACCAAGTTTATGTTGGTTAAGTTAAGTCTTGTAGGATCACCTGTTCACCTCCCCTCTAGGTGCTCTCAGTATGATGAAGGGTATGACCCTTGTCACCTTTGAGCAGGATGATCAAGGGCTCCCTAGTTTGGGAGGGACCTAAGGAGTTAGCTCAGCTGGGTTAGGTGTGAGCATGAAGGATTTGACATATTTGGATGATTTTGCCACCACTTGGTTTATTTTTGCAATACAAATTCATTTTCTTACTTCTATGTCAAAACACTTTGTTTTAGTAAATCAAAACAATTTATAAGACTAGTTTTGATCAAAAACCAAAAAATTCCCTTTTTCCCATGAAAGGTTTCTCCCCATTGCAATAAGAGAGTGTTGATCAAAAGACTAACACAATAGAACACATTTGAAATTCACAAGTGGTAGTTGATCCAGTTGCTTTGGCCTTAATTTCTCCCCCTTTTGGCATTAAGCACCAAAATAGATAAACTAGTGGCCTTGAAACCTCATTGCCTCACCAAAAATTACGAAATAAAAGCAAGAAGGCAATGAACACCAAGGGCAACTTGAACATGATACCATTATGCAGCGGAAGTCTTGTTTGTTGTTCAAGTTCACCATTTCCCTTTCATTCTCCTTTGAGACTACACCAAAATCACTTAAGCAAACATGTTAGTCTCAACGGGCCAAGTTGTAACATATCCTTCCCTTAAACATATGCATCATTTGCACAAGGACCTGCGAGGTCCGGGGATGATGTTTTACATCTTAAACACCACAAATACATAATTAAACTTATAATGACATGATCAATACATAAAAACATATATGCTCTAGACCAATCTAAGTTCCGTGAATCTAAGACATTTAGCTCACTACACAACTTGCAAAACATTTTCTCATCTAAAGGCTTGGTAAAGATATCGGCTAGCTGGTGATCGGTGCTAATGTGGCAAACATTGATATCTCCCTTTTACTAGTGATCTCTCAAAAAGTGATGCCGGATGTCTATGTGCTTAGTGCGGCTGTGCTCAACAGGATTATCCGCCAAGCGGATTGCACTCTCATTATCACATAGGAGTGGGACTTTGCTCAGATTGTAGCCAAAGTTCCGGAAGGTTTGACTTATCCAAAGTAGTTGTGAGCAACAAAAGGTCTCAAAATGAGTATTTTTGAATTTTGTGTCATTGTAACTGTGTATAGCTCTCATGGCATTCTTGGGAAACTCATTCTGAAACCTAAGAATCAAATCTCGAGCATGAGTAAAAGCCTCATCCTTTGCCTTCATGAAGAACACCCAAGAATAGCGAGAAAAATTATCAACAACCACAAGCACATACCACATCCCCCCAAAAGAGCAAACCTGGGCTGAACCGATAGTGTCCATGTGAAGCAATTCATCGGGTTGCGAGGTCATCACCTTGGTGACTAGGGAATGAGAAGCAGCAACCATCTTGCCATGATGACAAGGGTGACAGACAAGATCCTTCTCAAATTTCAACTTGGGCAATCCATGGATCTGGCCAAGTGAGCTCACTCTACACAAAAGATCAAAACTCAAGTGTTCTAGTCTCCTATGCCACTGCCAAATCAAAGAAGAGGATCCTGCTAACAAAAATCGAGAAGGGCCAGAAGAATGTGAAAATTCAGCACTAAAAACTTGACTAAAAGGGGAAATCTGACAAACAAGGTCCTCCTGGGCATCCAAAACCATAGAAAGGCCCTTTTTAATACGCACTTCATAGTCATCCTCAAGGAGTTGAGAAACATAAAGCAGATTAAAATGTGTCACACCTGGTTTTTGACTGCAAACCGAATGCGAACCATGTACGTGCCAGGATCAGCAATTCACATACACAACAGTTACATAGTTGGACATCATCACCCAATGCTCAAATAATAACATAAAAGAGTATTAATTTGATTACATCATGATGCCCGAGACATCCACACAGTCTTAAACATAGATCAAAGTGTAGAAACGAAACGTAGCAATACACGACCTTCACAGGCAGCCGACTGGGGGTCTACCGCTAACCCACGCCTAGAACTCATCATATTCTTGGAACTCCTGGAAATTCTCCACCACGACTTTATCTTCTCTTGAGCAGTGGTTGCAATGTGGACAACCTGGTAGTTTTGGTGTTGTAAAGCAAGGGTGAGTACGCATCAACATACTCAGCAAATATCCTGTTTGGCTGAGGTGGACTAGCTGTATGTGGGGTCAAGCTCAGGACGATTGCTTTTAGTTGGTTAGGTAATTATTACTAGTAGAGAGCCAGGTTTTAGCATTAAACCCAAGTTATTAGCCCAAAAGTATTCCTTCCAAATGGAAAGAATACCAGAAATCATAATCATAATCATCACCATCAAAACCATAATTATCCTCATCATCATCTGTAATCATAGTATCTCTAATCAAAGGAGCTCCCAAGGCCGCTCATAACTATTAGCACGACTGATATATTAGTTTCATAACACTCTAGAGAGGTTGCACACTTTACCCACGACCCGTGATTCCCTCTCTAGCCTAGGCTTGCAAGACCCTTGTTCACTCCTATAAGGCCCAAAATCTATATAAGAAAAAAAATTATTAATGATAATAAAATAAATATAAGGAGATGAAATAGTAAATTCCGATATCTCAAATTATATTTGAGCATTGAATGTTGAGGATTGAATTTCGAAACCAAGAATTAATTTAGAAAGAAAGTAATAGAAAGGTTTTCTATTCAACTCAATGATTATTCATTTCATCAAGTGATACGCTATAAGTAATTCTTTAAGTATTGGTATATAAGAATAGTATCAAATCTAGATGGGTCTTTTGAAATTTAATTTCAACTCAGAAAAATTGGAGGGTTTCCTGTTTATTTGAGAAAATACCCCCATTCATCAATATTTTATTTAGAGGCATTAACTAAAGAAGTAAAAGAAACTTTGCACCCACACTGATATTTTTATGTGATGCATTTGATTTGAATAAAGGGACCATGACTTAGATAATAATTCAAATTATAAATTAGAAAATATAACAGAAAATGAGTAAAAGAAAGGAAAATACAAAAGAAAAGGAAAAAGGAATACAGACTTTGGCCAAAACCCTAGCCTGCGGCCCAACTATCCCTATCATTTCCCCTACCGCGCAGCCCAAGTAAATCACGCCGCGCGCGCCCAGGCTAGCTTTCTCGTCGCTGACAGTAG
This sequence comes from Zea luxurians, assembly GCA_029449295.1. Taxonomy (NCBI): domain Eukaryota; kingdom Viridiplantae; phylum Streptophyta; class Magnoliopsida; order Poales; family Poaceae; genus Zea; species Zea luxurians. Next base: position 35,417 of record JAOPSE010000512.1, on the reverse strand, counting down.
GGCTCGCGTGGCCAGTCGTCCTCGCGCGCACGTGGGTGTCATCTGCGCCGTGTCACAGAGCGGTGGCCCGCGTTGGTAGCTTCCTCTTTCCCTCCTGCTTCTCTTTTTCCGTCTAGCTGACTTATGGGCCTGCTTCGTCATGCCCTTCTTAGAAGAACTCGTCCGTGAATCAAAAAAAATATCTGCGCGGGATTCGCGCGACCCTAGCAAATGCCCCCAGTGATCTTGGAGGGTGGTTGCAACCGCCTCGCCCATCAACCAGCGTCGTAGGTCTCTTCGCTGGGTTGTGGGGCCAACTTGGAGGATGCGCTGCTCTCCGAGTTCCTCTTCCCCCATGACCAAAAGTCGCCACCAGCACCCGAGTATCTCGGGATGGTTGTTGCCACCCTCGAACCACATAAAACGGTGCCCTGACCGCTTGACCCGTTCGCCTTGCGCCTGGGTATAAAAATCTGTGGCCACGTTCCCTAGATTCCAAACCAAAGTCACCGTGGTGCTCACCGTAGAATAGGGCATGTGCCGCCACCACGGAATTCGCCTTGCCACCGCTTGGGAATTTATCCTGGTGGGTCTGGGGGCTTCGCCTGGGGGTGGAGAAGACGCACCAAGTCTCTCTTGTTGGGATTGCCGATCGGGGGCCCCGCGATTTCTTGCCGGAGCTCAGGCGCCGCCGTGGCACCGCCATACGCCGTGGCTAGGGATTATAGCTGCGCGAGTCACGGTAAGCCATCCACCCTAAAGTTCACACGGTTACCCGCTTCGCATAGCATCTGTTAGCATTGTCGTTCGGTCACCTGAGGCCGGGGACCTACGCACGCCGGTGACCCGCCGCCATGGTGCGCGTCCTGGCTTCCGCAGTCGGGTGGCAGAGAAAGGAGACACGCGCCCGCCGTTGGATGCGTAGTGGGCGGTAGGAGAAAGGGGAAATGGGGGAAAAGCTCCTAGCCATTAGATGGGGATTTGACGGCACGGATTAGAAACCAGGGCATCGTTTCGTACGAGTCGAGAAGGACCGTCCGATGCGAGTCAAACGCGTAGGATTTAATCTGCGACATTTTTAGACTGGATTCGTTGATCACCAATCCAACGGTCACGGGTGCATACCGGTTCATTTATGAGTCCGGACTAATCTGCGTCGTATGCTTTAGATCCAACGGTTTTGGGTCCCCGATACCCCTTTGCCTTGGCATTTATGCTAAATAGGCCTTGACAAACATTTGAATCAACCCACCGTCCCCCGCGGTTGTTCTTTGAGTCTTGCGGATTCTTGCGCCAGAGACCCTACCTTTTCTAGTATTTGATGCCCAGTTCAGAAAATTAGAAAATCCAATAAAAGGAATTAGAAAATGATTTTTAATGCAAAAATGAATGCTAAGAATTTGTTAATTAATAGGAAATTCATGTTAAGTCCAAATGAGTCCATTCCAATTTCTATAATTCTATAATATTATTGTTTAACACATAGTATCTCTGTTTTGACATGAAAACCATGTTAAAATTGATCTCATAATTAATCTTGTATCAAATAAATAAAACCTTAGGAAATTCATAACTTCCCCGTTTTAACTTCGAATTGAACCGTTCGAGTTGCGTTAGTCTCATATAAATATTTACTACGCATTAACAACATTTAGTATACCATGGCTCATTCTTTTATAATTAGATCTTTATTTAACTTATGTTGGTTAAACTGCTTATCAATATAATCTACTAGAATATGATCTATGATCAATTTATAACTTGGATTAAAGTTGAGATAATTATTTATAGAATAACCTCTTATATGATTTATATTGACCAATTTATAATATAGTTTAACATTTTAATCACATAAATCCTCCATGAAATCGTAACCCCTTAACCGTAACTCCGATCTTATTAGTTCTCGATCCCGCGATCTCGTAGCAACGCGTAGATTATTATTATTCAGTTTATACTTATGTTTGGTGTGATGTTAATTTTGTCTATATCATGTTTGTTTGTATTGCTACGACTAGCAGTGAGGTCACGAGGATTTGAAGAATCATCCTGGTACCTGGAATCTCAAGTGCCAGGCAAGTTGTGCCCTTGATCACTTTTATTACCCAATAATGTTCTTTATTATCACTATTCAATGCATATGTTTAATTTTGATGGGACCCAATAGGTCACCCTAGTCTGTTTATCTTGTTTACCTTGTTTACCCCTCAATCATTTGGGTAGTTTTTGCTATTGCTTTATATGGGTTTGGGAATTAATATTACATTATGTCCATGTTCCAATTATTATGTTATTCTATTTATGTTCATGTCAAGATTATTATATTTTTAATTGGAACATGGAGCTTAACTTGAGAAACATGTGCCACCACAAGGGAGGAATGGGACCCCTTGGCTAACTAATTAGGAAAGCTAGTGAAAGACTACCTTACCCGAAAGGGGGAAGGCAGTAGGGGAGTTGCATGCAAGGAGGTTCTCGGGTTGATTTTGCTACGATGGCGGTCAGACGGGGGATTCTTGCCAGTGCTCTTTCCATAAACTGTAGCGTGTTTTCGAAAGCTAGTGGAACTTTGTAAAGGCCTCATAGTGGATCCCTAGCCATTCACCTCGGTAGTGTCTAAGGGCCTTGCAAACCCTGGCAGCATGGAAAACACAACTTGTGGGTAAAGGGTACAACCTCTACAGAGTGTAAAACTGGTATACTAGCCGAGCTCACGGTCAAGAGTAGCTCAGGACTCTCGCATGATTAATTTATGTAACTTAAATTCAATTTGTCATTTGCATTTGCATGGGATTATTTATTAATTTTGTTCTATTATTTATCATGGTTTGGTATTTACTTACACTTAGTAACTGCTAATAAAATTTGACCAACTTACTAAAAGCAATGCTCAGCTTTAACCCCTATTGTTGATCAGCCTTACACTTCACATGAACTCTCACCTTTGGTGAGTTCATGCCACATTATTCCCCACAACATGTTGAGCGATGAACATGTGTGAGCTCACCCTTGCTGTCTCACACCCCCCACAGGAGAAGAACAGGTGGTTCAACAGGAGCCACACCACGAGGAGTTCGATTCGATCTAGGTGGCGTCTCCCAGTTGACTTTCTGGCGCCAAGGATGGATTTTAGATCTTGCTATATTTATCTTTTATTTTGTAAGACTTCCGCTATGTAATAAGTACTATGATGATATTTTGACATTTATCTCTATATGCTCTGTTATTATATGTGTTGTCTTCTTTGGCGTATGTATGAGATGCACCCGGCTTTGTCCCTTAAAACCGGGTGTGACAACTCCCAAGGTGAATGGCCAGGGATTCACTATGAAGCCTTTACAAAGATTCCCTGAGGCTGTACCCACCCGTTAGGTTTCCTAAATGTACCACACTCCTCCCCAAGGGTCAAACCACCCTCGGCAGAGCGAACCGCATACACCGAGCCCCATTGATGGCACGATGACGAAGCAAACTACACCTCAGTTCCTCTAATTAATTAGCTAAGGGCATCCCATACCCCCTCATGGCTGTACTGTTTTCCCAGGTGGTCATCCAATGAACCAGTCCTTACAGAGAGGCACTCGAGAAATCACTCGAGCCCCCTTAATGTCACAATCCATCATCATTATCAAAAGTAAACATCATATCATAAATAATCTCATCATGTTCATTGATTAAAATAAAGTGCTAGCATAGAGCTAATCCAGAAAGAATCCAACCCAAATAGGTGAACAAGGACAAGATAAACAAAGATTAGTAAATCCTTAGGTATAAATTGTGTAATTGCAGGGAGATGAATTATAAAATGAGTAGGATATAAATAGGTCAGAGGACACCTGCCTTCACCAACCAGCTGCTGCTCAGGGTCTTCGCCTACAACTCCTTCGAACTTCGCCAACGGACCGTTATCTATACGAGTTCAAACATACATTCCACATTCTTAACATAGAAAGAAACAATACACCACACAATAAAATAAAACAACTAAATAGACGCGTGGCACAGGGCTCGCATCTATGACTATACGAGAAAACACCACACAATAAAATATAACAACTAAATAGACACGTGGCACAGGGCTCGCATCTATGACTATATGAGAAAAGAAGCTACGGCGGTCGAAGCTACATCCGAGAGACATATCGATTACGTTAAGTAGCCATGGATTAAAAATACTTATCTAAACATAATCATATTAATTGATATTCGTGCAACGCATAAATAAAATTAGCACTAAATCCTAATTAGTTCGGTACTTGATTAATCGTCGTTACACTACACACTTAAATTAATATACACAATTCTAGGTGAATTTAAAAGGATCGCCGCGTGGCGAAGCGCGCGACACAACACAATACTCGTACTGAATTAAAAATGGTTACCGCATGGCATAGCGCTCGACATAACGCGTGCCTCCAACGGCGTTTAGAACGTTACAACGTGCGCTAGGGGCTGCGCGCATGGGGATAAGGCACGCAGGGGCCACGTCGGGCCGAGCCGCGCTAGGGGCACGCGCCGGGAGCCGCATGCCGGGGGGCTGAGCCACCGGGAGACCGCGCACTAGGTGGGCCACGCGCTAGGGGCCGCGCTGCCATGAGCTGCGTTGCTAGGGAGCCGTGTCGTCAGGGCCGCGCGCTAGGCGGGCCATGTGCCAGGGAGGGGCCGTCCAGGGGGCCACATAGGGGGAGGAAGGGAGGAGAGGGGAAGCTCACCACGGGCTCGACGGACGGCAGCAACCGCTCAATAGGATCCACCCCTAGGGTAGGGAGATAGTGGGAGAGAGGTGGAAGGGGGAGAGGGTGGTTACTTTGCGAGGGAAAGAGTGGGGGAGGGGGCGCGCATGGGGGAGGGCAGGGGCGCCTAGGCGCGTGCGCTAGGGCCAGGCTGGATCGCGCTGCGGGTCGGGCTGGACAGCGGGTCGATTCCCTCTACTTGATCTCACTTGCTTCTAATCAAGTTATTTCGTGAATCAAAAACCAAAACTAGACAAACACACACCTAGGCACAACATCAGACAAAATAAATATGCTTTGGCATGTTGCAACAACAATATCAACTTAGGGTTTTGTTTACACGCGATACGGACACCAGTCTCCATATTGCTTTGAAAATAGGAGGAAGGAGCAAAATAGGAAAAGAAAAATTAAGTAACACCCGAATTTGATGTATATCGGAGAAGAAAAATTATACCCCCAAATTTAGGGCGTTACAAAATGCAAATTTGAAACCGAAGCAACATCCTTTAGGACAAAACACTTGTTCACTCGAATGGAGCCACGAGAGACAACCTTACCTCTCGAAATATCCTCGAATGTGATGTATTCTTTATGATTCATAGGGTCACGGCTGGAGAACCATTTGTTGCTTTCGATCATGTGGCGCGAACAACCGGAATCCATGAGCCATATGTTCTCTAAGCCTTCGTCCTACATCAATAGAAAGACACAGGGTGAGCAAATGGATCGACACTGGGGTTAGGATACTGAGAATAATACCAGTATTGTGGCATTTGCCCATAAAAGGTGTTAGGAAAACCACCAACCATCCATGGTCCTAAGGGGATGTCATCACGACAAGAAAGAAATTGTGGTCCGCTAGGGAAGTAAGAACCAAAGCCACTGCCACGAGATCCTTGGCCATATGGTACACAACCATCACCCGCCGAGCACGACCACCACATGGTCTCACAGTCTAAGGCCTAGCAGCAAGGCGCAAAGCACCTCTAGGCCTTGCAAGACGTCTCTGAACAGGAGGATCATGAACACCATGAGAAGGGCGGTTCATTTTCCTCTGGTCGACTCAGAAACCCGTTGTTCATCTCTCTTCCTCCTAAAGCAAAAAGCAGCCAGATGTCGATCCCTCTCACAATCTCACACTGGAACCTCACCTCTCTTATTTGGAATTTGTTTGTGGGAGGGTGAAAGGGAAATATGCCCTTGGGACATTTCTATATTGTTTTGGTGATTAGATGCGCAACACTATGTGAGAACTAACATGATGTTGAGCAAAGGTATATGAAGCAAATTTAGTTCCGATGAGAACATAATACAAATCTAGATGGATCAAGTATGAAGGTAAGTTCTAGACACTTAGTCAATTGTTTTATGTACTAAATATGTTTGTCTAAGTGCTAGGAACTCAGTTAAGTCAAGTCCAAAAAAGAGCAAAAGAAGTTTAGCTAAATCAAGCCAGACTTGCACCAGCCTGCGGTACACCGGACTGTCCAGTGTGCACGGGACAGTGTCCGGTGCCCAGGCTGGCGCGCTCGACGAACTCGCTGCTCTCGGAAAAAGTTGGAGGAGTCATGGCTAAAATTCACTAGATTGTCTGGTGTGCATCAGACTGTCCGGTGAGCCAGCCGCGCCCGAGCCAATGGTCGGCAGCGCAATCAGCGCGCAATCAGCGGGCAACGCGTGGCCCGAGCCAATGGTCACTGGGCCACACCTACAGTGGTCGACTTTGCCAAAAAAAGGAAGGAGATCGCGCCTGTGCACTATCCAGTGGTGCACCAGACTGTCTTGTGCGTCCACGGACAAAAGGCAACTATTGCCTACCAAATGGAGCTCCAACAGCTCCTAGCTGCCTTGGGGCTATAAAAGTGACCCCTAGCGCATGGAGCAGCACACCAAGCACCTCTTGAACATCCTAAGACGCCGAGACCTCGCATTCGCGCATTTGATTCACTGTGTTAGAGATTTGAGCACTTTTTCGAGTTGTAACTCCGTTGTGCTGCTTTCATGTGCTCACTCTCGTCTTGTGTGCATGTTAGCGCTGTGAATCTCGCTTTTGTGTGTGTTCCCTCCTTACTATCGTGCTCATTCAAGTTCTTTTGTGTAAGGTGTGAGAGACTCCAAAGTATGGAGATTCCTCACAAGGGGATAAACTTGAGATAAAAGAGAATCGTGGTATTCAAATGGATCATTGGATCACTTGAAAGGGGTTGAGTGCAACCCTTGTCCGTTGGGACGCCACAACGTAGACTAGGCAAGTGTTCCACTTGGCCGAACCACTGGATAAAAATCACCATGTCACCTGTCTTTATTCTTGTGCAATTCTCTCTACTTCTACTCACTTTATAATTTCTCTAAGTTGAATACTCATCTTGTGAAGAGCAATTAAGTGAAGAAGTTGTCTCTTATTGTTCTCTCCCTCTCTAGTCGTAGCACCTTGGTTTTGACTTCATTGACATGGCATAAACCAAGTTTGTATTGTTTAGTCTTGATTTTTATAGGATCACCTATTCACCCCCCTCTAGGTGCTCTCAAATGGTATCGGAGCCGTACTCTTCATTTAGGGACTAACTGCCTGAATAGATGGATCCTAAAGGTAAGGGGATGGTGATCAACGACAAGGAGAAGGGGACCCTCTACATTGACGAGCCAAAAGGTGACAATCCCACTGACTCAGGCTTGAGTCACAAGAAAAGGGATGGAAACAAGAAGAGGCAGATAAAGAAGATCATCTATTAAGACAGCGACACCTCCTCTTCTTCACCAAGGGATGACGACGACGAAGACTCCTCGTCGAAAAAGAAAACAGTTAATCAGAACTACTCTTTTGATTATTCTCACATCCCTTATAATTCAAATGCTCACTTATTGTCTATTCCACTCGGTAAACCCCCACACTTTGATGGAGAAGACTATTCTTTTTGGAGTCATAAAATGCATAGTCACTTATTTTCTCTCCATCCTAGCATTTGGGAAATTGTTGAAAATGGAATGCATTTCGATAATACTGATAATCCTATATTGATTAATGAGCAAATACATAAAAATGCCCAAGCTACTACTGTTTTGTTAGCATCTCTATGCAGGGATGAATACAATAAAGTCAGCGGCTTGGACAATGCCAAGCAAATATCGGATACCCTCAAGATCTCTCACAAGGGTAATGACGACACCATAATTACCAAGATGGAACTGGTGGAAGGCGAGCTTGGGAGATTCGCTATGATAAGGGGAGAGGAGCCAACCCAAACTTACAACAGGTTCAAGACCCTAGTGAACAAGATTCGAAGTTTTGGGAGTACAAGATGGATGGATCATGACGTCATCCGACTCATGCTAAGGTCATTTACTGTCATTGATCCTCATCTTCTAAATCTTATCCGTGAGAATCCCAGGTACACAAAGAAGACGCCTGAGGAAATTCTTGGAAAGTTTGTGAGCGGGCGCATGATGGTGAAGATGTTGCCAACGGACCACTTCCTCTCTACGAGCCACAACCTGTTGCTCTTAAAGCAACAAGTAGCAAGAGAGACAAAACTTGCATCTGGTTTCCAAAGTCTGTTGTGACTAACCTTGTAGGACCCAACAAGAGTTGGGTACCTAAAACCCAAGCTTAAATTACCTTGCAGGTTTATGCATCTGGGGGCACAAGCTGGATCATTGATAGCGGATGCACGAACCACATGATAGGGGAGAAGAAAATATTCACCTCATACGTCAAGAATAGGGACTCCCAAGACAGTATCATCTTTGGAGATGAGAACCAAGGCAAGGTCAAGGGTTTGGGCAAAATATCCATCACTACCGAGCATTCAATTTCAAATGTGTTTCTAGTAGAATCGCTTGGGTATAATTTATTGTCTATAAGTCAATTATGTCGTATGTGCTATAATTTTTTATTTACAAATATTGATGTATCTGTCATTAGAAGAAGTGATGCTTCATTAGCTTTTAAGGGTGTATTAGACGGCAAGCTCTATTTAGTTGATTTCTCAAAAGAGAATGTCGATCTAGATGCATGCTTAATCACTAAGACTAATATGTGCTGGCTCTGGCATCGCCATCTTGCACATGTTGGGATGAAGAATCTTCATAAGCTTCTAAAGGGAGAATATGTGTTAGAACTAACTGATGTCTGTTTTGAGAAAGACAGACCTTGTGCAGCATGACAGGCAGGAAAGCAGGTGGGAAGTACTCATCAAAGCAAAAACGTGATGACGACATCAAGACCACTATAACTCCTACATATGGATCTCTTCAGGCCCATTGCTTGTATTAGCATCGGGGGAGATAAGTATGGTCTTGTAATTGTTGATGATTTTTCTCACTTCACTTAGGCATTCTTTTTGCAGGATAAATCTAAAACCCAAGAAACTCTAAAGCACTTCCTAAGGAGAGCTCAAAATGAGTTTGAGCTAAAGGTGAAAAAGATAAGGAGCGATAATGGATCTGAGTTCAAGAACCTTCAAGTAGAAGAGTATCTTGAGGAGGAAGGCATCAAGCATGAGTTCTCCGCTCCCTACACACCACAACAAAACAGTGTAATAGAGAGGAAGAACATGACTCTAATTGACATGGCAAGGACAATGCTTGGAGAGTGCAAGACACCTGAGCTGTTTTGGTCGGAAGCTGTGAACACAGCCCACCATGCCATAAACCGGCTCTATCTTCATTGCCTCCACAAGAAGACATCATACGAACTCCTAACTAGTAACAAACCCAATGTTTCTTACTTTCATGTATTTGGGAGCAAATGCTACATCTTGGTAAAGAAAGGTATACATTCGAAATTTACTCCCAAAGTTGTAGAAGGGTTTTTACTAGGTTATGATTCAAATACAAAGGCGTATAGGTTCTTCAACAAATCATCAGGATTAGTTGAAGTCTCTAGTGATGTTGTATTTGATGAGACTAATGGCTCTCCAAGAGAGCAAGTTGATCTTGATGATGTAGATGAGGATGAAGTTCCAACGACCGCCATGAGAACAGTGGCGATAGGTGATGTGCGACCGCAGGAACAACAAGAACAAGATCAACCTTCTTTCTCTACATTGGTGCATCCCCTAGCTCAATATGAGGAACATGTACCTCAAGATGAGTGCATAGATCAAGGGGGAGCACATGGAGAACATAATAAGGAGGAAGAAGCACCACAAGCTCCTCCAACTCAAGTCCGGGCGACTATTCAAAGGAATCATCTAGCGGATCAAATTCTGGGTGATATCAGCAAGGGAGTAACCACTCGCTTGCGTTTAGCTAACTTTTGTGAGCATTACTCGTCTGTTTCTTCTATTAAGCCTTTTAAGGTAGAAGAAGCCTTGTAGGATCCGGACTGGGTGTTGGCCATGCAGGAAGAGCTCAACAACTTCAAGAGAAATTAAATTTGGAGCCTAGTGCCACGTCTGAAACAAAACATTGTGGGAACCAAGTGGGTATTCCGCAACAAGCAAAATGAACATGGTGTGGTGACAAGAAACAAGGCTCGACTTGTGGCAAAATGTTATGCTCATGTCGCAGGTTTGGATTTTGAGGAGACTTTTGCTCATGTAGCTAGGCTAGAATTAATTCGCATATTATTGGCCTATGTTGCTCACCACTCTTTTAAGTTGTTTTAAATGGATGTGAAGAGCGCCTTCCCCAATGGACCAATAAAGGAGGAAGTATATGTGGAACAACCCCTGGCTTCGAGGATGACAGGTATCCTGACTACGTCTACAGGCTCTCTAAGGCGCTCTATGGACTTAAGTAAGCCCCAAGAGCATGGTATGAATGTCTTAGAGATTTTCTTATTTCTAATGCTTTCGAGGTTGGGAAGGCTGATCCTACTCTCTTTACTAAGACTTGTAATGGTGATCTATTTGTATGCCAAATATTTGTCGATGACATAATATTTGGTTCTACTAATCAATTTACTAAGTCTTGTGAGGAGTTTAGTAGGGTGATGATGCAGAAATTCGAGATGTCTATGATAGGCGAGTTGAACTACTTCCTTGGATTCCAAGTGAAGCAACTCAAGGAAGGACCTTCATCTCCCAAACGAAGTACACTCAAGACCTACTTAAGAGGTTTGGGATGAAGGATGCAAAGCCTACAAAGGCACCAATGGGAACGGACGGACACTTGTACCTCAACAAAGGAGATAAGTCCGTTGATCAAAAGGCATACCGGTCTATGATAGGTTCTTTGCTTTATCTTTGTGCTAGTAGACCGGATATTATGCTAAGTATATGCATGTGTGCTAGATTTCAATCCGACCCCAAGGAATGCCACCTTGTGGCCATTAAGTGAATTCTTAGATATTTGGTTTCTACACCTTGCTTCAGGATCTGGTATCCAAAGGGTCTACCTTTGACTTAATTGGATATTCAGACTCTAACTATGCTGGGTGCAAGGTTGATAGGAAGAGCACATCAGGGACTTATCAGTTTCTAGGAGGGTCCCTGGTTTCTTGGAGCTCTAAGAAACAAACATCTGTTGCCCTATCCACCGCTAAGGCCGAGTATGTTGCCGCAGGACAGTGTTGCGTGCAACTGCTTTGGATGAGGCAAACCCTCCAGGACTTTGGCTATAAACTGAGCAAAGTCCCACTCCTATGTGATAATGAGAGTGCAATCCGCTTGGCGGATAATCCTGTTGAACACAGCCACGCTAAGCACATAGACATCTGGCATCACTTTTTGAGAGACCACCAGCAAAGGGGGATATTGATATTTACCATATTAGCATCGAGAACCAGCTAGCCGATATCTTCACCAAGCCTTTAGATGAGAAAATGTTTTGCAGGTTGCGTAGTGAGCTAAATGTCTTAGATTCGCGAAAGTTGGATTGATCTATAGCATACATGTGTTTTATGCCTTTGATCATGTTACTTTAAGCATTAATGTCTCTAATTGCTTATTTTTGGTGCTCAAGTTGTACAAGTCATCCCCGAACCTCATAAGTCCTCATGCAAATGATGCACATGTTTAGGGGGAGGATGTACTACAACTTGATCCTTTAAGATTAACGTATTTGCTTGAGTGCTTTTGATATAGTCTCAAAGTTGAATTGAAAGGGAAAAGGTGAACTTGGACAAATAAAGGGCTTCCACTGCATTCCTGTATCAATGTATCTTGTCCCAAGTTCTTATTTGTGTTTTCTCATTGCCTTTTGCTCTTATTTGACATTTTGGTGAGGCAATGGTGTTAAAGGGCTAAAGAGTTCTCCTGTTTTGGTGCTTAATGCCAAAGGGGGAGAAATTAAGGCTAAAGCAACTGGATCCGCCAACCACTTGTGAATTTCAAATTTTAGTGTTAGATTCTTTGTGTTTGATCAAAACCTTCTTATTGCAAAAATTGTTCTATTATGGGGGAGAAATTTGATTATGGGAAAGGGGGGGGGTTTAGCATTTGAAAGATATTTTGATTTGCCAAAACAAGTGTTTTTGATATAGAGATGAAAAAGAATTTCTTTTGTGAAAATAAACCAAGTGGTGGCAAAAGTGTTCCGAATATGCCAAATTCTATGATAATCTTATTGGTCTTCAATTTGACATAAATCTACACTTTTGAGCTCTTTTAGATATGTTAGTTTAAAATGAATTGCTTTTTGATGTGTTGGCATAAATCACCAAAAAGGGGGAGATTGAAAGGGAAATGTGCCCTTGGGCCATTTCTATATTGTTTTGGTGATTAGATGCACAACACTATGTGAGAACTAACATGATGTTGAGCAAAGGTATATGAAGCAAATTGAGTTCCGATGAGGACATAATACAAATCTACATGGATCAAGTATGAAGGTAAATTCTAGACACTTAGTAAATTGTTTTATGTACTAAACATGTTTGTCTAAGTGCAGGAACTCAGTTAAGTCAAGTCCAAAAAAGAGCAAAAGAAGTTTAGCTGAATCAAGCCAGACTTGCACCAGCCAACGGTACACCGGACTGTCCGGTGCCCAGGCTGGCGCGCTCGACGAACTCGCTGCTCTCGAGAAAAGTTGGAGGAGTCGCGGCTAAAATTCACCGGACTGTCCGGTGTGCACCAGACTGTCCAGTGAGCCAATCGCGCCCGCGCCAACAGTCGGCAGCACAATCAGCAGGCGACGCATGGCCCGAGCCAACGGTCACCTGGCCGCACCGGACTGTCCGATGTGCCAAGGGGGCCGTGGCTGCAACGATCGGCTTCGTTATAAAAGGAAGGAGATCGCGCCTGTGCATTGTTTGGTGGTGCACCGGACTGTCCGGTGCGCCCACAGACAGAAGGCAACTATTGCCTACCAAATGGAGCTCCAACGGCTCCTAGCTGCCTTGGGGCTATAAAAAGGACCCCTAGGAGCATGGAGCAGCACACTAAGCACCTCTTGAACATCCTAAGACATCGAGACCTCACATTCGCGCATTTGATTCACTTTGTTAGAGATTTGAGCCCTTTTCCGAGTTGTAACTCCGTTGTGCTGCTTTCGTGTGCTCACTCTCGTCTTGTGTGCGTGTTAGCGATGCGACTCTCGCTTTTGTCTGTGTTCCCTCCTTACTCTCGTGCTCATTCGAGATCTTTTGTGTAAGGTGTGAGAGACTCCAAAGTGTGGAGATTCCTTACAAACGGATAACTTGAGATAAAAGAGAATCATGGTATTCAAGTTGATCATTGGATCACTTGAAAGGGGTTGAGTGCAACCCTCGTCCGTTGGGACACCACAACGTGGACTAGGCAAGTGTTCCCTTGGCCGAAGCACGAGATAAAAATCACCGTGTCAACTGTCTTTATTCTTGTGCGATTCTCTCTACTTCTACTTACTTTATAATTGCTCTAAGTTGAATACTCATCTTGTGAAGAGCAATTAAGTGAAGAAGTTGTCTCTTCTCGTCCTCTCCCTCTCTAGTCATAGCACCTTGGTTTTGACTTCACTAACAGTTAATAAACCAAGTTTGTGTTGTTTAGTCTTGATTTTTACAGGATCACCTATTCACCCCCTCTAGGTGCTCTCAGAGGGGGCTTTCTTTTTGGGTAGCTGAGGGGCTCGAGGAAGGGGAACACTAGAGATGTCGGGAAGGGTGTCAAGTGTGTTCATGAGGTGGTTAAGTTTTGTATCCCACACTTTTTTCTGAGGAGGGGCTCTCATGAGCTTCTCAATCACACCATCTCTCACAGTGGTGATAGGCTTAGGTGGGGCGATTTTGATAAGCTTGGGAGTGGCTGAAGGTTTCTTTGAGGGTTCCAAGCCACTGCACTCACCAACCTTTCTAAACTGAGCACCACTCCCAGACCTAGAAGCAAAGCCTAACCCCGGTCCTCCAGTTCCCCTCTTGAACTAGCTGACCATCATGCCTAAGTGGGGCTCACTGCTAGACACCTAGCTCAAGACCGACCAAAGGTATGCATTTTATTCCTCGATCTAGGTCTTGTCGTGTCTGCAGGACTCAAGAGCAAACAACAAACCCTCATAGAGTGTACACTGCACAGGTGCAGGGGCACTCACTGAGCTAGCCTTCTCAAGCAAGGCTATCAAAGCATCTCTCTCCGCTAGCTTAGTCTGCAAGCTAGGACAAGCGGTACACACACCTAAAAAGCTAGATCTAGATCTCAACTCGTCACCCTCATCTAGCAAGGTGGCGTACTTGGTCTGCAAAGTTGTGATGTTCGACATGTGTAGAGCGCACTCATCACATTTAGTCTCATCAAACACCACAACTAAAGCTCTAGCAGACTCAAGCTCCCTAAGCGTGCTATCATACTTGAATTTAAAATCTTTCCTCTCACGAGCAGCAAGCCTAAGCAGCTTATCCAGACTAGCTAATGCAACCGTAAGCTCTTCTACCTCAATGGCAGAGTGTGATACCTTAGAGCAGACTCGTTGCTGATGTCCTTACTGTCGCTGTTGGGGGCCTTCCTCCACCGAAGGTCCTCAAAAACGTGACTAACCATATGTTTTCAGCATGACATGGATTATTGCAGGAGGCTTTAGCTTCGGAATAGAGACCTTCTCTTGTGACAAGGGTAGAGATGTAACCCAAAGGTGATAAAAATAGACGATGAAGCTATAGCCAAGGGACTTCGGCTCGGATTAATGACGAAGACCAAATACGACGATGACTGAAAAAGGACAAAGAATATTTAGTCCTTAATGTTTCGGATCATGATTTTAAATGGATGACAAGGACATAAATGTACTTTTTCCCGGGCTACGTCCTGTGCCTATAAATAGATGAACAGTAACACCATACTGTTCACGCTGGATTATATTCACTCTCTCGCATCCCCACCTTTGAGAAGGCCGAAGGTATCAATGTAATATTAATATTGTTGCTATTCACATGTGTCTTATGGAATGTAAGGATAAATAAATTATTAAGATATAATTATCGTACTTATTCCTTCACATTCCTATTGCTATATTGATATGATGATGGAATGTCCTTCTCGACCTTCGTCTGAGAAGCATTATATCCACAAGGATATAACGCTTCGTAGGACGAAGGTCCTTAATGATTGACAATTGTGTTGCCTTGTTCTTGATTCACAACATTTGAGAACAAGTGAACAACATTGGTGCCCACCTCCGATGAACTCACTTCCACAACCTTCGGCAAGCATTCACCTTCGACATGCTGCCGAAGAAGGCAACGATGCCTAGGGCTGCCCTACAGCCACTGGACACAAATCAGGACGCACTCTCCCTGCGAGAAGCTAGAACCAAAAGAGAAAGGCCACCAGCCCAACTCTTTAGGAGGAGTAGCTTGACCAGGAGATCAGGGATTTAGAAGCAATCCATCAGCAAGTACAAAGGAAAAAGGAGAAAATGCTCTGAGTGGCTGACCTTCAGAAGAAGATTGATGAAGCAGCTGAGGAGATGCGTCATCTTACTCAAGATGACCAAGACCGAAGGCCTTAGCACAGAGAGCTTCGTCGAGAAAGCCCATTCAATGAAGATGAATGGTACGACGACTTCCATCATGGTAACTTTACTTTCGATGATGCTTCTCCTCTATAGCAGAATTGCAGGCTACCCCGTGACCACATCCCTACAAGCCACCCTAGTTACCCATGTATGATGGGCATTCGGATCCAAAGCAATTTCTGATGAGCTACGAGGCAACAATATCGTCATATGGAGGCAATGCTGCTGTCATGGCAAAGTCCTTCGTCATGGCAGTCAGAAGTGTGGCCTAGACATGGTATTCCTCTCTTCGACCAGGTACAATCACATCATGGCAGAAGCTTAAGGACATGCTAGTCACCAGCTTCCAGGGCTTTCAAATGAAGCCGGTCACCGCCCAGACCTTGTTTCAATGCATGCAAGACCATGAGGAGTACCTGCAGGCGTATGTCCGAAGGTTCCTACGTTTGAGAGCTCAAGCGCCTACGGTGTCCAATGAAATTGTTATTGAGGCCATGATCAAGGGGCTTCGGCGAGGACCTACAACCTAGTATTTTGCAAGGAAGCCACCACAAACCTTAGAAAACTCCTTTAGAAGATGGATGAATACATCCGGGCTGACAACGCTTTTCTCCAAAGAAGGGAGGAAGCATATAGGTTTTTTGAAATGACTAGGGGCTTCGGAGGAAGACTTCATCCCAGGCATGTGAGATCAATCCATAATCCCAATGTCAACGATGAAAGGGCCAACAATGCTCAGAGCAGTCATCATAGCTCATAGTCTTCGGGCATGCAGCAAACTTCTTACAGGCCACCAGCTCCGAGAGGCAGAGGAGGAAGAAGCTTCAGTGGTGGAAGGTTTGGTAATCAGCCCAGAAAGTTGTTCTGCCTTTTCTGTGGCGAGGGCAAGGGTCACACAATGAGGACGTGCCAGATCATGATCCAAAAGCAAAAGGAAATTGCTGAAGCAGAGGCACGACAGAATCAGCCGAAGCAGGTCCTCCATACTGCTTCATGCTACTCTCCATACATCCCAGAATACGTAGGCAACCAACAGACTACGACTTCTGTAGCTTCAGCAAGTCATTCTCAAGCTTCTTGGGCTCAATTACCACCACCCCCACCAATGGCGCCTGCCCCAAATCATGATAAGTAGCCAGAAGGGCATCTTCGGCCTCAAAAACAACGTGATCTTCGCGAGCAGTCTGAAGCTCGCACAGTTAATAGCACTGTGCCCGAATCCAGGCATATCTACTGAAGATGACACAATGTTTTGGCCAAAAGAAAGATATGATTTGTTCCAGTTCTACTCTTTTTTGCTTTTTATTTCTGTTGCAAAAGACAATATAGGAAGGTTTAACCTTCAACTTGATGTAATAAACCTGTGGTTACACCTTTGAGTGTGACAAAACCAAGTTTCGAAGCTCTAAAGTTGTTCCTAAGGGAGCGCAGAGTAAGTTCCGAAGCTCCAAAGTCGTCCCTAAGGGAGCGCAAAGTAAGTTTCGAAGCTCCAAAGTCGTTCCTAAGGGAATGCAAAGCTAAGATGCCACCTAAATCAAAGGTGAAGAAGCTCCAAAGTCATCCGTAAGGGGATGCAGAGCTTAAATGCCACCTAAGTAAAAGTTGAAGAAGCTTCAAAGTCGTTCCCAAGGGGATGCAGAGCTTAGCTCCAAAGTCTTTCCTAAGGGGATGCAGAGTCTGGGTGTGTATTCGCATGGGTTCTTACCTTCGGCATAAACATCATTTCGCATCATGCCATCACATCATATTGCATAGCATCCCATCATACATCATTTTGCATCGCTAAAAAGGTCTAGAGAAACAAAGAAAAGTTGCTCTCCTTAAAAATCAATCGGTGTATGGAGAAGAATGTTACAACACAAGATGTAACTTCAGCAGATATATTGTGCTACATAAAGCAAACCTTCGTCAACAATGGCATAAGAAAAATCCTTTTTTTTGCGAAGCATGAAAAGAAGAGAAGGTGTTTTTTCGCCAAAGGCTCAGAAATGGTACGTATGAAGATTTCATGCATCGCAAAGAGATATATTACATTAATGTACATACAAATACTTGATGTTTATTTCTAACACAAGGCGACAGCCATACACAAGCATTACATTTTCAATAATACAAAAATTTAATCTTCCTTTAGCACTTTTTTAGCAGCTTCATGTAGCAGTCTGTCAACAACTTCGTCAATGACTTTGTTAGCAATCTTCATTATATCCAAAGCTTCTTTCATAGCCGGGTCGGCTTCGGGATTGTACGGCTCCGATGGCGGTGAAAGGCCAGCTGCAGTAAAGAATATGTTGGCTAATTTCGAAGCTAGAAACGAACAACGAAGCAAAACCTTAAATAAAAGTACCTATAATCCTAGCACGTTCAGCAGCTTCTTCAGCTTGTTTAGCCTCTTCTCGAGCATCATGAGATTCTTTCTCACTCTTTTTAATGGCTTCATCAGCCATCTCACGACGGCCCTTCATCCAAACATCAAAGTAAAACCTCCCGCCTAGCAAAGAGGCTTCGACCGAGGGGTCCTTGGTGTCATCTGCTGAGAAAATAGACTCTGGCTGGGCTGCGGCCTTAACATGTTCACAACCGGCCTTCTCTAAAATTGCCGCAACCCCTCGTGCACCGGCGAAAGCGCAGAAATCCCCACGATCACTGAGTTTTTCATCAAAAGCTTCGACCTCTTCGCCGATCCACTGAATAACCCCTTCAGGATCACCGTGAATAAACTTCTGTTCCGAAGAGTATGCTCCCGCCCTTGCAAAACTATTTTTTAGCTTCTTAGCGCATTCCAAGGATGTTTCGTAGCATCTCTCCTTGGAATCCCGAAGCTCTACAACAATCTTTTGTACCCGTGATTTTTCCATTTCACTTATTTCCTGCTTCGCCTTTGCAACTTCAAAATTTTCATTCATTTCTACAAGCTTTTTCTTCAAATCTTCGACTTCAGCTTTGTGGGCTTCAGTTTGTGCATTAAGCTTGACTTCACTAGCTTTCAGCTTGTCCACTAAGGAAAACAATATTTTATCTTTCTCGAAAGCTTCATTCCTTAGTGTGATGACCTCTGACCGAAGGTTCCCAAGAGCTATCTGATAGCTCTCATCGTCTGCTTCCTTTTGAGCTCTTAAAGCCTTACTTAGGATTAAGCCCTAATAACAAAAAACATATGTGAGAACATAATGGTAGCAAGAAAACCTACAAGCATAGTTTATTTTACAACAAAAGTATATATACCTTCAAGCTATTGTAAGCAAGGCTATCTGCATCATCATCCTTTGACATTGCAGAGGCTGAGCTCGAGCTTCGGGAATCCTATGTTCCTCGTCATTTCCCGACAAATAGATATCTCTTTATTGTCTGGTAGGCAATAGAGAAAATCATCTTCATCACTGCCGCTATACACTAAGGATCCTTGTGGATACTTTAGATCCTTAGCATACTGTCTAGCTTCGGCAATCTGCTCCTCCAACAATTGCTTCCCTGAAGCATGTCGCACGATAAACTCCAGCCCTCCCACAAGTGTCTCGGGAGCAGGAGACTTGGGCTTCTCAGGG
Source organism: Zea luxurians (assembly GCA_029449295.1). Taxonomy (NCBI): domain Eukaryota; kingdom Viridiplantae; phylum Streptophyta; class Magnoliopsida; order Poales; family Poaceae; genus Zea; species Zea luxurians. The sequence continues at coordinate 16,288 of JAOPSE010000512.1, read as the reverse complement.
GCACTTTCTTTTTCCAAGGTTAGAGAAGCAACCTCCAAAGGACGTGCTTTGGTTGGAACTGAGGGTCCAGCCTCAGAAGTCACCTGCGTCATGCCAGCTTCGCCAGATTTCTTTAAAACTTCACCCTCTATACTAGGCACTGAAGCAGGGGTTGGCACCTTTATAGATTCCATGACAGCATCCAGTACACTGGCCATTCTCCTCTTCCTCAAAGTTGCTACAGGAATCTGAAAGTCGCCTAGAGGGGGGTGAATAGGTGAAACCTGTAATTTATAAACGTAAACACACACTAAGGCCGGGGTTAGCGTTAGAATTAAATCTGAGGCGGAAGATTGTTTCTCTTGCCACGAGTTGCTCAATTGATGTGGATAACGTTTGTGAGCAAACTCAAATCAATATTGGCATGGAAACTTTAGAGAGAGGAAAGAGGGCAAACAAATCAAATGGAAATCAACACAAGTGGACATGGTGATTTTTGGTTCCAAAGAACCTAATCCCCGTTAAGGAGGCCACAAAGGCCGGGTCTATTCCAACCCTTTCCCTCTCTCAAATGGTCACTTAGACCAAGTGAGCCTTTTCCTTAATCACACGGGTCACTAAGACCCCGCAAGGACCACCACACACTTAGGTGTCTCTTGCTTAGCTTTACAAGCACTTAGAAAAAGAATGAGGAAGGAAGAAAGGAAATCCAAGCGACAAAAGCACAAATGAACACAAATGATCCTCTCTCAAGTCTCTGAGTGGGATTGAATGCTTTGAATGTGTCTTTGAGTGGTTGGATTTGCTCTTGTATTGAATGGGAAGTTCAGAATGCTTGGATGGCTTTGAATGAGATGGTTGGGGGTATTTATAGCCCCAACCACTTCCTAGCCGTTGGCTGACTTTGCTATCAATGGGTGCACCGGACAGTCCGATGGTGCACCGGACACTGCACTGTTCATTGTCCAGTGCGTGCCATGTCAGGTATCCATTAGGGTTTGGAGCAGTTGACCCTTGGTGTCTTCTGTCCTCGGGTGGCACCGGACAGTCCGGTGGCACACCAGACATGTCCGGTTACTTCTGACTTCTGCGCGGCACTGTTCACCACTATTCATCTGTGCAGTTGACCGTTGGCGCGCAGGGAGCCATTGCTCCGCTGGCTCACCGGACAGTCTGGTGAATTATAGTGGAGCATGTCTAGTGAATTCTCGAGAGTGGCCAATTTGATTGTGTATGGGCCTGGTGCACTGGACACTGTCCTGTGCGCCATTTTTCAGCACACTCTCAAGTCTTGCTCCATATAAATTTGAGCCCCCAACTGAATTTCTTTCTTGTTTAATGTTGAACCTTATGCACCCGAGATAAATGATATCTAGACAAACTAGTTAGTGCACATGGTTTGTGTTGGTCGTCAATCACCAAAATCGATTATAGGAAATGATTAGGTCCATTTCCCTTTCAATCTCCCCCTTTTTGGTGACTGATGCCAACACTAACCAAAGCAAATATGAAATGTAGAAATGTAACTAGTTTGCAATTGAGATAGATGTGCATAGGTTACTTAGAATTAAACCAATGAAAGATTTTATACATATGTCTAAGAATGAATGGATTGCTTTTCTCTTATTTAACATTTTGGACCACATTTGCACCACTGATTTGTTTTCGCAAAACTTTTGGAGAAATCTTTTCAAAATCCTTTGCAAATAGTCAAAGGTATAAGAATATGATTGCAAGAAGCATTTTCAAGGTTTGAAATTTCTCCCCCTGTTTCAAATGCTTTTCCTTTGACTAAATGAAAGCTCCCCTGAAGAAAATCTCCCCTTAACTTTCAAGAGGGTTTTTGAAATGATTTTCCCTTTTTGAAATAGATGCCAAAATGGAATTATACCAATTGAAATCTCTATACTTATTGAAATTTTGAAGCTAAATGAGATACCAATTGAAAATCCATTTTGAGGCCAATTAAAAAAATTCATACTCATGAAGTCAAATAGGATACAAATTGAAATAAGGACTTCGTTTTGAAAAATCTTGATACCAATTTGAAATATACACTAAATTTTTTTAAAATGGTGGTGCGGTCCTTTTGCTTTGGGCTTAATACTTTCTCCCCCTTTGGCATTAATCGCCAAAAATGAAGAACTTGAAGAGCCCTTGAATACTTTCCCCCACATTGGTAAAGTAAATGTAAGTGAAGAGTTGTACCAATTGAGAGTTGTATGAGTAACAACAAAGGGTAAATGATACCGTCAGAGTTGGAGTGCAAGCCTTGTCTTTGCCGAATACTCCATTTCCCTTTTAGTATAAGACTAATCATAGAGATATACTTGAAAACACATTAGTCTTAGCCTTGGCATAAGAAGAATAAGAAATATGTATTTGTACCAAATGAAAGAGACATAATCAAAGGTATATAAATTAGCTATGTGTGCAATGTTTCAATCAAAATTCCGAGAATCAAGTATATTTAGCTCATTCCTAAGTTTGCTAAAGGTCTTTTCATCTAGTGGCTTGGTAAAGATATCGGCTAATTGGTTGTGGGTATTAACATAAGCAATTTCGATATCCCACTTTTGTTGGTGATCTCTCATAAAGTGATACCGAATGTCTATGTGCTTAGTGTGGCTGTGCTCAATGGGATTATCTGCCATGCGGATTGCACTCTCATTATCACATAGGAGAGGGACTTTGCTCAGTTTGTAGCCATAGTCCCTAAGGGTTTGCCTCATCCAATGTAATTGCACACAACAATGACCTGTGGCAATGTACTTCAGCGGTGGAAAGAGCTACGGAGTTTTGTTTCTTTGAAGCCCAAGACACTAGGGATCTTCCCAGAAACTGACAAGTCCCTGATGTGCTCTTTCTATCTATTTTACAACCAGAATAATCGGCCTTAGAATATCCAATTAAATAAAATGTAGATCCCTTAGGGTACCAAAGCCCAAACTTAGGAGTGTAAACTAAATATCTCATGATTCTTTTCACGGCCCTAAAGTGAACTTCCTTAGGATTTGCCTAGAACCTTGCACACATGCATACAAAAAGCATAATGTCCGGTTGAGATGCACATAAGTAGAGTAAAGAACCTATCATCGGCCGGTATACCTTTTGATCTACGGATTTACCTCCCGTGTTGAGGTCGAGATGCCCATTTGTTCCCATGGGTGTCTTGATGAGTTTGCCATTCTTCATTCCAAACTTCTTAGTATATCTTGAATGTACTTAGTTTGGCTGATGAAGGTGCCCTCTTGGAGTTGCTTGATTTGGAATCCAAGGAAATACTTCAACTCCTCCATCATAGACATCTCGAATTTATGTATCATAATCCTACTAAACTCTTCACAAGTTGACTTGTTAGTAGACCCAAATATAATATCATCAACATAAATTTGGCATATAAACAAGTCTTTTGCAATAGTTTTAGTGAAGAGAGTAGGATCGGCCTTTCCGACTTTGAAGCCATTAGTGATAAGGAAGTCTCTTAGGCATTCATACCATGCTCTTGGGGCTTGCTTGAGCCCATAAAGCGCCTTTGAGAGCTTATAGACATAGTTAGGATACTCACTATCTTCAAAGCCGGGAAGTTGCTCAACATACACCTCTTCCATGATAGGGCCATTGAGGAAGGCACTTTTCACGTCCATTTGATCAAGCTTAAAGCCATGGTAAGTAGCATAAGCAAGTAATATACGAATTGACTCAAGCCTAGCTACGGATGCATAGGTTTCATCAAAATCCAAACCTTCGACTTGTGAATAACCTTTTGCAACAAGTTGGGCTTTGTTCTTTATCACCACACCATGCCCATCTTGCTTGTTGTGGAATACCCACTTGGTACCTACAACATTTTGGTTAGGACGTGGAACTAAATGCCATACCTCATTTCTCGTGAAGCTGTTGAGCTCCTCTTGCATTGCCACCACCCAATCCGGATCTCTTAGTGCATCCTCTATCCTATATGGCTCAATAGAAGACACAAAAGAGTAATGTTCACAAAAATGTGCAACTCGAGATCTAGTGGTTACCCCCTTGTGAATGTCACCAAGTATGGAGTTGACGGGGTGATCTCTTTGAATTGCTTGGTGGACTCTTGGGTGTGGCGGTCTTTGATCCTGAATCTCCTGATCATCTTCCTTGTCATTATTGTCTTCATCTCCCCCTTGATCAATGTCTTCCTCTTGAGGTGGCTCATCGTCTTGATCTTCATCTTCATCTCCTTGAGCCTGATCCTCATCTTGAGTTGGTGGAGATGCTTGCATGGAAGATGATGGTTGATCTTGTGCTTGTGGAGGCTCTTCCGATTACTTAGGGCACACATCCCCAATGGACATGTTCCTTAGTGCAACGCATGGAGCCTCTTCATCATCTAATTCATCAAGATCAACTTGCTCTACTTGAGAGCCATTAGTCTCATCAAACACAATGTCACAAGAAACTTCAACTAATCTAGTGGATTTGTTGAAGACTCTATATGCCCTTGTGTTTGAGTCATAACCGAGTAAAATGCCTTCTACATCTTTAGGAGAAAATTTAGAACTTCTACCTCTATTAATAAGAATAAAGCATTTGCTCCCAAAAACTCTAAAATATTAAACATTGGGCTTTTTACCAGTTAGGAGTTCATATGATGTTTTCTTGAGGATTTGGTGTAGGTAGAGTCGGTTGATGGAGTAGCAGGCGGTGTTAATCGCCTCTGCCCAGAACCGATCCGGAGCCTTGTACTCATCAAGCATGGTTCTTGCCATGTCCAGTAGAGTTCTATTATTCCTCTCCATTACACCATTTTGTTGGGGTGTGTAGGGATAAGAGAACTCATGCTTGATGCCCTCCTCCTCAAGAAATCCTTCAATTTGTGAATTCTTGAACTCCGCCCCATTATCGCTTCTAATCTTTTTGATCCTTAGTCCAAACTCATTTTGAGCCCGTCTTAAGAATCTCTTTAAGGTCTAGATTTTTCCTGCAAAAAGAATACCTGAGTGAAGCGAGAATAATCATCCACAATAACTAGACAGTACTTACTCCCGCCGATGCTTATGCAAGCGATCGAGCCGAATAGGTCCATGTGGAGTAGCTCAAGCGGCCTATCAGTCGTCATGATGTTCTTGTGTGGATGATGGACTCCAAATTTCTTCCCTTCTTGACATGCGCTACAAATCCTGTCTTTCTCAAAATGAACATTAGTTAGTCCTAAAATGTGTTCTCTCTTTAGAAGTTTGTGAAGATTCTTCATCCCAACATGGGCAAGTTAGCGATGCCAGAGCCAGCCTATGTTAGTATTAGCAATTAAGCAAGTGTCTAGTTCAGCTTTGTTATCATTAAAATCAACTAAATACAATAGACCATCTAACACTCCCTTAAATGCTATTGAATCATCACTTCTTCTAAAGACAGTAACACCTGTATCAGTAAAGAGACAGTTGTAGCCCATTTTTCATAATTGAGAAATAGAAAGCAAATTGTAATCTAAAGAATCTACAAGAAAACATTAGAAATGGAATGGTCAGGAGATATAGCAATGTTACCCAAACCTTTGACCAAACCTTGATTTCCATCCCTGAATGTAATAGCTCTTTGGGGATCTTCGTTTTTCTCATATGAGGAGAACATCCTTTTCTCCCTTGTCCTGTGGTTTGTGCACCCGCTATCGATTATCCAACTTGATCCACCGGATGCTTAAACCTACAAAACAAATTTAGGCCTTGTTCTTAGGTACCCAAACACACTACTTTGGACTCTTGTGTTTGCCCCCAACATATTTGGCAACTACCTTGCCTGATTGTTAGTGAGCACATAATAAGCATCAAAAGTCTTAAATGAAATATTATGATTATTTGATGCATTAGGAATTTTCTTCTTAGGCATTTTAACATGAGTGGAATGCCTAGAGCTAGAAGCCTCATTTCTATACATAAATGCATGATGAGAGACAGAATGAGGTTTCTTAGCATGAATTTTCCTAATCTTATGCTTAGGATAGTTTGCAGGATATAAAATATGGCCCTCTCTATCCTAAACCATGGGAGCCTTACCCTTAATAGAATTAGACAATTTCTTGGAGGCATTAAGCTTGACGTTGCTTTGGTTCCCTTGTTGGAACCCAATGCCATCCTTAATGCCAGGGCGTCTCCCATTATAGAGCATGCTTCTAGCAAATTTAAAATTTTCATTTTCTAGCTCATGCTCGGCAATTTTAGCATCTAATTTAGATATGTGATCATTTTGTTCGTTAACCATAGCAATGTGATCATCAATAGCTTCAATATTAATATCTCTACATCTAGTACAAATAGTAACATGCTCAACAGAAGATGTAAAGGGTTTGCAAACATTCATTTCATCAATCTTAGCATTTAAACTAGTATTCTCATTTCTAAGACCTCAAATTGAATCATTGCGTATGCTAAGCTCCTTAGACAAATTTTCACATTTTTCTACTTTTAGAGCATAAGCATTTTTCAATTTAACAAATTTTTTGTTTTCCTTAACGAGCAAGTCCTCTTGGCATTCCAAGAGAACATCCTTCTCATTAATGGTTTCTATTAACTCATTCAATTTTTTCTTTTGGTCCATTTTAAGGTTGGCAAAGAGAGAATTCATTATCACTAGAGCTACCCTCATCATCAGATATAGTATATTTAGGGGTGGCTCTAGAGTATACCTTCTTCTTCTTGCCATCCTTAGCCATGAGACACTTGTGGCCGATGTTGGGGAAGAGAAGTCCCTTGTTGACAGCGTCCTCGTTGGAGGAGGAGTCGGTGGAGCTTTCGTCGGAGTCCCATTCCCGCCCCATGTGCGCCTCGCCACCCTTCTTCTTGTAGTATCTCTTCTTCTCCTTCTTCGTCCCCTTCTTGTCATCATCCCTATCACTTCACTAGAATATGGACATTTAGCTATAAAGTGACCGAACTTACCACATCGGTAGCACATCCTTTTGGAGCGGGGCTTGTAATCCTTCCCCCTCCTTTGCTTGAGGATTTAGCGAAAGGTCTTGATAATAAGAGCCATCTCCTCGTTGTCGAGCTTGGAGGCGTCGTTTGGAAGCCTACTTGGTGTAGACTCCTCCTCCTTTTCTTTTGTTGCTTTGAATGCAATGGGTTGCACCTCGGGTGTAGAGGTGGTGCCTTGCTCCAAGTTGACATTATGTTTGGAGTCTTTGATCATAAGTTCAAAGCTCACAAACTTGCCAATCACCTCCTCGAGAGACATCTATTTATATCTAGGATCCCCACGCATTAATTGAACTTGAGTAGGATTACGAAAAACGAGGGATCTAAGAATAACATTGACCATTCCATGGTCATCCCATTTTGTGCTCCCGAGATTGCGCACTTGATTGACCATGATCTTTAGCCGGTTGTACATGGCTTGCGGCTCTTCTTCTTTGATGAGGACGAATCGACCGAGCTCTCCCTCGATCGTCTCCCACTTGGTGATCTTGGTCACCTCATCCCCTTCGTGCGACATTTTGAGGATGTCCTAAATTTCTTTGGCATTCTTTAACCCTTGCACCTTGTTATACTCCTCTCGACATAAAGAGGCTGTTGGTCACTTGCTCTCAAGTGCTATGAATTAAGAAAAAGGCAACACAGAAAAGGTTAATGGTAATTGTCCTTCTTCCTCCGAAGCATTATTTCCCTTAGGATATAATGATCTTCAGACGAAGGTCATGAAGGACATACCTTCATCATCATAATATGTATTAACGAAAGGAGAGGCATATGAAACATGAAGAATAATATAAATGATCATGTGACATTATAAATACTTCTCTATTATATCACTATGAATGAACATGAACAATATCGATTTACATTCATACCTTCGGCTTGACAGAAGGCAAAAGTTCGAGCGTAATGCGCAAGCAAATACAAGTCAACGTGAATAGTATGGGGGTACTGTTCATCTATTTATAGGCATAGGGCGCAGCCTGTGAGATATTACATTCATGCCCTTTACAAAAGATTACAACTGTGACATGGACTCTCATGGACTAATCGGTCATTTCATCTTTAAGTCGGTGCAATCCTTCGTCTTGAGACATGCCATTATGCCGAAGCTTCATGGATGATAGCTTCGGCGCTGCTTTTGAAAGGATCTGCCGAAGGTGTTTCTTCCTACAGGATCTTCGGCGACGAAGCATACCCGCAACAGTAGCCCCTTCGCGGTGCTAGATCGTTTTTCGTAATGAGCTTGATCCGTGAAAGAGTCTCCTAGGCTTCGTGAAGCCGCAGATCCGAAAAACACCTTCCCTGAGCTTGTTGCCGAGAAACGATTAAAATATTCCGAGCGCAAAATGGCCCCACCATGCTGCGGATACACACGTCCTGGCGATTCACCTTCTCGGGTTCTGTGGCCCACCGCTCAGTGAGTGCGGGCGACTGTTCTTCCGGTGCGGAAGACTTGACGATTCACCTTCTTACCTGCGGCACTATATAAACAGACGGGTAGGTGTGAAGTTACCACATCATTCATTGCTATTGCACAGTTTTGCTGCCAAAAATTTGACCGTAGCCGAAGCTTGTTCATCGCACTCAATCGAAGCATCGCTGTTGATTTTGCTTCGTCACAAGAGGAAAAGCTTCGGGAAATCAAAAAAGTCAGTAATCTTCATTAAAAAATTGTAAGGAATTCATCATCAAATGGCAAGGGTACGTTCTACGGCCAGGGTTACACGTGACGGAGAGGAAGCCGAAGCTGCTGAAACCGCTTCGATTTCCGAAGTGATGAAACGGTCGGGGCTGGTAGTGCCGGAAGAAGCTTCTAAAGGTACCTCTGCTGCCGAAGCTGAGCAGATTGATGTTGAAGAAGGTGAAACTGAAGATGAATACAACGCCCTACCATCTAAACCCAGCCACCAGGAGTTTGGGAAGTCTACTATTACCGAAGGTGATATGCCTAAGTTGGTAAAGCTAGGTTATATCAGTGAAGCCAAGAAGAAGCTAGTTCGTTTTGGTTGAGAGAAAATTACTTCGAAGCCAGAAAAGGATGAGGTGGTAGTCTTTAAAAGCTTCTTTAAAGCAGGATTGAGATTTCCCTTGCATGAGATGATTGCGGATGCGTTGGAGAAGTTTGGGATTTATCTTTATCAGCTAACTCCTAACGCCATCGTTAGGCTTAGTGTTTACATTTGGGCTCTCCGAAGCCAGGGGCGGAACCGCTTGCCGAAGGCTTCTGCCGGGCACATGAGCTTCATTATCAGACAAAAGCTAGAGAAGATGGGCTGCACGAGAATTTCGGCTGCTACAATTTTGCTTATCGCAAAGATGCGAAGTCTCCAGTTATCAGCTATCGTACCAAATGGCCCACCGGCTGGAAGACCGAGTGGTTTTATGTTAAGGTTGATGAGAAGAAGGAGAAGCTGGTTCAGAGCCCATTGGAGTTAATCTTTGGAGAAACTAGGCCCCCGTGCAACATGTCGCCGGAATCACCATGCCAAATTGCCTTGGGTGAGTTTCGAGTTGTTTTGGAGCACATTGGCACTAGGGATTTGGTGCAAGAATTCTTAGCTTTCAGAGTATTCCCGACTTTGAAAGAATGGGACATGCCGAAGCCCAAAGGGGAGAAGAGAAGGAAAGAACTTGTTCGGCTACCCTATCATTATAAAATCAAAAAACATTTCAAAGAACCTTACCAAGAATGGTTAGACACGATTGAAGTTATGTGCAACGAGATCCTTGGCAACTATTCTAAAAAAGAAGATCAACTAATGACTGCAGCCTTCAGCACTCGACCGAAGCGAAGGTTGAACCGGGTCTTGGATGCACTGAATTTTGAGTATCCTGACTATGAGCGATTGGACAGAGGGGCCGAAGGGCAAAAAAGAAAAAGAGTTATTAGTGTTCTGAATAGAGAAACTGCTAAATTGGTGAAGAAGGATGAAGAAATTTTGAAGAAAAGAAAATTGAGCCCTGAGCCGAAGATAGCTGCTTCGAAGAAAAGAAAGGCTGCTGCTCCAAAGCCAAAAACGACTGATATAGAGGAAGAGGCTCCTTCAACGCCTTCTGCTGCCGACGTGGAAGAAATTTTTAAAGGTAATGACTGAATCTTTGCCTGTCAAGCTAAGTCCACTAGGGCCACATCTGACGAAGCTTTTTCAGAAGGAAAAGGAGCCTTCGGCAGCGAAGAAGCCTACTAAGCCGAAGAAACAAAGAATCATTCATGTAGTTAAAGTTATCGAGCAGACACCGTTGGTGGCCTCGGCATCAAAGACATCAGCCGTGGAGAGCACTGCTGCTACTGATGTCGTAGCCATTGAAGCTGAAACTGAAGCTGACACTACCGAAGCTGAGGCCGCCAAAGATACAAATCTAGAAACCACACTTGCTGATATTGATAACATGCTTCTGAATGAGCCCGCGGAAGAAGCTGCTAGAGTTGCTGAAGAAACTCTGGCCACAGCGCCTGGGAAAGGAAAAGAGAAAGCCGAAGATATCTCAGAAAAAGAAGACTTCAATTCTCAGGACATACTTGGGCAAGAATTGTCAAAGGCTGAAAAAGAAGAGTTGAAGGAATATGCCATATCTTGCGGGTACAGACCCGGGGCACTGCTCTTCGGGGGAGTTAACGAGGAAAGCTTAGGATGCCTTCGGGACCGCACTGGGGCGAAAGTTGTCGGCACTCTATCAAAGAGTGTTGGCCTTCCGAAGGTTGAAGCAGACCTTAGCAGGTACCGGAGGCAGCATATCGCCGGTAGCCTATTCTATGCTAACTTTAAGGTAAAATTCTCAACCTTTTATTATTTCGTTATGAAGATGTTATCTGATGAAGGTTATTTTGTCAGAGCTTACTGCTGAGCAAAGTACTGAGGATGCAACAAGACCTCGAGGACAAAAAGAATGAAATTATAATTGAGGGCTTGGAGAAGAAGATTAAAGACCATGAAACTGCCCTGGAGAAAATGGACTTCGTACTTCAAACCATGGAAGGTTCACTGGCAGAGGCCCAGGCTGAAATTGCTAGATTGAATAGTGAACTTTCCATGGAAAAGAAAAATTTTGAGACCAAATTCGAAGCTGAGAAAAACTCAAATTTGCAGAAATCACTGAAAGAGCTTCAAGAAAAATGTTTAAGCTTCGGCACCCAATGCCTGCAGCGGCTAAAACAGGTTTTCAACTCGGTTGGAGCCAATGCTGAGAAATTCAGTCCTTCGGTTGAGAACCTGCCGGAAACCTTCGAACATATTGAAGGCGAGGTTGATGCCCTTGACGAAGTTATAGCTGGACACGCCAATTTCTGCGCTCTGCTAGCTTCTCGGGGCACGGCTGTTGCCTTCATGAAATCTGGCTGCACGCATGGAAAAATTGTCAACAGACCAAATTTTAGCTTAACACCGGCAAATCTAATTGATATCCCCGGCCTAGCTCGGAGTATAGGAAATAGATTCATAACTCAAATTTGGGTAAAGGGCGGTCGAAAAATGGCTGGCGACGAAGCTCGAAGCCACCTTAAGCCGGTAAAAAATTTGGGCCTATTACTTTACCTTCTCCTTAAACTTTGCACTTCTCTCATACCGCTTTAATATGTACAGGATGATGAAGCCAAGGAACAATAAGCCGAAGCTTGACAGATGACCAGAAGCTCGATAATGTCGAAGCTAAAGACCTTGCTGCGAAAAATTCTAGAGAAAATTTTGTAATATCGTTGTAAAAATATTGTAATTTTAAGGATCAGATACCAACTTTGTAAATTTGTGCATACCTTGTGATATATTTTTACCTTTTCGTCCATGTGTGAACTGCTTTGATGTGGACGAAACTTGTATTTTTTGAGCCGAAGGCGAAAAACACCTTCCCTTCTTTTCGTACACAATGAAGCATGAAACTGCTTCTTTTTCTTTTTGCTGAAGCTTTATCCTTATAGCCGAAGCATGTGCCCGTGTCTGTATGGTATGATGATGATGATCCTGTGTATGTCTAAATGAATATTTTATGAATGCAAATGTATGATGTAATGTGATGTGTAAATGAATGTCCAAACACACATACGAAGCCACAACCATAGCCTTCATTCCCTTAGGAATGACTAAAGTTTCTTTGCCACTTATTTTTCGGCTTCACCACTTATTTTTCGGTGTATTAGCGCTGACTTTTCGCTGTATGTCTCTTTTCGCTGTAACTTTTGAGCAGAAAACTTACGCTGCGCTCCCTTAGGAACGGCTTTTTGTAGCTTCGTCGTTCTCTGCATCCCCTTAGGGACGACTTTCGAGCTTCTCCCTATTTTTTCCTTTTTCTCTGCGCTCGATGGTGCATGCTCAGATTTACATTTATATTTTTTGGGGGATTTTTCTCTTGTAGGGCTGAATAAGAAAAGAAAAATTACATGCTATGGCCCCATTAAAAACCTTTCTCCCCCTTTGGAAAGGAAAAGGTGCCATAGGGAAAATAAAAAGATTACATCAAGTTATACATAATATCGCCGAAGCTCATCCGCATTCCAAGATCTAGGAATGTCATTGCCGTCCATATTCTTCAATTTGTAAGAACCAGGTCTTGATGAAGATATTACCAGAAATGGTCCTTCCCACTTCAGCTGTAGCTTGCCTACTATATCTAGGTTGGCTACTCTCTGAAGTACCAAATGCCCTGGCTTAATGTTCTTTAGCCGAACTTTTCTGTCATGCCATTTTATTGTTTCGGCTTGGTATTTAATGATGTTCTCCATAGCTTGAAGCCTGATCCCTTCTATAGCATCTTTTGCCATTGAATAATCAGCTTTGTCCTCTGCCGAAGCCATTGTTCTTATTGACCCTGCCTTAGCTTCTTCTAGGGTTATTGCTTCGTCACCAAACAATAATTTGAACGGTGTAAAACCTGTTGACCTTGATATTGTTGTATTGTGGCTCCAGACCACTTTGATCAATTCATCTGGCCATTTTCCTCTGGGCTGATTGAAGATTAACTTCATTATTCCCGTCATTATAATGCCATTGGCTCTTTCGACAAGTCCATTTGACTCCGGATGTCTTGACCGATGTGTTGGGGGCCTTCGGCTTCCGAAGGTCCGCAAAACATGATTCAAAAATGTTTCTGGAGTATAATACATGAACAGTACCTTCGGACTCGGATCTTCGGACTCGGATCAGAACCATAGTATGAAGAAGCACAAAGAATACGAAGGTTGTGTAGAGCCGAAGCTATGTGCAGGAGGGCTTCGGCATGATAGGAGAAAAGGAAACCAACTAAAAAGGAAAAGGCTATTCAGACCTCGATGGGTTACAATAGAGCCATTAACAAATGTAAAGGGCATGGGTGTAATTTTACATGGCTGCGGTCCCGTGCCTATAAATAGATGAACAATACTCTCGTACTGTTCACGCTGACTTGGCATTTGCTTTTGCGTCACACTTGTACTTTTACCTTCTTTCAAGCCGAAGGTACATTTTGTAATTTGATTTTATTTCTATTCTCCATAATAATAAAATAGAAATGAGTTGATAGTAATACATGATTGTTTATATTATTTTATATTTCGTATCATTCCTTCTTCATCATTATGTGTTATGCTGCTGAAGGTATGTCCTTCATAACCTTCGTCCGAAGATCATTATATCCCCAGGGAAATAATGCTTCGAAGGACGAAGGACTTTATCATTTAACATTTTTCGTGTTGCCTTGTTCTTAACTCATAGCATTTGAGAACAAGTCCTCAACATTGGCCCACCTCCGGTGAACTCTTTTCGACCACCTTCGACAAGCATTAACCTTCGTCATGCCACCGAAGAAAGCTTCAGCAACAGGGGCTGCCGCCTACAGCCACTGGACCCGAACCAGGAGACCTTTTCTCTTCGAGATGCCCGAAGCCAGAAGAGGAAGGCCACTAGTCCAACACCCTAGGAGGACGAGTTGGACCAAGTAATCAAGAATATGGAGATGCTTCATCAACAAGTACAAAGGAAGAAGGAGAAGATGGCTCGTCTAGCCGACCTTTAGAGGCAGATTGACGAAGCTACTGAGGAAGTACGCCATCTTGCTCAAGATGAGCAAGAGCGAAGGCCTCAACATAGGGGGCTTCATCAAGAAGGCTTCTTCAACGAGGATGAATGGTACGAGGATTTCCATCATGGAAATTTTGCTTTTGATGATGCTTCTCCTCTATCAGCAGAAATTTGGCTACACCTTGGCCCCCGTCTTACAAGCCACCCCAGCTCCCCATGTATGACGGGCACTCAGATCTGAAGCAGTTTCTGATGAGCTACGAAGCAACCATATCTTCATATGGAGGCAATATTGCAGTCATGGCGAAATCTTTCGTCATGGCAGTCAAGAATGTTGCGCAAACCTGGTACTCCTCTCTTCGGCCAGGAACAATTACATCATGGCAGAAGCTGAAGGACATGCTGATCACCAGTTTCCAAGGGTTTTAGACAAAGCGGTTACTGCTCAAGCTTTGTTCCAGTGCACGCAAGATCATGAGGAATACCTCCAGGCGTATGTCCGAAGGTTCTTGCGTCTGAGGGCACAAGCGCCAACAGTGCCCAATGAAATTGTCATTGAGGCCATGATCAAGGGGCTTCGGCCAGGACCTACGGCCCAATACTTTGCCAGGAAACCCCCTCAAACCCTGGAGAAATTGTTGCAAAAGATGGATGAATGCATCCACGCTGACAATGACTTTCGTCAGAGAAGGGAGGAAGCCTACAGGTTCTCTAAGATGACCAGGGGCTTCAGAGGGAATACACCCAAGGCATGTCAGATCAATCCACTCCACCCAGAATGACGACAGAGGAAGTCAGCAACAGAGGACACAATATTCCTCGTAAGCTTCGGGGCAGCAACAAGCTTTCCTCGGCCGTCAGCTCCAAGGGGCAGAGGCGCCAGGGGCTTCGGAGGAAGGTTTGGGGATCAGCCCAGGAAAATTTATGCTTATTCTGCGGTGAGGACAAAGGCCATACTACAAGGATGTGCCATGTCACCATTTAGAAACAGAAGGAAATAGCAGAAGTTGCAGCTCAGCAGAACCAACCGAAGCAGGTCATGCATACTGCTTCGTATCACTCACCCTACATAGCAGAGTATGTAGGTAACCATCCTGTAGTGTCTATTGCTTTGGCTAGTCAGCCACAGGCATCCTGGCCTCAACTCTCACCTCCGCCACTACCACAACCTGCATATTCACGCGGCCAACAGCTAGAAGGGAGTCAGCAGACCCATCAGCAGAGAGACTTCAGGGAGGAGTCCGAAGCTCGCACAGTCAACAATATCGTGCCAGAGTCGAAGCATATCTACTAAGAGATATCCTACCCCTGAATCAGTTTTTACATTCATTCTCATTCTATTTCTTACTAAGGAACAGTTGTTGAAAACTTAGTTTTCTTGTCGTTTTCAATTCCATGTAATAGCTTCGTTTTTGCCGTAGCGAAAATATATCTTCTCCACAGACTTATGGAGTCCAAAAAGTAGCCGAGGCACAAAAAGTCATTCTTAAGTCATAAGTATCTTCGAAGCTACAAAAAGTCGTTCTACTGAGCGGAACGTAAGTTTGCCGAAGCTACAAAAAGTCGTTCCTAAGGGAGCGCAGTGTAAGTTTTCTGCTCAAAAGTCGTTCCAAAGGGAATGCAGAGCTTACAGCGAAAAGTCAACGTTGATTCCGCTGAAATATAAGGCGAAGCACGAAAAGTCAACGCGAATACCGCCGAAATAGAAGGCGAAGAAGTTCAAAAGACGTTCCTAAGGGAATGCAGAACTTACAGCGAAAAGTCAGCGCTGATACACCGAAAATAAGGTGAAGCCGAAAAATAAACGGCAAAGAGATTGTGTATCCTGCTGTGGGGATGTGTGTGTATCTTCGCCACAAATATCATTTTGCATAGCATACATCATCACATCATTCGCATAACATAACATCATACATATTGCATCAATGGCACAAGAAGGGGATACAATGTTGACCTTCGGAGAATGCTTCGAAAAAGTGAAATTGTGCTAAGGCACAAAATAAGTTTCGAAGAGATACAGCTTTGTCAGCTCTGAAGTGGAGGAAAAAGTTTATTGTTGACGAAGCACCAGTTATGGTGACGCTTGAAGCATTTTTTATGTACTCTGATATCAAGGAAGGAAGTCTGTTATTCACGAAGCATTGATGTCTCTGCGACGATTGGAGGATTTTTCACGAACCATAAAAACTCTTCTTTACGAAGCATGAAAAGAAGGGAAGGTGTTTTTTTTTCGCCGAAGGCTCAAAAACGGTATGTACAATAAAAGTTTCATGCATCGCAAAGAAATAAATTACAAAGCCATTTATACATTACATTAAAAACTCATGAGCGAAAAATATTACAAGCATAGTCCAGCACATTGGTACAATAATA